>PVIW01001320.1:0-313506 GCA_004026585.1 Noctilio leporinus | reverse complement strand
ATAGCCTTATTGGAGCCCCTTTGTATGTTATTTGTCTTTTCTCTCTTGATGCTTTTAGGATTCTCTCTTTGTCTTTGAAATTAGCCATTTTAATAATAATGTGCCTTGGTGTTGGTCTGTTTGGGTTGATCCTCATTGGGACCCGCTGTGCTTCCTGAACTGGATTCATGTTTTCACTCATCATGTTAGGGAAATTTTCCATCATGACTTTTTTGAACAGGTTTTCCATTCCTTGTTTCCCTTCTCCTTCTGGTATCCCTATGATATGGATGTTGTTACGTTTCATGTTGTCCTGCAGCTCTCTTAACCCCTCTTCAGTCTTGTTCAGCCTTTTTTGATTCTCTTGTACTGTCTTGGAGTATTTGTCTACATTATCCTCCAACTCTCTGATCTGGTCCTCTGCTTCCTCTAGCCTACTGTTGATTCCTTCTACTGTATTCTTCATTTCCTGCTGGCACTTATTGATAGTTTCCATGTCCTTTTTCATGCTGTTGTAGTTCTCAGTAAGTTCCTTGTAACTTCCCTGGAGTTCTTTGTAATTTCCCTGGAGTTCTTTGTAATTTCCCTGGAGTTATTTGTAGTTCTCCTGGAGTTGTTTACAGTTTTCTTTGATGTGGCTGAGCTCACTGAGCTTCTCTATCATCATTCTTTTGAATTCCTTATCTGATATTCCAGGTGCCTCTGTTTAAAAATATGGAACGCTTCATGAATTTGCGTGTCATCCTTGCGCAGGGGCCATGTTAATCTTCTCTGTATCGTTCCAATTTTAGTATATGTGCTGCCGAAGCGAGCACTATTTTCCTGTTTTTATACACCAATATATACTAATAGTAATAATAATAATAATAATAATAATAAATAGGTTTGGGATGCCATTCTCGAATCCTGTAAAATCCTTAATTGATTTTATGTAACATTTGAAATTTTAAGATAATTTTTTGGGGAAAATAAATAGGCTTGACCATAGGCTAAATGTATGTTGTTTCTGCATTTTTTCTTTCTTACTTTCTCAATAATTCATGCTTATAAGAAAATTATAATGAAGAACAATGAGTCTTATTAACTCTTTCAAAACATTGTCATTATATTTTAAAAGTGTTCTTACAAAATGAAAATGTCTGCCATAGTGATGATTATGTGAATTTTACTAAATGTTTTGAATAAGTTTATGATTTGCAATTAGATTCAAGAAAAATGAGGACAGTCTGCCGTACAGGTTAGAATTGATATTTTAATGGAAACTGAAGAGTAAAAGTTGGAAGTACATATCCATGTTTCCTCTGCACATGGTAGTAGTAGCTGACAGAATCCCAAAGCAAATCAAAGACCCAGGATTCACTAACATGGCCTCAGATGGAAAGTGAGAATGCAGTCCATGATAAAACAAATGAAGAAACAAACATTGGCAACATCATGGCCCTCATTTGTAGATTATATACTAAAAGTAGAACTCATTTTTTTTGTTTGATTTAATGGTTCACTCTAATTTTCCTATCAGGAATATTTTCAAACAGTTAAAATAACAGATAGTACTATAGGTCTTAGAGCAATCACATTTGGTCTACTTATTTCTACTCCCAAACTGTACTCAAAGTGGCAAACCTTTTTGATTCTTTTAGCTATTACTTCATGTTTTAAAGTTACTCAATGAAGCTGAATTATTAAACAAATATCTCATGTCTACGTCCTTTCAGAGACAAATAAATTCTTAGGACAACTCAGCACACAAATAAACAAAGATACCTGCCCTCATGAGCTTGTAATCTACAAACAATAGTTTTGGTAAATTAGTAAATTTAATTAGTTGCTTATAGTAGAAAATGATTATTATGAAAAAGAAAAATGAAGAATAGGGCTAAATGAGTAAAGAGTACATAAGGATAAAACAGTCTGCAGTTTTGAATGCAGTGATCAGGGTAACCTTTGAAAAAATATGACATTTGAACAAGAATTCAGGAGGTAAGGGAGTTGCCATTTTAATATTTCCTGAGAGTTCTTCTTATATTCTGTACATTTGCTATTTTTATTCTGTCCTTCCTATTTTAGATTTTCTTAAAATATCTGTTGATCTTGAAAGATTCATTTAAATTTAAGCATAAGGGACTTAGAGCATTTAAATGCTCTGGTATAGAGTGAGGGCTTGCTGATTGGTAGAATTAATTTTAGTGTGATAAAGCAGCAAATTACCATTTCAACTGGATAGCCCCACATGTTAGCATTGTTTTTTTTTTTTTTTTTTTTTTTTTTTTTTTTTTTTTTTTTTTTTTTTTTTTTTTTTTTTTTTTTTTTTTTTTTTTTTTTTTTTTTTTTTTTTTTGTAGGATGATTTGATTTTCTTAGAGGAAAAAACCTCTATATATATTCCTGGCATTGGCATAAGCATGGCTGTTGGCTTTCTAATGGACAAGGAAACAGAGTTGAGAGCCCAATTGTTCACTTACAAACTTTTATTTTATTTACCCCCTTCAATATTTTTGATGTCCTTGCATTCAGAGGCTTCCTCAATAATTTTCTACGAGGGGAGGACAAAGTTCACTGCCTCTTATAGATCTCAGCTGGAGTAGTCATGTGGCTGTGTGGGAGAGGATTTTATATTCTAGCAATCTAGCTGTGCCTTTAACAGGTTTGTCCACTAGTTCTCACATTTTCGGTCCCTTAGTCTCACTTTCCCGGATCACTGGTCCCTTCATTTCATTAGTCTTTCTGCAAATCTGCGGGCAAATCAACTTGCTCCTTATTGTCACCTACTCTCCTGGCACATTTCAGATTCTTTTGTTTTACTAATTCAGTTAGTATTGCTCAGACCGAGGTCCATCTTCCAAAATTGTGTTCATATCCTGTCCAACTGTATTTTCATTTTCTATTCTATACTTATAGATGTTTACATATTAAACATTATTTTATAGTAGTATCTGCAGGGTTCCCTGATATAATAACAATAGATATGTGTTCAACCTTCCATGTTTAACCAGAAGTCAGTATAATTCAATTAAATATTTACATGAGCTCTATTTAGTCTGAAGCACTGTGCAAGGTGTTATTAGTAATACATAAATTATTAAAACAGGATTTATATACTCTAAAGGCTCAGAACTTAGTTTGGAAAAAATACATACACAGCACTCTAAACTCATACCAGATTAATAAATACCCTGGACCGGTTTGAATTATGCCCTCCAAGAGTTAAGTCTACCCAGAACCTGAGAATACAGCCTTATTTGGAAAGAGGGCTTTGCAGATAATATCAAGTTAGGATGAGGTCTGAATGAATTAGAATGGCCCCAAAATCCAATGACTTGTGTCCTTATATCCTTATAAGGCAAAGGAGAGGGAAACTTGGATACAGAGGCACACAAGAGATGCAGGGCATAAAGCCATGTGATGATGAAGGCAGAGGCTGAAGTGAGGCAGCTACAAAACAGAGCTCCTGGGACCACCAGAAGGTGGCAGAGGCAGGGAAGGATTCTTCTCTCAAGTCTTCAGGTCCTGCTGAGACTTTATTTCATATTTCTAGTCTCCAGAATGTGAGAAAATAAATTTCTGTTGCTTTTGAGCCACTCACTTCATAGTATTTTGTTATGGAAGCCCCAGGAAATGAGCATGTTGCAACACAGTCCAAAGTGACAGAGGAGACTGCAAGGAGCACACAGCTCCCTACACAAATGTGGGAAAGATCAAAACCTTTGCATTTACTTTTGGTCAAGTGGAAAGTCTACAAGTTAAAATGTGTTTGACACGATTCAACTATATGCAGTTCTTGATTATTTAGGGTCTGTTTTTTCAATGATAATTGCTGAAATGAGGATCTGAACACATTTACACGTTTACATTTTTAAAATCAGACCTTTTCTCAAAA
Source organism: Noctilio leporinus (assembly GCA_004026585.1). Taxonomy (NCBI): domain Eukaryota; kingdom Metazoa; phylum Chordata; class Mammalia; order Chiroptera; family Noctilionidae; genus Noctilio; species Noctilio leporinus. Next base: position 309,651 of record PVIW01001320.1, on the reverse strand, counting down.
GTAGTCATGAATAAATTCTGAATACATTTGAGAAAATAAAGGCACACATATTTAATTAACATCATGTAATTGTTATTTCTTAAAGAAAATTGAATGTCATTACAAGGCATTCTTGGCACAAGGATTTCCTTTACATCAATAGATATGGCCTCATTATTTTTGGCTGGCTTTCTACCTTTATTAACATTGAAAATAACTTTGAAAGAAGTACCCATTTTACTATTATAATCCAAATTGTTACCAAGATTATCTCAGCTAAAGCAGGATTAATGGTCTTTGGCATATATATGTGAATGTCTTGGAAGTGAAGATGAATATTTAAGAAGTTGAAGTCTAGAAAGAGACAAATCTTATTTGACAAATTCTAAAGACATTGTGAAGAAAGTGAAAAATGTTGGTGATGTAACATTCAAATTAACATTTGTTCAGCAATTACTACATATGAATTAACCATCCCATCAATATAGAACTAACGGTTCTGAGACATTTCAAGTAAGCTTTGCAACCTAATTTTTAAAATTTAACCAAAATCTTTAAAGAAGATATACCAGTGAAATCAGCTGTGGTGGCAAACACATGGCAGTTAGCTGAAAATGGTTCCCATAGAGAAGAAAACAATTGCATTCATCACTTGTAAGACCAAATATTTCCACTTGAGCGACTTACAATATATGACACAATAAAATAGTTTGTTTCAGCTATTTTTTTGGAAGACAAGTGCATACTAGCAATTCTTTTTCTTGAGCTTAGAAAGTCAAACTTTTTCTTCTTTTTTTTTTAATTTTCTTCTAAAATCCTATAGCCTCAACCCCAAACTAAATTTTAGCTTACCTCCAGGCTGTAGCTTCTCCTGGATTCTCTTTATGAGTAAACTGAACTCCACAAATGCTAAGACAGAGCAGGAAGTCCTTAGCTCTTATTCATTGCTAGCATCCAATCCGTTCCTGAGCCCTTAAACACCCAACTCAGTGCTCTATTCTAACCACCAGCGCTCCCGGTACAATTCCATGACTTCCTGACAAAATTACCCCTGCAATTTCTCCTAGGCAGTTCTCTGCACTGCTGAAGTATGATCATTCTGAATTACAAATCAGATCAAGTTAATCCTTGCCAAAATCCTTCAGTGCTCCTCATAACTTTTATAATAAAATCCACAGTCCTTTGCTTAGCACAAAAGGGCCCTATGCTCTATCACTTGGGAATAGTTCAGCATGATTTCCCCAAACCTCTCCACACTCTGTGCTCTCCATGCACAAAGGCACCAGATCAAAGCCTGGGGACATTCCGTTTGCACCATATCTTTGTACAGGGTCTCTCCTTAAACTGGGGCTACTCCTTGTCACAGTTTACAGTAAGTTGATGATGAGTTATCCTGCAAAACTTCACTCAAATATCATCTCCTTGGTGGGTTTGTTAGTTATCTGGTTAACTTCATATTTGAGCTTTCAGTATAGGAACATGTTAAGGATACTGGGATTATAACTATGGTGCCTTTAAGTAAACTTTACTCTTACCATATATAATCTAATTTATGTTAGAATTTTTAATACAATCCTTGATGCATAGTAGCTAAAAATAGTGTTTAAGGGCATGACCTCTGGAACAAAATGTCCTGTGCTCAGATTCTACCATTATCATTTGCAAGCTGTGTGATTTGGGGCAAATATTTCTCTTAGCATCATATTGCATAAAATAATACCACTAACTGATGGTACAGAGCTCATATTCATTTTCAGATCATTCATGATTTTATTATGTAAATTCTAGAACTACATTTAAAAGAGAATAGGTTTGTATCTACCTATAGTCTAGATTGTACATAATGAGAATTGAGAAAATACTGCTGTATATTAAATATCTGCTACAACAATCTTTGGATGGCAAAAATGCTAATAAAACTAAGGACCATCAAATGTTATGCTGCCTATTGAAGCATAATTTCTTGAAAATACAGTATTGGAAAGAGAAACAAGAGATGGACTTTATGGGGAGACTCTCTTTTTGTAATTTCCCACCTGCTCTCCCTGGGAACAGAGCCAATCTATTAGAAACCACTATTTGCTACCAGGTTGGTATTTGCTGTCTTAGCTTTTATCAGAATAAAGAATCCAAGGAATAGATTAAGAGAATTTTTATCTTCTGTTTAGTTGCAACTGATTAAAAAATTAAAAACGTTTAATTTGAAGGTTATTTTTGTAAGTTAAAGAGTTTTTAAAATGGATATTTTGATGCAATTTAAAACATAATATATTCTACAGATGAAATAATATTTTGTGTTGAATTTTTATCACATGAATTTATTTAACTACAAAATTCTCAAAAACTGTGAAGCATGCTGGGTTAATTAGCATTAGATAGCAAAAATATCATTACATGTTATTTAAAGTAGAGTCTTCAAACTATTTTGGTGAAATTTATGCACTAGCACATTTTCCAGAAATATGATTAAATATTACTACATGATATAAGTGATATAATTTAAGCTGAATCATAAAATAAGGCAGTTGATTTTTTCTTCTTAGCCTTTCTGCAAAGCACAAAAGGAAAAAGTAAGAATTTATTTTAAAGTCTTTTAACAGAAAAATACTTTCTCATGAAGTACATGTTTTTCAACTAGGATGAGTTGGTGTCCTCTTCTGCTCTGTACTATCTGTATCTCTGCTGTACTTTTCCATTTCCCCCCCAAAAAACACAAGCCCAACACAAAAGTTCAACTTTCCCAAGAGGTGAAGATGGATGCTTAAGAAACAATTGCTCATATTGCTGCTCTAAAAAATATAGCAGACTATCAGGTTTCAGGAGAATGTCACAAGCCAACATTAGGTGGTAGCAATAAAGCAAAAGCTTGTCAGCTGCTAGAAGCATCTACCTTCCCTTATCTCATATGTCCACCTGTCTGCCTCATGACAGGTACCCTAATATTCATACTTCTTGGTTCTGATAAAGACTCCTCCTTGACCGAAATTTAATCAGGCTTCTCTGAGCCCTCTGCTCAGCTAAGCCTGGCTTTAAGCTTCTGTTTTTTGTACTTATGGAATCCAATTCGAGCAAGAATCTTACTGTCTTTTTAGTGTGAATCCACTTCCCTTGACATCTGACCATCCTAGATGCCTGATTTCATTTCATCTCCCGCCCTCAATATCTATCACCCTGGCCAGACTTCAGTAAGAAGTCTGTTGAGTATACCTAGCAAGAATCTCCCCTACCCTGATGCTCCCCCTTAGTGTATTTCCATTCATGAGCTGCCACCCTACTCCTTAGTAATAAAGCCCCACTGTCTTTGTTGGGTTGACTTAAGTCCACTTTCTCTCCCTGACTAAGAGACCCCATTGTAGTAGCTCCCCTAGAATAAAGTCCGCCTTAGCATCTGTAACAAGTCATGAATAATTTTTTTCTTTAACAAGTCCTCATACCAAATATTCCTCTTTACTGGTCTCACAGAGCAAGGACCCTTTTTTTGAGGTTGGAGAATTGTAGAGAACTTTTAGCACATCAAAGAAGGTCTCTGGAAGAACACGATCCACCACAGAGTGGAATCTGACACACGGTATTCTCTACGCTGTTTTGTAAAACTTTTACAAAGGATCTTTGAAGACAAAGCACAGCATAAAATTATTCAGTTTCACCCTCTCCTCCGTACTGTTATATTAACTTCCATAGTAAGTGATCAAAAATATTGATCAATTGAACTTCAGTAGTATATTGTAAAAAGTAGAATTTTTCAAATTCTACTTTTCTCCAATCTGGGAATAATGGTTTCTATCCCTAATTCAGTTCAAATTTAACACAGAGTCATTTAATCAATACTGCAGGGATATATACGTCCCAGAAGTTATATTAAAAGGGTTAAATGGAAACCTGTCTGCTTGAGATGGATCATGGATTTCCCCCTTACAATGGTGTGAGGGTGTTTGCTTGTTTGTTTTTAATTCATTTATTGCTGTTGTATTACAGTTGTCCCATTTGTTGCCCTATTGCTCTCTGCTGCCCCACCATCCCTGCCCTTCTCCCACGGTCAATGGATCATGTCAATGGATCATTCATAAAGGATGTTTGTTTTTATCTTACATAAGATATAATTTAGCATTATGAAACGGAGTTGGATGCTTATCTGAAAACTTTCTCTACTATCACAGCACTCTGAAAATTGATTGGGAAAATAAAAAATTATTCTGAAAAATATATATGACTCATCCAGGTTCCCTACAGTTCTCATTTCTTTCAACCTAGATATACCAAGGCAACTTCACACAGCTGGTTACTGTTTTGGTTCTACAGATGTTTGTGAAGGGGTGTTTGGAGGGAAAGTAGACGGCCAGAGAAAGTGTTTGGGAATTTAATGACAAAGAATGGTGGGATGTACCATATAGTAAGGGCAGTTTCAAACCAGCATGACTGCAGGCACACACCTTGCAGAACTGAAACCTTTATCTTGTTTGCACACCTGCCCTTTCACCAACTGCAGACTCTCAGCATGAAACCTTGCATGAAACATTGCTCTTTGCCCCTTCTCCCTTTTCTGGCCTGTGTTACCTTCACAAGTCAAGTGTGCTAAAGGTAATCATACTCTGTGGATCAATTTCCTCTAAAAGAAATCAATAATCCTTGTTCTTTGCCAGAAAAAGCAGGCAAAAAATGGCCCAATTTGAAGTCTATTTAATGACCAGTTATTGCATACATACTATGTGTAAAGCACTTTCACACACGGTATCATATTTTCCTTTCAGCGATAGGCTCATGTTTGATAGAAAAATGAATAATCTAACAAGGTAAAGAATTTAGTAAATTTTGCAAATAAACATTAGTACCAGAAATCAAATTCTTGCCTATTTGAGTCCAAGTTTGCATGGGGCAAAATGGGAAAAGGCAAATACCAGTAATTATTAGTATTTAATGCACATTTTGGTTGCTTTCATTGAAATATCTCAAACAATACAATGAAGTGGATATTTTCATTTCAAATTCCAAAGAGAAACTAAAGCTTCAGAGGGACTAAATAAGTTGTAGAAGGTCACAAAGCCAGAAACTGGTTGAACAGTCATTTAAGCCCATGTCAAATACTAAATTGTTATGCTCCTGTATCACAAAGACTATATAGAGCTTCAGGAGATGTGCAAATAAGCACAGCTGCTGGAACATTAAAAACACTAAAAATGTTAAGCAAAATGGACAAATCACCCAAATACTTTAAAAAAAATAAAAGAAAAAGAAAGGGTAATTTCCCCAATGTCTTTCTTTTTTTATTTTATTTTTAAAAGATTTTATTTATTGTCTCCGAAGAGAGAGGAAGGGATAGAGGCAGAGAGGGAGAGAAACATCCATGTATGGTTGCCTTTCACCTGCCTCCAGCCATGGACCTGGCTGGAGACCTGGCTTGCAACCTGGTTATGTGCCCTGGTTGGAGAATCAAACCAGTGACCTTTGGGTTTGCAGGCTGGCATCTTATCCACTGTGCTACCAGTCAGGGCCTCCCCAGTGTCTTTCTATTTGCTAGTTTCAGAAGTTTTCTAATTCTAAACTATAATTAACAAGATACTCCCAAAATCTGTTACAGACAAAATAAGTAAAGGTTATTATCATTTTACTTAAGGAGAATTTAGGAGAGGGATGTTCTTTCTTGCATGTGATTTTCTAAACTTACCCTATAATTAGCTGTAAAAATGAGATTAGAAATGCCTATCTTTGACAACCAAATTGTTCCTTAATCTAAACTGCAATCATTACAAAAAATTTAAAGACCCATCAATGTTTTAAATAGAATACAAAATCAAATCTATCATTCTACATTTGAAAAGTCACTGACGCCAATTGACCAATGAGCACTTGTGTTCATTGACTATCTTCTAGGTAGATAAAAATGGACTATATAAGGTAATTAAACTATACTTAGTAAATAATAATCATAACCTTGCTCATTAACTTTTTATCCCAGTGTCAATAACAGGTCCCAAGACACATTATAAATTACAGCTAATTGTAAAATAAGTTAGAATTTTACTTTGCTACCCATTTTTTATTCTCAACAAAGGAAATGTAAGTCTATAAGCCTAAAAATGTTTTCTAATTAGAAAAATGTTAAACCCCTTACATTTACTTTGTATCTCATGCCACAAAAATTAAATTTGATTTAATTCAATTCAAAAGATCTCATTTGACCATTACAACAAATTAATGAGATGTGGAAGACCAGCTTTACTCTACCCACTTAAAAACTGTAGAAACTGAGGATATGAGAGTTTTAATAACCAAACTAGAATGTTAAAGCATCCAGAATTGCAACTTTAGTCTCTCTAACTCCAAAACCATGTGTATTCAATGCATAAGGTCAAGAAAATTCCAGATTACAGAGGATTTTAGAAGTTGCTGAGCCAGCATAGAGATGGATCTCTACATTGTATTTGAAAAGAGAGGAATGCAATACTTTAAAACAAATGTGTATAGATGATCTCTCTTTTGGAACACTTTGGGGTCCAGGTAGAGCAAATTCAGAGGCAAACTCTTCTCAGGGTTGTACAATTGAGGCAGAATTAGTAAGAAGCTAAGAAAATTCCTTGAGAAGTGGAATGGGGAAGCTAAGACAAGATAATTAAACAAGGCCAAACAATTTGAACAATTTACAGCTACCTAGTGATTTGCAATACCTTATCTTACCTAACCAATGACACTTGAGAGTTGATGCTTTATACCTCTCTTCCCTAATCAGGGAATAAACAGCTCAAATCACACTGGTCAGGGAGATAGGTAACAGATACCCATTGAGTGCCATTTGTGCCAGCCAAACCCAAGGAGGGGTGAAGTCAGAAGGGCAAATAGATGAATAGACAGACCAAAGATAAAAGTAAAGCAGTGAAGCTGACCAGAGAATGATCCTAAACTCTCCTATATGCTCATAACAATGTATTAGCATATTAAGAACACTCCCAGAAAGCAGATGAAAATTCTTCAGAAACCCTCCCCTAAGGTTCCTGCAGGAAAGAGATAAAAACCCTAAAGACAGAGGGTGCCAGCTTGGGCCCTCTCAGGATCATGCTCCTCTCTCTTCCCTCTCAGGTGTGCATTCTGAGTTTTCTCTCCTAAACTCTAAGGGCCTCACTTCTTTCCTGGACTGTTTCTAGGGAGCCAAAGCTGAGCACCACCTAGGCTCTCTCCTATTCTATTACCCTAAGTCCTTTCTTTGGTTCGCTGTCACCAGTTTAATAAATGCACTCTCAAAATCACCCAGACTTGTGTTGTGAAATCTTTCCTACATGACAAAAAGAACTCACACATTGCAGGCCAGCCCAAGGCTGACCCGCTCCAGTGACACAATGGCACCTTTAAGACAGGCCTTGTATCTGTAAATAAAGCATTATTATAAGTAGAAGTACAGAACAGAAATCCTGACCTCTAATTTTTCCCAGAGAGAGATTGGGAGACTGTGGGCTCCGTCTACAATCTAGGCTGTAGTTGCTTCTGCTCTAGCTGTGTTCGAAGTATAAGCCAGGCTGCTTCAGTGCATTAATGTTAACTCCTTAAGTCTCTCTTAATGACAATAGTGGTAGGGCCAATGAAGTGTAGGAATAAGAAAATGAGTGCTTTGTGGATAGCAGGACAGACCTAGGACTGGTTTAGATTACTTATCTGAATAAAAATCTACTCAGACTGGTGGTGCCTCAATCCCTCAATCCGTAGAGAACCTCAACAATGGAATATCAGTTAGATAATCTATTGGAATAGTGCTTATGACATTCTAGGAAGATTCCTCTATCTTTTTAATCCCAAAATTTCTTAGGATTTGATTTTATCTGTTAATTTCTCTCTTTCTTGCTTTCTTTTTCTTTTCTTTTTTTTAAAAAATATTTTATTAATTATTTTTCAGAGAGAGGGGAAGAAGAGAGGAAGGGAGGGAGAGAAACATCAATGTATGGTTGGTTGCCTTTCACTTGCATCTAGCTATAGACCTGGCTGGAGACCTGGCTTGCAACCTAGTTACGTTGCCCTGGCTGGAGAATTGAACCAGCAACCTTTGGATTCACAGGCCAGTGCCTTATCCACTGTGCCACCAGCCAAGGGCTTATGTGTTAATTTCTGTATGTGTGCTGGCACAGAGACATGTATGTATGAAAACAAGACACCTATCAATGTCTCTCTATAGACTTTTTTTACATTCTCAATACATTAAAATGTTTAAAACCTAGAAAGTCTTTAGCTAGTTAAATAAACAAAGAAGCAGTTTTACAAATAACAGGAAAATAGTTTATTTCTCAATAATATTTTCTAACTATTATTAGTACTAGCATAATTTTCACAATTATTTGTCTGTTTGAAGATGGTGAAGTTATTGGCATGTGCATTATTAAGATAGTCTGAATATGGCAATTTTCATAATGAGATTTATTGTATATGCCTCCTGGAATAAAAAGAGGACTGCTCTATTTTAAAGCATTTAAATGGCTGTAGGATAGTGAGATTCCATTATGTTTAATGAAACTAGATTTGTCTTCTGTTCATTAGAATGCTGAATGAGTTCAAGAAACAAGCTCTATTCTTACATCACTCATAATGAGGTGGTAGTATATGAAAAATACAGTTTTGTGGTGTCAAATGCATGGGTGGAATTTAAATGAATATAAATTAACAGCAAATACCCCATCAAAGAATGCAGGTGGGTTTTTTTTGCAGTTTTTGGTAATTCATGATTTTATGGCACATGTCCCAGCTTGACAAAATTTTATCGAATAAATGTGGAGGAGCAGCTAATATTTGAAAGATTTAAATTGTTCCTATTTTTTCACTCATTTCTCCAGTGCCTCGTGTAGAGATTTGCTATGGTAAACATGTGATAAACACCTGTTCAATTAAAGCAAAATAATCTGAAATGCAGTGGAACTGAGTTACAATGTGATTGATCAATTTGTCCATAAACTCTGAACCAGTGTTAAAATAAATGGTTTTTATTTCCATTCTCTAATTTACCAAAATGAATCTAAAACATCTCTAGAGCAATATACTGTTTTATTTATTTATTTTAAAATATGGTTGAAATAACTGATGAGAAACAATAAGCATATAGCACCATGACAATTTTCTGTTTTATTTATTTGATTCTACAGACACCAATCATATTTTTACTGTAGTTTACCTTGTCAACCTCAGCTTCCTTCCTGATCTTTCATTTCTGCTCATTCCAGCTCCATGAATATTCTTACCACTAAATATTTATAACTCACCTAGATTGTACTTATTTTATATCTAAATTTTAAGTAAGGGCAACTAAACTTATGTTGACTTTTAGAGTTTTGATCATATTACACCACATTACTCTATAGTAAAATTGATCTTTCCTTATTTTAGCAGCAAAAATATAGAAACTTAACTACACCAAGCTTGCCAGTTATAAGATATAGCTCCTGCCACTTCTTGTATTTTACTTATAGTACTTTCTGCTTTTAAATATACAGATAAATTATAAATAGACTACACTGAATTTGTTGTGTGGTACAAGGATTATATGCAGGATGGGGAAAAGTAGGTTTGAGGTTGTTTGTATGGAAAACAAAACAATAATTAATACATAATAATACAAGAATAAATTCTGTGTTTTGCATACTCACAACTGTAAACCTACTTTTGTCCACCCCAGGTACTCACAATTTCTCTGTGAAGTACATATTACTATCCCCAAAATTAACTATGTTAAATATTTGTCTTGGATTACCAGATAAACAAAATGTATAATTGGAATTTTAGGAGTTTTTCTATCTAATTCCAAAGCCTGCGTTCTTTCTGCCATACTAGATGATAATTCAAAATACTATTTTATAATAAGGTCAAATGGGAACCTAATCTGGTAAATCTACTTTTTGGTCAATGCATTTTTGATTCCTTAAACACATTGATTACATTGATTTATAGGTATTACTAGATATATTTTACTTTCTTTTTACTTTCACCCTGTTGTAATCATAAAGATATTTGTTATTGAATATGACTTCCTAGTCCTTACCTATCTGATAAACAAAAGAAAAAAAAACTCATAGAACAAACCGACTTGGTTATAATTCTTGTTATTTTTATTCTCCTTCAGATAATTTTCTTTATCATAATAACAGACACATTTTGCTTGCTACTGAAAGTGAGCTACTGAAAGTCACATGAAGAGTCACAACACACACGGAACTTAAGATGCAGATAATTCATTTTTAGTACATTTCCTCAAAAGATATTCTAATTAATTGACATGTGCCTGTTGAATCTGACAGATGTTCTCATAAAAAAGTTTACTGACATATAGTTTATATAATAAAACTTTGTGTTTGGTACAAATGCCTAAGTCTCTAAGAATCCTGAAGTTTAAATATTGATAGTCAATTATGATATGTTTACTTGGAACTATCCTTTATTCATAATTTTATAGCACTCTGAAATAAATTTTTACATAAAATTTTCAGTACATGAGATTCTCACATGAATAAACACCCCCTCTCTTTGCCTGTGATAGTCACTATCACTGCCCTAGTATAACACTCAATAAGCAAACTGTTTCATAAATATCAACTGACTGGATTACAGATATATTTTAGGTTAGGAAGATTTGAAACTCCATTATTAGAAAACCTATTTTACAACACATGTAGAGCTTCTAAAACAAAAATTATCCTCAGGTTAAAATAAGACTTTTCTTAAGGTAATTAGTAGAAAAGTTAAACAAGACATTGTTTGATCCAAAATTTTTAAAATACATGAAAACTGAAGATACTGTCAGTGAAATAACTCTGTGTGATATGTATATACAAGGCAAGTTTTATCCTTGCATGAATCTTCCAATGTGGTTTTATAGGGGAGGAATAAGTTAATAGTAACATAACATAATCAACTATGCAAGTGATCTCCCAAGAATAATAATATGAAGTTAAATGAACAAAGTTTAATGTTTGGAATAATACTCAGACTCATATCTACATAAAGTAACATTAACTAAAATAAGAAAACCAATCATTGATATATTTACAAAATCACAGCCACTGTATGGCCAACAATTTCCCCAGGACTCTATTGAACCAACAGAGGTTCTTGTATGAGTCCCTGGGGAGCTATCTCTGTGATTTCTTAAATACTTTTGTCTCCCACTGACAGGTGGAATTCATCAATAAAGTCTCTGTCTATAAAATTAAAAACACATTTACATCTGAATCTGCCTTCATCTCTACGATGTTGACAAAATATTTCTCTTTTAAGACAAATCTCCACATTATTCTTGATCTCTTCTTATTCATGCATATTAATCCACAACCTAGTTTATTTTCTGTATCAGTGATAATTTCAATATCTCCCTTTTCACTAGGTCATTTATTACTTTAGCATCTAAGAATTCTTACCCCTTCAAAACTGGGAATCACCCAGGTTCTGTCTTCTACTCTATAGACTTTCCAAGGATGGCATCATTGTTGCCCATGTTCAACCCATACTTATTTACTCATAACTCCTAGTCTAGTAGCTGGAGTGAAAGATTCCTTAAGTCAATCACCTGTAAAATATCTCCTTTCTCTTGAAGGATTCACAGGCAGGTCATACTCATTATTTCCAAAACATAACTTATTACTCTTGCCTAAAAACGTGTTATTATTTCTGAAATTTCATGTTGGTAAATGCAGCCCAACAAGCTTTAAACAAGGAAGTAATCCCCATATGTGTCTTTTCCTTGACCTCCTTTCCATAACTGGGTATAAAGTTCTGAAGTTCAGGCCATCCCACCACCTAAATCTTACATCTGCTGTCACCTCATTGCTATTGTCTTTATCATCTGCACTAATTAGTCTTCTAGTTTCTCTCTCTACTTTCAGTATTGCCCCTCTAAAGTTTATGCTCTACATTGCTGTTCATAGTAAAATTGCAATTCTGATCCTCTTATTCCCCATTCTTAAACTCTCTGATACCTCCTCATTTTATAGAAAATGAGTAAACTCATTCACCTGATGCATGAGACTCTGTATCATTTGGCCTCTGCCTTAGTCTCTAACTCATTTTTCAAGAAGGGACCCCCAAACCAAGCTATTTTATGTCTTCATGTTATTTTCCCAGTGATCCTATACAAAGAAAATGAGACAGAAACAACAAATTGGCTACCAAAATATGTGCTTTCCCATCTCTAGTGTAGAGTTACCTTTGGAAAATCACCTTGCATTTAGTTTGACCATATCACAGTATTCACCAATGGTTTGAGTCCGATTATTGAAGGGCCATTGTGCCTTCTCTATGCTCTTTCTCGTTCCCTGGCCATGTGTAAAGAACAATGCATTCCGAGGGGAAGGCAAAGCCATAAAGTGAAAGAAGCCTGAATTCTGAGATGAAGAAAACTATCTGCCAATAAGGGATCAATCACGTTAGACTGTAAATTGAGGCAGATAAAGCATCTGTTGTGATAGACTACTAATATGTTATGCTATATTTACTACAATAGTTAATGTAGCCCTAATAACAGGAGATAAAATGAGTCAAGTAAAATGGAGTCCATGGCATTTAGAAGTTCTTAGTTTAGTTGTACAGTACTTTCATGTAATGTTAGTCAATGTATTTTCTAATAGTTGTGTGATTTACACTTAAAATACAGATCATCATTTATTTGTTTTCTTAATATCAGACAATTCATTTCTAACTTCTCACAATAACACAAAATGATTAATAGCTTTGGGTATGTAATTTGTTTCTTTTTCTATGTTGTTTTAATAGTCTAATTCCCTTGAATAGAATTGCTAATCAAAGGTTAAAAGATTTAGATGAATTTTAAAAGTATGGTTTGTTCCACTGAGTTGGAAGGTTGACTGATTCTAGGAGGTTGGCTTTTAATGATTGTAACATTGATATTCAACAATAAAGAACCATTTTTATTTAATGAAATAAAATGAATTATGGCATTTAAAAAAAATCAAGCTATAGTATCTCAGAAATACCTACTTACTGAAACAAACCCATGTAATTTTCATAATAATTATCTCTTAGGTAAGAAAATTAATTATTAAGCTCACTAATCTCGATCAGTTATGTTATACCAGAGGTGATCTATGGTTTGGCATTAAAAAGTGATTTTGTCTTAATACATATTATAAAGATTTGCCGCAATCAATATGTATAAATAGAAAACAGTTTTCCAATGTGCCATTTAGAGGCTAGGGAGTTGTAGATTTTCTTGTAATATCTGAATTTACTATGAAATTCACTAAAATCAAATAAAGCTGATAGACAAGATTCTAAATTCCCAAGAAATACTCACACTTTTATGAAGTAACATTATTTTGTCTCTTCTCACTTCTAAACACTAACTGATATAAAGAGACCAAGACACTATAGAAATGTAATAATACTAGCATGTAAATATATTTTTAAAGATTTTATTTATTATTTTTAGAGAGAGGGAAAAGGAGAGAGGCAAAGAGGGAAAGAGACAGCAATGTATGGTTGCCTTTCACCTGCCTCTAAATATTTCATATCAGTTTGAAAAACACTACCTTTTGTTGTTGTTAGCAGACAAATTTAAAGGATTTGAAATAATCCTTTATTAATACAGACCTAAATTCCAAGATCTGGTCAATTTTTTTCATCTCTGACTATGGTCTACTATCCTAATACAATACCAACAGTATCCTGGTAGTTTTAATTTTTGATCTAATGTATTCTTTACCATAATATAACATTGTGAACAGCAGTTACATGTGTGCAGAAGTGCATGATGGAGATGAACTCCTAGTTGACTTTCAAATGCAATGATAATCTAGGGGGGTAAACTCTGCTCTTCATCCCACCTGAAGGCTTCTGGATTCATGTGTTGATTTACACCAGCTCAATCTTCTGACTTTTCATCCAAATGTGCAATAGAACCTTCATTATGAACTATAGTTTTCTCTATCATTATAAGAAACACAAGTTAAGCAAGCTTTCCTCAAACAGCCGTGATTACTTTCAAGCTCCTCAACATGCTGTGGTAAGCTTGATGAGAAGGTTTGATTTATCACTTTTACTTTTAACTAGATTCTTAATCTGCAAATCAATAAAAATGTTTCAGTTCAGCAGTGGCACAGGGTGAATGACTCACCCTTGAAAGCAGATTGAAGCAATGATGCCTTTCTTCCTTTCTTTAATACACTCAGACTGCAATTGTGACTTTTATTTTTATTTGCTTGGATTACTTGCTAACCTCCAATACTTCGAAATACCTGAGATCAGTCTGGTTTCTCCATGAATTGAGTCCGGGAGAGAATGTTGTCTGTTATGAGTGTTATTTTAACTCCATTGTTTTATTCATTTTGTAATGAGAACATTAAAACTAAAACATTCTTTAGCTGGCTGAATAAATAAATAAATAAATGGTGAAAACACACAGGACATGGGTATCGCATTTGGAAGTATTTCTTGGGTTCAGAATTAGTAAACATTTTGTGAATTTAAATTATTGGGCAATTAGCTTGGCAAAGACTACGAAAGAGTGAAATGAAAACACACAGGCTCAATTCCCTACATGTCATCTACTCTCTGTACTTAATAAGGCTACAATAGATTTTAAATACCTCTTCTTATGTGAACCTCTTAGGCACCTCAGAAGTCTGTCATTAAGTACTCAGTAATTACAGAAAGGGAGCACATCAGCCTCAACAACCATCAAATAATTCTTAAAATTGTTTTAGCATTAATGATAATTAAGACAAGAAAACAAAAAATACATAAAATAAAAACAAACTCCCCCCAACCAATATTCTGGTATAACATAAGCATTTTGTGATTATTTACATGTAATTTGACTCTGTAATATTTTTTTTCAGAAACAATTGACTTAAGTAACTGCATGGTTTTGTAAAGTTTGTAAAAGAAAAAAGAATGGTGGTAGCATTTCCACTTCAATTATATTGCTGATACTAAAAGGAAAAGTTCTAAATAATAATAGTAGGTGAGAAATCTAATTTTTGAAAGCTTTTGAGAAAGTGCCCTTATATTTATCCAAGTAATAAAGTTCTATTTGAAACATAATAGAAATGGACTCAAATATTTTCAAAGTATAGAAGTATAAGTGTTCATGTATATAAACATAATACATGGACTTGAAGATATGCCATAAAATGTTTATTGTTATAAGGCCTTTGAAGGCGTTTATGCCACTTATTGACCCTAATAAGATAGCCAAAGCACAGAGATCTATACTTCTTCTATTTTATTATTCATCTTCTTAGTCCAGTCAACATCTCAAGGAAACATTTTCATTGCATAATGTATCCTTCTGTCTCCAAGATTTTCTACTATCATGTTACCTTCCTTCACATTTGTGAGGAGGCATGGAAGGTTCCTATTTCTCTTCAACTACCCATGTTTTAATTAGACTGAGAAGTTTTATTTTGTTCAAAAGCCTGAAATATTCTGTCCATGTGAATGACTTAAACAGGATTCCCCTTTAAACAAGAAAATAGAGAGACACATCATGCCTTCAATGCCTCTTAAGAAACAAGATGGGCTATGACTCAAGAAATTCAAACCAATGATTAGAGCTCCTGTGAAAGTATTTAATGTTAATTCCTAAGAACCCAACATTGACTTTCAAACTGATATCACTTCATTTATTAGATATCTGCTTGTAAAAATGTATTTTTTTTTCTTTTTCACCATTCTGACTAAATGTGGCACATATATTATTTGGACCCTAAAGAAATTTAAGGCACATATACCTAAGCTCAGGAATTCACTGAAATCATGATTCTGTTTTGTTATAATGCAGCCTGAATATCTGATCCTTTCATAAAATCACACTTAAAAAATAAAATACTGGTTAGGTTTGCTAGCTTGCAAACCCAAAGGTCACTGGTTTGATTCCCAGCCAGGGCACATAACCAGGTTGCAAGCCAAGTTCCCAGCCAGATCCCTAGCTGGAGGCATGTGAAAGGCAACCATGCATTGATCTTTCTCTCCCTCTCTGCCTGTCTCCCTTCCCCTCTTTGAAAATAATAAATAAAAATTTAAAAAAGAAAGAAAGAAAAATAGTGGTTAGGTTGGTAGAACCTTAAGATGGCTGTCAGGCAGCTGAAGAAAAGATGTGGAGTGGACTGCGACCTCCTGTCTTAAATGAAAGTGATGTTGAGTTGAATTCTGAAGATGAAGACACATTATAGAACTCTGGATTTAACATACAGCAAGATAAAGAAGATGGAACCATTACAAAAAACAGAGATCTCAGATCCCTACAGATGGACCAAAAACTGAAGCAGAGGCAAATGTAAATGCATATGAAGAGTCTCCTTCCGGAATTCCCTTACCTGTATGGAATAAATTTCAAGAATTGCATAAAAAACACTCTGAACAGAAAATCTCAGCTTCAAGATTCAGAAGGAAAAAAGAGAAAACGCTCCAGAAAAGGTAAATTGAATGAAGAAGAACCTCATAGTGAACAGTCCTCAAGTGAAGCGCAGTGGAAGGCACTTACTCAGAATTTTGGAGTCAATGACAGGTTTGAACTTCCTGTTAAAAAAAAAAAAAAAAATTGAGAAGTCGGGCCTGGAAAAGAGCATAGACCAGGCTGTGGAAGAGTGGGACATTGAGAAGGTAGAGGAGCTCAGCAACCAGTTGCCCATCCGGAATCTTGGTGTAAAAATTGCCAAAGCAGTTGCTCTCCAGAACTTTGTAAAAGCCAAAAAGGAAGCCAAAAATTCACAGGTTGCTCGAAAAAAGAAGAAACTTGCATGAGGATCTGAAGCAAAGAAGAGATGGGAAACCAAAAGCAACATGGGATACATGTAACTTGCTAGAGTTCTTGAAGACATTGTGCCATTTCTTGAGTTTTTACTTTAGTCTTCAATTGCTCATTTGACTGAAAAGATATTCCCACTTATGTTAAATATTAGAAAATTGATAGAACTAGAAGAATAAGCATAAAATTAGGGGGTTGGCTATCAGCCTTTTTCTAAAGAGTTCATTCTGTTGAAGTGAAGGGAATGGAGTGTTCTGTTATTTGTACAGGGAACTGAAGCATACATACTGGAAAAATGATAGGTTTATTTATTTATTTATAGGGACCTCCAGTATAAAATCAGATGTTTTTCAGCTTTTCATTGGCACTTACTATATTAGGAAGATTTACAAAACCATTTGCAATAAAAATATATGCCAAGTAAAATAATAATAATAATGAATAAACTAAAATAGTGGTTACAAATCTTTAGCTCCATAGCATTTACATTCTAGTTTTCCAGGATTTAGCAGCTATGTGACGATACCAAAGTAATTTATTTTCTGTTTCTCAGTTTCTGCATTTGTACAATGGGAATAATAGCAGGGTCTTTCTCATGTAGTTTTTAAGAGGATTAAGTGAGATAATTCGTGTAAGGTGCTTATCACACAGTAAATGTTTAATATATGCCATCCACTTTACTAACTTTATGGTAATAGCTAATTGACTGGATTTTGAGTGAGACACTTTATTGCCCTTATAAAAATATACATTAACCCATAATCTAATTATTTGTTGGCTTGGTACTCTGGTATTGCAGTCTCAAAATTATTTGTCATGAATAATTATCAACTTCTTGTATATGTGGCTTCTTGAGGTCTGAATATTTAAGCAGTTATTTTAATTATGCAAGACTCCAAGGGTACAAATTCCTGACCTAGAAGGCAGACATGCTTCTGAGTTCAGTCAACAAATGAGATAAAAGATACCATAGCTTAAAGATGTTTAAAAATATTGTACACTAGTGAAGAATCCCATGGTTTTCATCAATGAAATCCACAGCCTTCATATACTCCTAGAATTCAAAGTGATAAAATCTACCAGTTATTAGGTGTTTATTTTGGGTCAGGGATTGTCCTAATGCTTATGGCTGCATTTAATTCACAATTTTCCAAAAGAGTGTAGTCATTATTTTACACATAAGAAATCTAAAGCCCATAGAGCTTAAATAATATGTTTCCTTGGCAGAAAGCTGATGGTAGTTTATAATTTAGACATGTCACTGTACCATGCTACCTATCAAATACTTATTCCTTATTAAAGAGACCATTCTGGTGTCATCTTGCTCTGCTGGCTATGTCCGAGTATACAGCAATAAAGGCTTCTGAGTCACACATGTGCATGGCAGGACCTCAGTCTTGTGCCTTGGATTACTGCTCTGTTTTATTCAATGAGTAAATCTGTACAAAGCTAAATGAACACCGTAGGTTCTTGGTGTTAGAGAATTTAGCATTTATGGTTTTAACTATTTTATATAGATTTCAAGGCTTCATAGACTCCAATAATTTGTAATTTTGTTGAGGTGGCAATTTGAATATGTACTGCCCCAACAGCATGTGACTCATTTGGAAAGCATAGAGACCTAGCTGAAAGGGTCTACATTTTTATGTATTATTTTACAGTATTTCTCTGCACAGTTTACTCACACGAAGTGATTTTTTAAAACAATTTCTATTATGTTAGATTGTTTAATAAAAAAACTACCCTTTCAAGAAAATAAATTACTAAAGCTGATATGAAAGAATCATTCAAAATTTTCAGTTACCCTTTAATGTATTTTTATTTTTTATATGATTTTTTAAAAAGATTTTATTATTTTTAGAGAGAGGGGAAGGGAGGGAGAGAAAGAGGGAAAGAGACATCAATGTATGGTTGCCTTTCACCTGCCTCCAGCTAAGGACCTGTCTGGAGACCTGGCTTGCAACCTGGTTGTGTGCCCTGGCTGGGGAATCCAACCAGCGACCTTTGGGTTTGCAGGCCGGCACCTTATCCACTGTACCACCAGCCAGAGCCCACCCTTTAATGTATTTTTAGAAACATTTTATTGCCCTGGCTGGTGGCACAGTGGATAAGGCGCCTGTGCACCCAAAGGTCGCTGGTTCAATTCCCTAGCCAGGGCACATAACCAGATTGCAAGCCAGGTCTCCAGCCAGGTCTGTAGCTGGAGGAAGGTGAAAGGCAACCATACATTGATGTGTCTCTCCCTTTCTGACTCTCTCCTTTCCCCTCTTTCTAAAAATAATAAAATCTTTTTTTTTTTTAAGATTTTTTATTTATTATTTCCAGGGAGAGAGAAAAGGAGAGAGGCAGAGCAGGAAAGATTGCCTTTCACCTGCCTCCAACCATGGACCTGGCTGGAGACCTGGCTTGCAACCTGATTATGTGCCCTGGCTGGGGAATCGAACCAGCGACCCGTGGGTTCGCAGGTTGGCACCTTATCCACTGTGCTACCAGCCAGGGCTTACAAATAATAAAATCTTTAAGAAAAACATTTTATTACTTTAAATATATCTAAATGGATCATTCTATGAAGCTGTTAGTGTGTTGTAGATTAAGATTTGAGTCAGGTTTTCATAATTATACCATTCAAATGGTTACTTTGTTAACAAAACGAGAAATGATCATCTGTTTTAAAAAAAAAAGGAGAAAACCTTATATAGTTAATTGAATTAATAATAATAACTGCTTTCAACCTACACTAAAAGTTACAGTTTAACCATATGTATATATTTATATTTATCATTTAATTTCATTCTTGAAACAGCCATGTGAAATAGTGAGATAGGTGGAATTATAATTATCCTAACTTTTAAGGGGGAAAAATGAGGTTGAAAGGTGTTAAGTAACATGCTTAGTGCTGATAAAGTAAATCTGATTCATTAAATCAGGTACTCTAACTCCAAATTCTCCGCTTTCACTTTAATGATTTACTTTACTAAGATTTATTTTAAAGATTGTAATCCACATTGATATTTGAAACCAAGTTGAGAATAACTGCATTACTTTTATCTCTTACTCAAATCTACTTGGTTAGAACTGATTGTTATGATGACTATGAAGACATCTGATTTCATGTTAGCAATCACATACACACTTTTCTAAGTGAATCTCTCAAAAGCTCTAATTATTAAGGCTTAGGAAAATGATGCACACAGAAAGTATGCCCTAATGAAGGCAAAGAGAGGAGTTTATTTAGGAAGCTATCTTTTAGCCAAGTATCTCTGTACTGATTACAGTAATATTTAATAATTAATTTGAATAATAAAGAATGGGCTAGGTTGTGTAATTCTAAAATCATTTATACATTAAGAAACTATTTTTTAGTGGTTAGAAAATTATAAAACCCTCAAAGCCTAATGGAAACTTCAAAATAATGTATGCCATGCATATAATTTTACTTTTATGCTCATTTTATTAATCAGGAAACTGAGATTCTGGGAGATTGAGTAATTTCCCTAAGATTACAAAACTAGTAAGTAGGGAAGAAAATCAAGATTAGAAACCTCATATTTGGAACTTTAACAACCAAATATAAAATCAAGTAAAACAATAAAAAGGATATAAATTATTATAGAAACAAAGTTTGAAAAAAGAGAAAAACCTAAAAGCATTGTAGGTACTGAAAAAGTGAAATGGTATGAGAAAGTCAAAATAAATCTTACAATAAAATAAATTTAAAAATAAATGCTGGGGGTAGGGGAAGTAGAAGAACCTAAAGAATAAATATGCAATCATCCCAAAAGAGAGAGAAAATAAAAATATTTTTCATAAGAAACTTACTTTAAGACCCCTTTCTATCTTATAAAGACATAAAGACATTGAGCCTTTGGTATAAAAGGAGTTGATAGCCATGAACAGCCCCTTCTTGTCCCAGAAGCTAATTACTTTTGCAAAAAGGCCTGTCACTAAGCAGTGGCTTAGTCACAATTAGGTGGGGAGGGGTACATGGCTTTGAGAATAAGTCAGAAAGCTAAACGGATAAAGTAAAAGGAACTGACTGGCACTGTGTTTACTGAAGATGCCAATTTATTTTAAAGCATGAAGCTATTTTGCAGTTTAAATTATTAACCACTTGGCACAGGCTCACTTATGTTGAGTAGAAGCGAAAAGATTGGAAAAGAAGTTCCACATGTACAGAGCAAGAATGTAAATTAAATCTGCCTGTAGCGTAGTCCTTCAATGCTACTTCTTCAGAGATGTTGCTGGTTCTGGTCTATTTTTCTTGATAAGCAATCAGAGGACTAAATGTGCTTGCCATAGAATCTAAAGTAACCATAATGGCAACAGTTAGTTATTTGACTTTTCTCCAGTAATTATTTTTCCTTCTTGCCTTTAGTCATTAAATCGCTTATAAGGACAACCCAAGAAACGAAATGCTAATTCTATGAATGTTTACACAGAAATTTGGAAGAATTATATGAAACTGTATGTTGTAAAACTCAGAATATAAAAGAAACACTTTAAAATAGCCATATTCATGCTATATAGTAATAATATCTTTTATTTATTCTAATTTAATTTCTATTGCAAGAAAATGAGAAACTTGGATAATAATAATAATTCATGTGGTTGTATAACCCAAGAAAAGAGTTTGAGTATTTATTTTTTCACCAGATATTATATTTCAATTAATTATTTTTTAAAGCATAATACATATGCTAAATGAACATAGTGTTTATAGTTTAGTTGAGGCAACATAACGCTACTTTTGGTAATCCTATGTAATAGTTCTCAAAAGTGTATACATTTTAGATTAAGTGAATGTGATTCCAACAGGACCAATTAAAAATGAAGAAAGGAGAAAAAAGAAGTGCGTTTTTAAAACTTAATTTTTATATCCTATTTTCTGGAACTAATCATAAATAGGTGGAATAATGAAATTTTGAAAGGGGAAATGTTACCAAATAACAGAATGTAGGATGATGCATATTAAAGTTTTCTTAATTAAGATGGTAAATAGAAGGCCTTGGCTGGTAGCACAATGGATAAGATGCTGACCTGTGAACCCAAAGGTCGCTGGTTTGATTCCCCAGCTAGGGCACAAACCAGGTCTCCAGCCAGGTCCTTAACTGGAGGTAGGTGAAAGGCAACCATACATTGATGTCTCTCTCCCTCTCTGCCTCTCTCTAAAAAAGTAATATATAAAAAGTCTTTTAAAAAACAGATGGTAAATAGAAAGATATTCCACTTACGTGATCCAATCTTAGATATGTTTTGTGTCTACTAATTTTCATTAGGCTCTTCAAAATACAGCCAGCTTAATGCATTTAATGTAAAAAATGATTTGCATTCATGTTCTTATTGTAGTTCTTTAAAAACTAAATTTCTGTTCTGTGTTTCAGATACTTGAACATATCTTTAGCTGTATACCTGTCCATTAAGTATATAGTTTCATACTGAAATACCAGGGAAATTATGAGCAAAACTTGTTCAAATTTTATTTTTCATCATTTTGGCTAAAGTGATGAGAGGTAAGGGTTGAAGATGAGTAAACACTGACACTATGAGGACAATACACATTGGTTTTCTTTCTCTGTACCCCCCCCCGCACCAGGTCATTCATTTATTCCTGAGATAATAATAAACAATGGCTCTAGGAAAATTTAGCTATCTCTTCTTAAACTGCAACTCACTTCAATTGTACAAGAAAAATCTCTCCAAGATTCCTGATAACAACAGGAACAGTCCTCCCAGTTGGAATTATGGAGGCAGAATAATAAGGCTGGCTACTTATTCTTTGTTTGCAAGTTCATAGCAAGAAAAATCATCACTTCCCACAAAGAAAAGATTCATTCACTGATGAAAGTCTGTTTTCCCTCATCTTTTCACACCCATGTTTTGTTTTGTATTGTTTTGTTTTGTTTTGTTTTTAATTTTATTAAGGCTAGGAGAGCACAGATTTCATGCCCTTCATGTTGAGAACACAGTAGAAAGTAGATCATACCCTTCAAAAACATTTTAGATGATGACATTGGGATTTAACTAAAATCAGTTTAACACATTGTGATTTATTGACAACTGTTGTTATTCTCTGGCTGGATAGACACAAGCCAATAAGTGAGGGTAATTAAAAGCAAATTCCCTCAGCTCTGCCCCACAGCCTGTTTGTTTTCAAGCTTAAAAACAATCCTTCTGCCTTGGCTGGTGATTGAGCGCTGTCTTGTGAACCAGAGCGTCATCCGTTTGATTCCCAGTTGGGGCACATGCCTGGGTTGCAGGCTGGGTCCCCAGTTGGGGACACTCGAAAGGCAACCACACATTGATGTTTCTTTCCCTCTTTCTCCCTCTTTCCCTCTCTCTACAAATAAATAAAATCTTTAAAAACTCCTTCTATCTTCAATTAGAGAATGAGCAAAAATGGGGCAAGAGGGTATATGGCAAAATTATGTGATATCTGTAACAAACTGGAAAAATGTGCAATATCCCATTTGGTCCTTGGTAGCTATTTCATCTTCTAAAGCAACTTCACATTTCAGGCTAGAGCTTTATTAATGCAGCTTAATTTATACCTCCTATTCCCAAACCATTTTCTTAAAAAAAAAAAAAATCCATTTCTAGGGGGACCACTTAATAGTATAGTTCCATTTTTTTCTCCCCACCTGCTCCAGAAATGAAAACTATTTTATTAATGAAATCAAGTATAGTAAACTTTGGTGATTTATATTCTACACATGTAATTGAAATAATGACTTCACATCAAGCCATTTTAATATATGGCCATATTAAGGAGGAAACATGTATTCGATATGAAAACTAATAGTCAAATAGTAAATACAATATAATATTATTAAAAATTTGGTCAGTACATCCTTACTCTTTAATTAAATAAATGTATGTTGAGCCTATTAATAATATGTATTGACCCATTTTTATTAAATTTTGACAAGAAATTAATTTTGCCCTATTATAATCAATACTCTTAAATGGAACCAAACTCATATATGGTATTGATTTCCAGGGAGGGAAAAGTCATTACATTTTTGCATAGGGGAAACTGCACAATTATCTATAAACTGAATTTTGAAAAGTATAAATTTACATTTTTCTAGAAAGAGACATGAGGGTATTTTAGTAATATTGATTTATAGAAAATCTCAAACAAGATCATATTTGGAGGGGGAAGTCACTTTAAGAAGAAATTTTTGATTTCCTCGTAGCAATTAGTGGAGAGTTTGACTGGTACCAGATGCTGAGTAACTGCTAGTGAATAGACTGTATTGGGTCATTTGATTGCATGGCATGGATAACCTGGTCAAGCTAGCTAAGATGACAGCCTAGAAAACATGAAGACCAGGATTTGGACTGGTGTACTGTCACATGTGAGACAGCTCTAGGGACAAATTATTCTTTCTCTCTCATGGCCACATATTTCTTTACATATGTTCTATTTCTGTCTTTTCAACATGAGCTCCCATAGAGCTGCTACTTCTTTATAACTAGTTCACATCTGGTTTTGGTTCACTACCATTTCTCATGCTCTATATTTTATAGTAATCATGATGTATCCTGCCCTCATCTCCCCTGCTTTCAACTGGCTGAGTTTTCTATTTTCTAATTAAAATTTTCTTAAATAGTAAATGATTACCTAACATTTTTTATTTTGTATTTCATAGGTCACACATCATTGGCAGGACCACGCATAGATTTATTTCCTTGGAGTCGATGCCTGCCTAACCCCATCAGTTGAGACTGGAGGAGCAGAGCACATGAAGACTCCCTTCAGAGGGACTGCTGTCAGAGGAGGCAGTCTGATGTCTCTTGTGAGAGAAAATAACTATATAGATTGATGACTGATCAATAATTGGGGCATGCTTTACAAATCAGAAACCAGAGGACTCTTGCTGAGATTTTTAATCAGATCAGATAACCATGACTATGTGATACATGTGGCTAACTTTCATAGAATAGAATTCTCTGCTAGTTCCCCACTTCCCACGTCTTTCACACCTACTGTCAGTCACTGAGTCAAATCCTCTCAGGTAAGTAGGGACCAGGACACAGCATGAGAGGGCCATGTACAATAGAGGCTGCACTATGGTTTAGGGACCATCCATCGGGTTGGACATACAGAATAATTTGTTCATCCTGATACACTCAGTATTGTAGCAACTTCTCCTGGGAAAACCAGAGGGAGAGTTTAAGGGAAATTAATTTGACCTTTAGTTGTTGCTTAGAGAACAACTCTTTGTCTGCCAATGGAGGGGACAAAAGGCTATGCTAATTACATATTTGTTTCCTCTCTATGGAGTTTGCCTGACAGCTAGTCTGTTCACACGTAGAGATCAGGAGGTCTAGCAAAGAAAATGACAGAAAGCAATATGCAAAGGATAAGTTCATGCTGAAAAACTAGTTTGAATGTGGGTAGCTTTTGTATAGGTCTCTTATTTGTTCTTTCTCTGAGATGATGAAAGCCAATTAGGCAGGTGGGGAGAAGGTCAGAGTATAAATAATCCCAAAAAGAGTAGAAAAAGCATGCTTGTTTTCATATTCACATACACAATGCAGATGGCTTGAAGAAGTATTTATTCTTTAGATAAACATGTGGATCTGTGTGGCACATAGTGTATTCTTTTATCTAGTTGCTATCAATAACTGAAAACCACATAATGTATTCAAATGATATGCAAAACAGATACCTATTATCACCTTGTACCAAATATAGAAAATAAATGCCATTGTAAAAAAAGAAAGTGTTTTGTTTGTGCTGGATATGAAGTCAAATAAGAAAATAAAAATTAAGAAAAGAAACTTCTCTATGGAGCCTGGGAGTCTTTCTTCAGGAGGATGTTCAACATTTTTTAGCAATGCTAAGGATAGAAGCAACCAGCTCTTGAACTTTGAATTGGTTCACAGCTGTGCATATTCTGAGATGGAAATATGGAAATACATTTGCACAGAGGAAGACATTTTAGGGGGAGGTGAAGTGGTTGCAATGAGGTAGTTGTAAAATTAAACCTGAACTACTGTAAGTAAAATGAATTACATGTGAAAATTCAATTCCTGATACTTTCATTGGGTGTTTACTTGTGCTTTATTTCTAAAAAGAACTCATATTATTCAAAAGTTTCATGTTAAGAAAGCAAAAGTGACCTAAAGTGATTTTTTGATATTTTTCTATTATAAAAATCTGAGTAAGATACCAAATCAATGCAATATGGTGACCTTCAAGCATTTATTAAATGTGTGTGTTCTTGGGGAGGGACATAAGAGAAGACCATGTTTATGGCTATCAAGATGTTTAAAATATACTTGCAAAGACAAAATTAGAACATCTGAAAGAACTGATGTAGAATATGCAGATAATCAGAAGAGAAAGATTAGTGGGGCTGAAATAATAAGAAAAGGCTTGATAAACAAGATAGAATAAAGGCTTGCTATAGTGACATAGCATAACACAAAGACCGAAAAAAGGCATTATAGGGGCAGTGTGTCTGAAATCCACAGGGCAGGAGTATGAGCAGGTGTGGAGGAGGGGAAAAGGATGGAGTAGACAGGGAAAACACCACTTGTTTAGAGGAGAGTAAGAAATGTGACCCAGCAGAAACTGAGGTTCCCATTGGGTTGTTTGGAGAAAACTACAAAAAGAGCTTTGGTTCTATAATATATAGGCTACTTAGAAACTAGCTGCCCTGGCTGGTAGCACAGTGGATAAGGCGCCGGCCTGCGAACCCAAAGGTTGCAGGTTCGATTCCCCAGCCAGGGCACATAACAAGGTTGCAAACCAGGTCTCCAATCAGGTCTGTGGCTGGAGGCAGGTGAAAAGCAACCATACATTGATGTCTCTCTCCCTCTCTGCCTCTCTCCCTCTCTCCCTTCCCTTCTTTCTGAAAATAATGAAATAAAATCTTAAAAAAAAAAAAAAAAGAAAAGAAACTAGGAGGTATGTATAAAATTCTCCTATGCAAATATTAGTGGGCATATGTTGAGGGAGGCAGAAGGTGGGGAAACGGAACTTGTCACACAGCTAAAAAGTACTAGTCAGTTAATGTCAAGAAAATCTAGATTGACTGTGGTGGGGCATGAGGATGGTGGGGAAGGGGAGAGCGGGGGGAAATGTGGTGAACATAATACAACAATAAAATAAAATTTTAAAAAATCTAGGACTTAATTCTGACTGTCTGACTAATATGCTGTATAATGTAAATATGTCACTTGATTTCTTGACTTTGCTCACAGAAAGTTGATGGAAATTTCCAATTCTAATATTTATAACTATGTTTTCTACATAGAACATAGTTATAACATGAATGCCAAAAATAACACTGAAGAAAAACACTAAGTTGTTGATGTGGCTAAAAAAGTAAGTATGGTAAATAAGGTACTCAGAAATTCTAATCAATTTGCCACTTTCATCTTTAAAAAATATAAAATATTTAGGTACCTGAGCATCTAATAATGAAGGGGAGAAAATGTTGATGAACTAGAATATTTCAAAGTCCTTTCAATACTCTTAAATTGTTCATTCCAACAGGTGAGAACCTCTGTAAGAAGGAGAAACTGTAACCAGCCTAGCTAGCCTCCTAATAGTGCCTGGCCCACAAAAAAAATGCTTACCCTGGCAAGTATTGAGAAAATATACCTAAGTGCATATGCCCATAATAATGTATGCTTTAAATTTCATGAATTGAAAACATTATTAAAAGCTCACTCCAAGATGATAATGTATTAATGATTCTTACAAATAAAACAGCCATAATTTCAGTTGTATCTTACTCCAAGGAGCCTACAATTAAGACAACTCATATACAAATAAAACAAGAAACACAAAGCACATTGGTGGAACTGATGAAATATGTTTATGGTAAATGCGAGTGATAATCTGGCACAGCCTTCAAGGGGAAGAACTCAGTGAGTGCTAATCCACCTGTTCAAATTGGCTATTTTGCTTGCTCTAGCCTTATGAGTTTCTTGTTGGCTTTCAAAGTGTTCAGGGGGCCCTTCCCATGGTTGAGTGTCTCAAAAGTTAGGGTGCTACATGTGGGGTCCAAACCCTTCACTCCTTAGGGAGAAGCAAGGAGTTGGGCGGTCCTCCTGATTGTTTGGCACTGTGGCTGGAGTGGGCTTTACAGCAAGCATACATCTCAGTCTTTCCTTGCAGGTCTGATTTGGGTATTTTCTCAGTGTGGGGGAGGTACCCAGCTGGTTTCTGGATTTCTTTCAGAAGGAATTACACCATGTGTAGCTGTGCCTTGGTGTGTCCCTGGGAGAAAGAGTTCAGAAAACTCTTGTGTTGCCACCTTCTTTGACCTCTGTTCCTGGTTATGTTTATTCCCAATTGCAAAGAAAATACAGATCTTTTAAGATACTTTAAGGATAAGTAAGTGATATTAGATGAGAAATCAACATTAGATGCCTATCAATATGGGCATATGCATCAAAAGGTAGTCATAATAATTTTAGAACAAACCCTTGTGAAGGTAGAATAATTGGAAAATTGGAAGCAATCTTATGATTCAGCTTAATAATCAGTAAAAGTATCTTTTTGGGTATGAGGGGGATAAATGATAATGGAAAAATACAGTAAAAGTAAACAATAAAAAACAATAACTCCATTAGTCTATCCGCTTTTAAAACATACCTATCTTATAGTCAACTGCAGTTTCTACAGTAATATTAATATTCCCCAAATGAAAAAAAAAATTGTATTAACTGAAAATTTGGCTTTGGCTTGATAGTCTGGGCTAGCTTTACTATTTAGACTCAAATAAGCAGTTTAAAAAAACCTTAAAAATTCACTGTCATTCCTGATTGCAGTTCATATTAAATTACCTGTAGAATTTCATTCTCAGTTGAATTACTCATCACCAATCTGATCACTCTTCCATAATTAGACTTTTTGGTGAAGAATAAACTCTGAATATTAATACCAGAAAACTCAACTTAGAACAAAGAACAAGATGGAAGGCAATTTTGGGATCCGTCACTAGAATTTTTAGCTTTATAGTCAGGGAAATTATTATGTTATGTATTTTTATGGATAAGCAGTCTATTTATAATAGATAGCAACAAACTCATCTTGTCACTCATTATACTTAGTTAAAATATTTTTCTACTAAGTCTTATTGAATTATTCTTCCTTGGAGTAATTTCTTCAGCATGGTATTTATTTTAAATAGTCACTAGAGAGGCCCTAGGAAGTTAACATAAAGTAAAATAATAAATTATTTTGACCAAAAGTTATGCATAGCAATTACCGATTCAGTGTTTTACTTTGTTATCCCTCTCTCATTAATTTTTAGCATAAAAAACATAGAGGTGAATTGGACCTTGGAGACACCTTAATTCAATGATTTTTGTTTTTGTTTTTTTAAAATCAGAACTCAAAAACTTGAAAAAAGTACATCCTCAAACTTGAAGGCAATTTGGAATTTTGTGACAAAAGATACAACTAAATGTTCAATAAAATCTAATGTGTCCCTATCCTTATTAACCAGAGTGTAATTATTTGATTATAATAATAAGGGATCCTATTCACTGGGTAAAATCCCTTTCATTAAAAACATGATAAACCAAATAATTTAAAAATTTGGGGAAAAATGCAAAAACTAAAAACAAGATATTGAAGAGAAAAACATACAAATTTAAGTCTAAAAAGCTACTTATAATCAGGTTTGAAAATTCAAGTTGTATACAGGAAAGATATAAATGTCTGTTAAAGTAATTCTGTTTTCTAAGTTTTTAGTATAAGATGCACAAAAACATATTAAAGATATCACACACACATGAATTTTCTGTGAATTTCATTATCACAGGAGAAATGTAAAGGTAAAATATCTGTAACTTCTTTACTAGAAAAACTAAGTCATGGTTTTGATATATCTTTTTTCTAGAGAATGTACAAATGTCTGGCTTTAATGCTTTCCTGGGAAGAATATAAAAATAACACAAACTTTTTCAAGGGCAAACTTCCTTGCCCATGTGCTCTGGTACTTGGGGAAGGATGTCATTCTATCAACTTTGGACTCCTAATGAGGAACTGTGAGTTATAAACTTTTCACAGAGAATATGGCCTGAGTTTTGCACCTTGTCGTTGGTGTCTATACAGGTGATGATGGGAGATAGGCTGCCTACAAAGTTCTTTACTTCACCACTGACTTCTGTACCTTTCCTATGGCCCTAGAAGTAAGGAAAGCTATTTCAGCCTGCATTATACAGCCTGCATTACATACTGGCAGACAGTTAATAGTGGTTATTAGATGGGAATAATCATGTCGTATGTGCAGAAATTGTACCTGGTCCAGATAGAAACATGTTCATGTTTTTGAAATAACACTACTAATGAGACATAGTATAATAAGATAATTGTTTACCTTATATATATGCATGCTAAGTTTTAAAAGTAAGCTCCATTAAAAAGTCCTTGAAGACCTGGCCAGTGGCTCAGTGGATTGGCGCCAGCCTGAGGAGCCAGTCACTGGTTTGATTCCCAGCCAGGGCTCATAACCAGGTTGTAAGCCAGGTCTCCAGACAGGTTCGTAGCTGGAGGCAGATGAAAGGCAGCCATACACTGATCTTTCACTCCCTTTCTTCCTCCCTCCCTGCCCTTCTCTTTGAAAATAATGAATAAAATCTTTTTTAAAAAAAGTACTATTATTAAAATGAATACATAAAAAATCCTTGAAATATACATTTTAAATAATTGTTATGTCATAAATCATGATTATTCAGTTATTTGAGTATATGAGTCTCATCTTATGATAGTTTTTGTTAGTGAAACATTTTTTAGTGATAGCTTCCTGTTGTGAGCTATTATAGCTATTATTACTCTGTTCATTGACATTCATAATATATTAGTTTGTGCAAATATCATTATATGAACTAATAGTTCTTTGATGGCAAGATCTATTTATGAGTCATTTCCATTCAGCATTTTTTTTTTAAAGAAAACATACTACCAAAAACAATCTATTAAACAGAATACAGTAGGCAGTCCTGTAAGTCAACTTAAGGCCTCATTCCCAAAGAACCTAGAAATAGGGAAGTGTTTTGTGAGAATGAAATTATGAAATAAATAAGGAATTAGGGCAGAAATACGTGATCCACTATTGAATGATTAATGTCACATCATCTTCCAACCAACATAACTATAGAGACAGTATTGCCATCAAAGTTTGGTCATCAGTGAGAGTGGAGAAAAGAGAGTATCTGAAATGGGTCTCAGCAGTGTGCTTTCTCCTTGTGAAGGTGGAGGGTGATCTGCTCCAGGCCCATCTTCAGAACAGATGTCATGTAGATCAATAATAGGAGCCATTCAGATAATCTAATTCCTCTTATTCTAAATTTATGTGCACACACACACACACACACACACACACACAGATAACTCAGTTACAATTGTATTCACAGGTAGCTAGTAATATTTTCTTACAGTTTTATATCTCATTTTAAATTAATAAATTAAGGTGTTGGTTTTATATACTAGTCTCTGTGAATATGCTTAATCTGAATCAACCCATAACTGATGAAAAACTAGACAAGTGAAATGTCTGAATGTGAAAATTTGAAGGCCAGGACTTGTCCTATAATGATTTGGCAAATAAATAAATTAAATAAATAAAGTTATTTGGTATACATTTCTGGGCAGCAAAATGGCTTTCCTTAAGGACAAGCCACTAACTAGACAATGTTGCTTTTCATTCAAATTGATCAATTTAAGACAACCCTCACCAAGAGTAGTAGAAGTTTCTCCAACAAAAAGAGAGGCTGTCTGCCTCATAATTTGTATTTCTGACCTTAACAGGTGCTAAATAGCAAGGGATTGTTATGATTTAATAAAATGCAAACATAAGCAATTCTAAATCTGTAAGATTTTACTTTCTTCACATGAAGTGGAAAACAGTAGATTTACAGTATTGAATTCACAAAACAAAGTTTATTATTGCATTATTAATTACTAATTACTGTATTATCTTTCTATACAAACAATTGTAAATCTACTTTTGCTCACCCAGTATATTTCCCCCCAAAAAACATGTATTAAGACCATATAACTTTGATCAAAACAACATCCTATATATTTTTTCAGAGGATTATTTGTTTCATGCACAAATTGCTACATTCCAATCATAAAGTACATGGGAAAAGTTCCATCATGTAATAACAGAGTCATTAAAGAAAAGTTTCTAATTTCCTGTTTATTTAGTGTTCATCAGAGCCTCCTGAGTAATGCTCAGAAAGAGTACAATGAATTAATCTTATGTTAAATTTCTTGCTGCATCATATTCAGAAGATGAAGTTCCATAGCATATGGACTTAGTTGTCCGTTCTTTGTAAAGCATTACATTGCTAATACGTTGGCCCTCTGGCACTACGGTCTAATTCAGAATGTAGAAAAATGGATATTTAAAATGGGTGTTAGGAAAGAATATTTAGATATTTATTCAAGTTAAATATTAATGCCCAAACACTAAATGAAACAACTTTAGGTCTTTAGGAAAAAAGTTTTTGTTCCTTCCCTATATTTGTGTTATTTTAATTTTGCAAGATATTCCATCTTTTTGATCAAACTGATAGAACATTATAGAAAAGACAAATTACCTAAAGATTATAAGCAAAATTATTAGTAAAAAATTAAATTTCCTAGCTTGTCAGCATTGCTTTCAAATTTTTAACATCTGAAAATTCATCAGTATTTGAATACTTGTTTTCAAAACTTTCTAGTCAAAGGTGTTTTACCAAAGATACTAAATGAGAAAAATGGCAAAGTTTCTTGTATCTTTAAAGATGACATAGTGAGCTGAGGAAGTTCAAAGACAAATGATCACCTCTTCTTTCTAGTTATAAATGCAAAGTGCCACTGGGAGGTGCTTTTCTTTAGGCATGAAAAACATGACCTGTAGCTGAGAGGAAATGAGAAGGTGGTTTCTTGTTATTTTTTTTAATTTAATTTTATTGTTGTTGCATTACATCCATCCCCTTTTTGCTGCCCTCTGTCCCCTTCCCCATCCACCCACTCCCCCATAAAGTCAATCCCACTTGTTGTCCATGTCCATGGTTCTTCCATACTAGGTTCTTGTCTAAACTGCTCCCCCTTCTTTGCCTCTTCCTCCCATCTCCCCCTACCCCCTTCACCCTGTGCCCTGAAGGCCTATTCACTGTTTCCATATATCTGGTTCTGTTTTGTTTGTTGTTTGTTTTGTTAATTATTTTCCTGTAATGGGTGAGATCATATGGTATTTGTCCTTCACTGACTGGCTTATTTCACTAAGCATAACACTTCCTAGTTCCATCCATGTAGTTGCAAAGGTTAGGAGTTCTTTCTTTCTGCTGTGTAGTAGTCCCTTGTGTAAATGTACCAAAGTTTTTAGATCCAATCATCCACTGATGGGCACTTAGGTTGTTTCCAGCATTTGGCTATTGTAAATAGCGCTGCTATGAACATAGGGGTTCATAGGTTCTTATGAATTGGTGTTTTAGGAGACTGAGAGAGAAGAAGCTCCTCACTGGGCCAGAGGCGGAGGAGGAGAGGATCACGGGGAGCAGGAATGGGGGAGTGGGGAAGTGCGCCAGCCTGGGTGGCAAGAGGGCCAAAAACTATGCCCCTGGGCCACCTGGGAGAGGACAACTTGGAGCCCCGGTGAGGGAGGAGGTTTATTGTTATTGAAGGCAGCAAGTCAAGAGCTACATGAGATGTCAATGGTTGAACATTCAGGAATATGCTAAAAGTTTTTACACTTGAAGGAGTCTTTATCTCATCATTTTTAATTGAACAACTTCTGCACTTATAGGACCTTTATTTTTCAATGTTTAATATCTCCTTAAAACAGAAAAAAAAAGGGTAAGTCTATGCATTGACAACTTCTTCTTCTTCTTCTTTTTTTTTTCGGTTTCCAAATGTTCACTGTATGTACATTACAAATGAGAAGTAAAAAAGTCTTAGGGTCTCTTGCTTCAGGCATTATTGAAAAGTACAGCCAATTGAATACAATTTTCAGTTGTTCTTTAGAACTTTCCATAATGTCTTTTAATTTCATGATGACTTTACTTTTTAATTTTTATTTATTTATTTTTGTATTCCCCTATTCAATCTTGGCTGCCACAATCAGATAGTCAGAAAGTGCAAGGACCCTCTTCTCTTGCATCTGCACTGGAAACCTTAGTAGCAGACAGTGACTGCTCCAGGTCGTCAAATAGATGCATTGACTTCACTTTTAGTCAAAGAAACTAAAGATCCTAAGTCATTGTTTTAAATATTGTATTTTGATTTTGAAATTATGATTTATAGAATATTAGGGTTGTCATAACTATACATGCAACACATTTTCATTGTTTTAAACACAAGTTTTATTGCAAGAAGCTGACTTGCTTACCAATGAAAATATAATTTGACAGGCAAACAATTGGTCAGATATCATTAAATAATCGATTTGTCAAAATTCTTTCTGTATTATCTAATAATGTTATTCTTTTAGATTTCTTTTCACCTCTCTCTTACCCTTCTTCATTTTACTCTTGAACACATAATTTTGCATTACTTGAGCTGGTGTTAACTTGAGAAATAGCACTGTGCCACCTCCATGTTATATCCTATAATAAAGGTCTGATATAGTCCTGACATGAAGTTATTGTTTAATACATGTTTATTGAATGAATAAAAGGTATGTATCCAGTAATCTAGTAGTATTATTCAATTATTTCTAACAACCTGATTGGTAGGAAGCACTTCAAATACCCAATGAATATTTGCTTATTTAATTGATTGGTTGTTTCCTCAATAGTTTAAGATCATTGACTGTCACCTCAGTTAATTACTGAAGAATAAAATATGCTAACCACTTTGATATTATAGCAATGAAACAGCTTCATAAAAACTTTTAGCACCACAGGTTGCAAGCCAGCTCTCCAGCCAGGTCCATAGCTGAAAGGCAACCATACGTTGATGTCTTTCTCCCTCTCTGCCTCCCTCCTTTTCCTTCTCTGTAAAATTAATAAAATGAAACCTTAAAAAAAAACTTTTAGTACCAAATTAAGAGTATGGCAGGTGTAATGATATTATTTATTTTTAGGTCAGTTTATATCAACATATAAAACTGTAAATATGAAAGTTAAAAAAATTGCTAATCTATTTGGAAGTCCTTTATCAGCAGCAACTAACACACTTTAAGTGGGTAAACTGTGTATATTTGAAGATGAGAGAAATAGTGAGAAGTCATTAGTAATACAAAGTCTCAGTAAGAGAGATAAATGGCACTCCAGGAAGGAATGAGAAATAACAGATTTAATTTGCACTAAAGCATCCTAAAATATTACTAATGGTAAAGTAATACTGACTGAGATGATTTATCAAGATATAAGAAAATTAACAGCCAATATATATTATCTTTATATTATTTAATATAGAAATAAATGTCTCCTATACAAAAGAGGAAAACATGTTACATCAGTTATGAATATTACATGTATAGAACAAAGTGTATAAAACCTAGAGTATAGTATGAAGTAGCTAATTCATTTTCTCAGAATAGTGAAGGCCATGTTAGAAGGGAGTTATATTTTTGACAGTATTAATCTCATTTTAACCTCTTAATTATACTTATTATGCATCACAAAGAAATGGTTCAAATGTAAAAATGCCACAGGATGCTGCAAGTAGCAGTTAACCTGAAACACATTATTCAAAGTTGTTCAGTTAATGGGATCAATCCCCATGTAATACATTAATTACTGCTAAAAACTTGGTGGGTGTCTGATCATACTGTGAGTGCAAACAGTGTAGAGAATTTAATATCTCTTAGGACCAAAGAGCTCTGAATTAAATATGGTTGGCCTCAGCTGGAAAGCTGTTAGACATATCTTGGGAAAATTATTATACTTTCGTACTAATAGGAATTAACCAACAGAATAAATTTAAGATTAGACATTCAAAGTAATTTCTTTGGCAAATAAATGATTATTCTTGAGCTACTAGATTCCTGGATAAAAAACACACCTAGCTAACTGTGAGAAGAAATCACTAATGACAAAGTTATTGATATTTGGACAAATTTTGAGGCTAAACACATTCACTTTTTCTAGCAACATAATGTTTGCCAGTTTTATTGTGTGCAATATAGAATGAGAAATGCATATGAAATCTTTTACTATTAATAGATGTAAGTAAATGTGTTTTTAAATAAAAAGTATAAAATTCTTTATCCATTGTTTTTCAAATCAAGAAAGGAAGAATAAAGCTATAGTAAATAACAGTACCACAAAACATATTACAGTTGTAGATTGTGGCCATTTACAGACAAGACGGTACTTCTGGCTCTCTTCCTAGCCCCATGGGCCATTTACACTGGCTGCTGTTCCATTTAACCTCCTCCCTCCCTCTGGGGGTTCAGCTTGACTCAGGGCCCTGAGATGAGTGTCACTGTAGGCAGACGGCCTCCCCAAAGAAGTCCTTTGTCAGAGACTCTTCACTCACTTGCAGCTCCTCACTTGCAGCTCCACTGTGATGAGCTCATTATTCCCCCAGGGCCCAGACATCCGATAGTATCTCATCTCTTTCCTTGCGAACACCAGTCCTCACTAACTACATTCCCATTCAGTACTCAAGCGCCCAATAGCCGTTAGTTCTTGGCTTTTGGCACTTGGCCAGCTGATGCCAGATGGCCATTTGTCAATATGAGGGGTCTGGACTTCCACTTACCATTCTGCTCACCCATGTGAATGAACATTCTAGGTTGCACCTTAGATAATAGTACTTATTCCCAATCTGACCTAGAATGGATCTGATTTAAAAACTAATCTCTGGATTAGTCAATACTTTTACCCTTTTCTGGATTGTACTTACAAAAGGAAAATAATATGTGGACCAGAAGAATTCTCTATTCTCTGGGAAACACTTCAACATTTTTTAAAAACAGAAATATTTCAGCAGCTGGAAGATGGTGGTAATGTTTAAAAAATATCCTTGTTAATAATGACATCAACCCTGATCTGTCTGGCTTCATTGGTTAGGACATCATCTATGAATGATAGGTCATGGGTTCAATTCCTGATCAGAGCGCATACCCAGGTTCGCTCCCCAGTTGGGGAGTCCACAAGAAGGCAACCAATCAATGTTTCTTTTTCACATTGTTTCTTTCTCTCTCTTCACACACTCTCTTTCCCCCATCCTTTCTCTCTAAAAGCAATTAAAAAAAATTGTCCTCTGGTGAGAATAATGAAAGAAAGAACAAGAGAAAGATAGTGAGAAGGAGGGAGTGGGGAGAGAGGTAGAGTGAGAGAGAGAGAGAGATGGGAAGATATTATGGCCACGTGGTAGGCAAGAAATACTACACTGCTTTTTAGAGCTCCCATACTCAATATATTTTTACATGTACTTCTATGTAGTGTGCTCTTGGGTCTTAGCTTATTTTATGACCTTTTACTTGAAACTCAGAAAGAGATAGAGAAGATGGCAAAAATAAATTTGTATACTATTTTATTTTATAAGATGATGATACATGGTTGAAAAGAAAAATGGAGAAATATGTAAACAAGAGTAATATCAGTATAGAAAATCCATTCCATGCAGAAGTTTAATGTATACTTTAGCTCTGGTGCTTTTTTAATCTGGTCAAAGAAGTAGAAGAAACATGACTTATTATGTTGGTGTAAAAAAGGCACCAAAATATCATAGTCAACTAAACCTTGGTACTTGAGTTCTGGCTAAGAAAATATTCAGAGCCAAGACTCAAGTACAAACAAAATTTATTTAGAAAGTCACAGAGGTAGACAGAACCAAGATGGTGGAGGAGTAAGTGGAACTACACCAATCTCCTCCCAACAACAAACTGAAATTACAACTTAATTAGGGAAAATCATCCGGAATAACCAACAGAACACCAATTGGAGAGAAGTCTTATTACCACAGACAGAACAAAAGAGCTGATTCATCACAATGTAATGGGTAGGAAGTGTGGGGACACAAGAGGGCTAGCTGGGCTCCCATGGGTGGCAGTTGGAGGGACAGAGAAACATCTCAGCAGCAATGGCTCCACCTGAGAAGGGTGCGATCTAAACCCCCAACTGGGCTTCCCAGCCTACAGCAACAAAGCTGAGAGTAAAACAGCACCCAGCTGTGAAAAGCAAAACGCCACCAGGTTTAGCTGGCTTGACAGAGAGACTGAATTCTTAAAGGGACCATGAATGAAAATACAGAGGTACCCACCTACCCTGGGCTCCAGAAGAGGAAGGACACAGTGGACTAGAGAAGCTTGGGCAAAGTTTGGGTCAGTGGCTTTAGGGGGAGAGCTGAGGGAGCAGCCTGTGAGTCCAGAGCTGACCCATCCCCCATACAGCCAGCAGACCACTCTTCTCCAAAGGGTGGGAGCCTGAGGGGAAGCCACAGTCCCACCCACAGGAATTAATCCACCCCACCCAGCAGCGTCTAAACCTGTACTCAGATCACAGGTTGATTGGACTAACACCCGAATTCATCTGCCCTGCCCAGAGGTGCCTAAAACTGCCTGCTGATCACAGATTGATTAGCTTAACAACTAAAGGAGACCAAGACGGTGGCTCTCTGTTAGTCTCTAACTGCCTGACTAGGCCCAGACTGGGACAGGAGCTAAATTCATCAAGCACAGATCCAGGAACTAAAAAAAGTGCACCCCTACACCACAGAAAGTCACACCACTAAGACAATAAGTCAAAGCAGACCAATCTAAGAAGCAGAAACAAACAAGAGCCACCTAAAATGGGGAGACAAAGAAACCCTCAGCAAATGGAAAGGAGAAATCCTCAGGAAGAATGCAAAATGAAATAGAGACAAGCACCCTATCAGACAGGGAATTCAAAATAATGATGATAGAGAAGCTCAATGAGCTCAGTGAGTTCAAAGAAAACTACAAACAACTCCAGAGGAACTACAAAGAACTGCAGGAGAACTACAAAGAACTCCAGGCAAGCTATAAGGAACTTACAGAGAACTATACCAGCATTAAAAAGCACATAAAAAACATCAATAAGAGCCAGGAGGAAATGAGGAATACCATTTTTTGAATGGAAGAATACACTAGAAGGGATCAAAAGCAGGCTAGAGAAAGCAGAGGATCATATCATCAAGCTGAAGGTCAATGTAGAAAAAAATTCCCAGGCAGTGCAACAAAATGAAAAAAGACTGAAAAAGAATGAAGAGGTTTTAAGAGAGCTGCAGGACAACATGAAATGTAATAACATCTATATAATAGGGATATCAGAAGGAGAAGAAGAGGAGCAAGGGACAGAAAACCTGTTTGAAAAAGTAATTACAGAAAACTTCTCTAACTTGAGGAGAGAAAATGTCATGCAAACTCAGAAAGCACAGAGGGTCCCAAGAAAGATGAACCCAAACAACCTACTCCAAGACACATCATAATGAAAATGGCAAATTTCAAAGACAAGGAGAGAATCCTAAAAGCAGCAAGAGAGAAACAGCTAATAATATTCAAGGGGGCTCCCAGAAGGTTATCAGCTGATTTCTCAACAGAAACACAACAAGCCAGAAGAGAATGGCAAAAAATATTTCAAGCAATGAAAAACAAAGGCCTGCAACCAAGAATGCTCTACCCAGCAAGGCTGTCATTCAAAATGGAAGGTGAAATAAGGAGCTTCCCAGACAAAAGAAGTCTAAAAGGATACATCTCCACCAACCTAGCATTGCAAGAGATGCTAAAGGGTCTGCTTTAAGAAGATGAAGAAACAGAGAGACAGACAGAAACACGGGTACAAAGGTAAATGGATTAAATGCACCAATCAAAAGACAGAGGGCAGCTGAATTGCTAAGAACCAACTTTAACTTACAATGCTTTAAAATAATCTTGTTATAGATTTTACTAAATAAAGTGCAATTTTGTATATTAGTTGTATCTGCATTACTGCAGGTTAAGTTCTTAGATTGGAATCATTTCACAATATGGGAAAATCAGGTTACTTTCAATAACCCAGAAAAATCTAATGCAGTTAAGGAAGAAGAAAAATCTAAGAAAATGTGGATGTATATTACATAGAAGACATGCTATCTTTCTTATTCACTGTTACAAAATATGTGCTTTTTTGTGGGTGTGTAATATATAGATTTTGTTAGCAATTTATGTTTTAAATAGCAAGCAACTGGTCATGGGTGTGTTGTGAAATCAGTCAATCTTTAGGTTAGAAAACATGCTGAGAATGAAGACCAATTTGGATGTAAGTTGTAAACTAATAAACTATATGATTCGTGTACATAGACAATATATATTCTCATATTAGCATGTAAATTAGATAAGATTCCTTTCAACTAAATCATGGAAATACAAATTTCCAGTTAGGAAGGCCCCCAAACTGGGGATGTTTGGGAAAAGGAATGAATGCTATAGTAAACTTTATTATTGAAATGTGAACATACCTAATCTCTACCTCAACAGAATCCTAAATAGTTCAGGGGTTAGTTTAGGACCACATAGGAAGTCAACCACAAGTTCAAAAAATAGCTAGAATACTATTCTACAAAATTATTTAAATCCTAGGGCTTTTTATTTTTTACCTCAACTTAGTAGACATAATAATTTCTACTCTGGGGACCAGCTGAGCACTGCAAGTGCCATTATTTCCAAGGGCTTCAACTTGTAAAACACATGTAGAGGAAAAACAGAGGGTATTCAAAGAAATAAGACCTGTACATAGCCTAAATAAATAAATAAATAAGTCTGCTATTTAAGATGGAAAACTCCAAAAAGAATAAGTTGTAGTTCCAGTACCTTAAAACAAAGTTGAGTTGTATTATTGGAGGGGGTAGGATCTGACTCAAAAACCAAATTCATTTTTTACTATGGGTTTGGCACTACCTGTAGGACAACTTTCACAAAAGTGAGTTCTGCAACACGCCATTTCTGTGATATATTTCACAAAAATAGAATTCCAGGGTAAAATAAGTATTAAAGAAGAAAAAACTGCTGAATCTTGCTACAATATATCTAAAATACTATCATTTAACCTGTAATAATTATGTAAGCTATTGGCATATTTTAAATTTTTTGTATTAACTCTTCAAAATCCAGTATGTACTTTAAATATGTGTAAAAATATGTATGGGTGTAAATGTAATTTTGCATGTGTTTGGTAATATTGCAATTTATATTGCTTAAAAGAGTAATTTTTTAAATGAATTAATGTAGGCATTTTGGAATAATGAAAACTTTGTATTAATATGATTTGAGAAGCTGACAAAAGGCAGTAATTAAAGAGTGAATTGTCTGGATGTGAAAGGGAAAAAAAAAGTACACATTGGCAATTACAGAATAGACAAGGGGATGTTAAGAAGAACAAAGGAAATGGAGAAGCCAAAGGACTTATACGCATGACTCATGGACCTGATCTAAGGTGGGCATTGCTGGAGGAAATGGGGTACTGGGTGGAGGGGGTCAAAGGGGGGGGGGAATTGGGACAACTGTAATAGCAAAATAAAATATATTTAAAAAATAAATAAAAATAAAAAGGCATATGTACAGCACCCAGCCAACATATGCCTAGAGCATACATGCTCGAAGTAAGCAATTTATGATATGGAACACTTAAATGATAGCAGATCAAAAACCAGTTCAAATATACACTGTAATAAACTTTTCTGCCTAATGATATTAGATGTCCCCTTCTATTGTACTACAGAGAAAAATTATCTGAAAAAATAAAGCATATAATTTTGAAACCGAAAAAAGAGAAAGTCACAGAGGTAGAAGTGAGCCCGCTGGGCTGTGTGGGCTAGGAAACAAGTTACAGAGGCAAACAAAGGGCACTTGGAGCTTAGAAGAAAGAAGCAAGGCTGGAATAAGGAGAGGGAGTCAGGTGTGCTTCAGAGGAACAGCCTGCTTCAGAGAGAGGGTGCTGGGGAAAGAGGGCGAAGGGAAAGCCGATGCCTGCTGGAGAGTGAGCAGTGCTGAGTCTTCTGTCCAAATGACATTTAAGGGTGGGAATTTTAGGGAAGGGCCAGGGAAGGCTCTAAATTGAATATTCATTAGGTGTGTTCTTTCAGAGGCATGATCTCTACTGATTGGTTAACACTAGAGAAAGGGGTCATTAGTCACTGCATCTGGCCCTGATATGTTAGCCATGACATCATTCCATCTGCTTTTGTTGCTTTTTTGGGCTTAGAGCTGAAAAACAACTGATGCCTTAACATCATCTCTGGTGTGACCAAAACTCTGACTCTGGTCAACAGACCCGAAGTTTTGTGCCTGAAGCTTTGCTCCTAAGATTATTTCATGTGGGCGAGGTCATTGTCTTAAAGGTTTAATGCTTAAGGGAGCAGTTGTGCAAGGGATTTTATAGGAGTCATATAAGGCTATTATCTGACCCCTTTGTTTGCCCCCTAAGAGGGTCAACTTCATGACTAGTGACATGACAGGGAGGAAAGATCAGGGGAGGGTCCATACCACATGACCAGCCTTATGAAAGGTCAGGAGGTCTAAAGCACATGACCAGGGATATGCTAGGGGAAGAAAAGTTGCCTTGGGGGTAACATCTTTGTTTTCTCAGTTTTGCCTGTTCCTACATACCTGGGGTTTTCCTTTCTAGTGACATTCTATACCTGGGTTCCTATTCTGCTCATGCTTGCCTAACTGTCCACTAGTTACATTTCTTTTCTTTTTTTATATTTTTTTAAATCTTTTTTTTTTTTTTTTTAAGATTTTATTTTATTATTTCTAGAAAGAAGGGAAGGGAGAGAGGCAGAGAGGGAGACAGACATCCATGTATGGTTGCTTTTCACCTGCCTCCAGCCACAGACCTGACTGGAGACCTGGTTTGCAACCTTGTTATGTGCCCTGGCTGGGGAATCGAACCTGCGACCTTTGGGTTCGCAAGCCGGAGCCTTATCCACTGTGCTACCAGCCAGGGTGCACTAGTTACATTTCTATGAGAGAAACTAGATTTGTTGCTTAAAGATAAAGTACAGCTTTGTGAGGAATCCTGAGTCCTGTGGAAAACAGAAATCTTGACACAGTTATTTGCTATTTAACAAATTTTGGTTACTTGAGTATTTACCACCAAAGCAGTTCTCACAAATTGCATGTCTGACTTTTTTTTTTTTTTCCAATTTATGGTTGAGTCTACATAATCTAACAATATAAGTAACTGCAAATATCAGAATTAATACAATGAAGAAATAGTTTTTTCCAGAGTTAACAAAATAAGATAAAACATAATCTTTAACAAGCCTTTCTACAAAAAAAAAAAATTCTATTGGAAAATAATGAACAGGAGAGCCTGCCTTTTTTCCTTTGAGGGCTGCAGGTCTCCTCCTACAGTGAAATGAAGTTTATTATACTTCCTTTAAAAATAGAGATGAAACGAAAGGGGGAAGGAGCCTTCCTTCTTCTTCAAATTTTACACTAATGGTTATTTCCTGTGTCAAGTTATTTATGGCCCAATACCAATGAGAAAAGATAGGTTATCTCAATTTCTGAAAGAGTATTACAAGTTTCTCTTGGAAATTTAAACTTCTCACTTTTCTTCCTACCTGAGCTTGTACAAATCAATGATATGTATGTATCTTAAAGTCTCATAAATATCTCCTAGGTTACCAAGTGTTTTGAAAATGCCCATCTCTCAACTGAGCACATGCATTAATTCTGTGGAGAGTATGTTATGACATGGGCAACAGATCTGAACAACTTATATAAAAATGTTAACTCACTTTAATGAATGAAATATGCATGTGTATATATTGCATTGTGATAGCTGTGTTCAGTCTGCATTCATAACTAAAACTCAAATGTAGACAGAAGGAAATATCCAAAAGATCTCACAACCATAATTTTTGGTTAATATTTTATCTTTAAAACCAGCTTAAATTATTAAAAATTAAAAAGTTCAGCACTTTATGTGGTAGACATAATAAAAAAGAGCCAGATAGTGACCTGAAATATTTAATATATATTCATTCTGAAAAAGTTTTATATTTTATTCAAGAAGCACAGCCTTATTAAACAAATGAACTATGAACTATATATATATTTGAGCCCCATTATAATTAGGAAAAAATGAAATATACATGTGGTTATAATTTATAGGCAATGATTAGTATATATTGTTAATTCTACCAATGAGAAAATCTTTGTAACAATTAGCTAGAAAACTAGAGGATACTCTGAAGGAAACTACTTTGCTACTAATAATAGGACTTAAGGGGGGGTGGGATGGATGATAAGGGATAAAATTATATTCCAAGATTCATATTTGAAATTGGTAAAAGTTGGTCCGAAGGCTGTGGGTTATTGTTAAGCTGAAATTGGTAAAATGAGAAGCTACCCACTAGGAATCCCAAGCAACTATTGATTTTTCAGACAAAAAAGTGGTTCCTAAAAGAAGGCTCTTGAGATTTTTGACTCTCCAAGTGGAGTTTTACAAAAGCTAATTTCAGGTCAAAATATTCATGTGAATAACCATATGGATATTTTTCAATAATGATAAAAACTGCTATTTCGATCTACCTTTTCTTAATTCTTTAAAGGTTGAACTCAGTTAATTCAATAATAATATATTCTGTAATCACTGAGCTACCTCCAAGGGTTCCGTCTCCCTCCCTGACATATGTCCCCTTAGTGGTTGCTGGACTAGGTCTCCATTAGGCTGTGTGAGTCCTGGCCAGAGAAGGCATAGAGGCAAAGGCTCAAGTCTAGGTGATGTCAGAGGTCACACACTAGACATGTACCCAGGGCCGTGATTTTTGACTCACAAGTGTCTTCATAAAAGAGTTTTACTTAATACTCTATGTATACAGAGTTTTAAAAATTTCTTTCTTATGGCTCAAACCACTGTGGAAAGCAGTAGGAAGCATCCTCAAAAAAATAAAAAATGGAACTGCCTTATGAGCCAGGCAATTCTACTTCCAGGTATATTGTCAAAGAAACCAAAAATGCTTATTTAAAAGAATATATGCATTCTATGTTTATTGTAGTGGTATTTATAATAGCTATGGATATATGGAATCAATCCAAGTGCCTATCACTAGACAAGTGGATAAAAAAGCTGTGGTACACATATATAATAAAATATTACTCAGTCATAAAAATGAAATCTTACCATTTGTGACAATGGTAAGATTTTATTTTATTTTATTTATTTTTAAATATTTTATTTATTATTTTTTTAGAGAGAAGGGTAGGGAGAGAGG
The DNA here is from genome assembly GCA_004026585.1 of Noctilio leporinus. Classification (NCBI taxonomy): domain Eukaryota; kingdom Metazoa; phylum Chordata; class Mammalia; order Chiroptera; family Noctilionidae; genus Noctilio; species Noctilio leporinus. Next base: position 264,814 of record PVIW01001320.1, on the reverse strand, counting down.
CAGATAGGGAGAGAAACATCTATGTATGGTTGCCTTTCACCTGCCTCCAGCTACAGATCTGACTGGAGACCTGGCTTGCAACCTGATTATGCACAATATATAACCAGTGACCTTTGGGTTTGCAAGCCAGCGCCTTTTCCACTTTGCCACCAGCCAGGGCTTGTAAGATTTTATTTTGTCCAAGTAATAATGGATGGACCTAGAGGGTCCTATGCTAAGTGAAATAAGTCAGTCAGAGAAAAAACAAATACCTTATGATCATATTTATATGTGGAATCTAAAGTACAATATGGAGAGATGATCAAGCAACACACAAAGAGCCTCACTGATACACAGAACAGACTGATGGATACCACAGGGTGGGGGTTGAGGGGCTGACTGCAAAAGGTGAAGGGATTGAGAAGGACAGGTTGTAGTTAAAAATAGTCATGAAACTGTAGCATAGGGAATATAGCTAGTGATATTGTGATAGCTATGTATAGTGACAAGCATGTACTGAAAATACCAGGAGAACATTTTATAAACTGTGATTGTCTAACCACTACACTGTACACCTGAAACTAATACAAAATGATATTGATGTAAACTTTACTTAAAAAGTTAAAATTAAAAAATCCAAAATTTATATACACATACAAATATATATGCATATATATGTATATATAATTTTTATAAGTCTATATATAAAATTTTCATGCCAGGGTCATTCCTTGTGGCTAGAGTAGCACTGAAGCTAAAATAATCATGGATTTGGGAGTTGTATTATCTAGATGAAAATTCTGATCTTCATAATTTCCTCTTGTATGATCTTTGCATGTTATTTAAACTCTGTTCCTCAGTTTTCTCCTCTATAAAATGGGAACAATAATGATGCCAACCTCAAACAGTTATTATAAGGATTAGATAAGTTGATAAAGGACCTCATAAATAAACATTACATAAGTATTTCTACTGTATCCCTAAACAGAAGCTTTATAATATTCCTATGCATTTCTATGGTCATTAAATTTACATTTATGATATTAACAGTGGGACTCTTTCTTGAAGTTAAATTTTAGGTGAAAGTTCAACATGCAAAGAAAATTCTTTTCTTGAAGAAGCTAGAGCAGGGGTTATTATTTGGAAGCTTCCTCATCTATTGCCATGAAATCCTCTGGCAATAGAGGATGTGTTTCTTAAAAGCAAATCTAAAATGTAGGACTTATCTCCTTGTCTAGGATGTCCTGAGGTGGCTAATGAAATCCAATATTCTGTTAACATGGTGACCATGTGGATGGAATTTTTGAAAAAATCCCCCCAAATATTTAAGAAAAAATATTACATAGCAGACACAAGCTTACAAGAAATAACAACAAGGGCAATCAATAATCACTTGGCTCACATGTAATGAAGTTCAATCTTGAGAAATAATTGTTTAAAAAGCAGCCAAATATCAATTAATGATAGGGGTGTATAAAAGGTATACAAAGTTACTACCATAATAATTACAAAAAAGTAATTACTAACACCATTAAAGTCTACAATATAATTTTAATTATTATTGATATTTATTTCTAAAACTTTAAAAGATGGAAGACTTCTTTAAAGTCACTTAAAATGCTCAGTCTAAGTGTGTAATTCTTTGGTTGTTCTTAAACATGTATGAGAGGGAACTCCACAAAATGGAATTTATTTATAAAAAATTGTGTATGTATCCTGACAAGTTTAATCTTCAGTCACCCTCAAAGTACTCTCCTTTTGATAAAACATACCTATCAGGTGTTTTTTTCACTACTTAAAACAGTTTTGAACTTGTCAATTTTGATGCCTTTTGGTGTTTTTGCTGTTTGTTTCACCTCTTTAATGTCAGAAAAACATTTCCCTTTGAAAACATTTTTCATCCCAGTAAAGAAAAAAAAAGTTACTCAGGGTAGGATCTGGTGAGTAGGGATGGTGGCACATTGGGTTCATGCCATTTTTGGTGAAAAACTGCTAAACACCTGGCATGGTGTGGGCAGATGTACTTGTAAATCTCCTGTCATGAAATGGGCAAATATATTGAAAGAGTCTTCAAAAAATATTCAGTGAAGCTGAAAGCAGCCTATCACAACAACACCAGCTGGCACACTGATACAGATGGGTTCCTAGAACACTTACCTTGTGGGGGAAGCCTGTACTACAAGAGACCTACCTTTCAAAGAATAATTCCATTTTCGGGGGGAGTTCCCCCTCATATGGCTATAGGGAATTTTATGCTCTTCAATTGTGTTTATTTATAATACTTTATTCAACATTTAAAAATCTTTAATCTTAACATAAGTACCCTTCATAAATAGGCAAAAATAATTATGATTCTATTTTACAAATAAACTCTTGCTGTATATATTATTTATTCATCTATTTGTGTCTGTACAAACCTTAGTCTTCCGAGTTTAATCCCTCTCTGTGTGTGTGTATATATATATATATACATATATACATATACATACACATATACATACAGGGTACATGTGATAAAGTGGCAATAACTTTGCATCTCCTTATTTCACATGCTTATTATTAATTTTGGAAAACTATGTTTCTAAGGTTATGATTTAACATCATTGTTTCAGATATAAAGTATTAAGTTCTTAGAGCAACCATCATGTCTAAGAAAAATGATGTTGGAGCAACCATAATTTCTAGACTGCACGCAGGCTGTACTACTAAGGAAACTGCAGACTTCAATAACATCCCTTTGCGTACAGTTGACAACATGAAGAAGGTGTATGATGCTGATCCTGATGTTGCTACACCAACAAGAAAAATGCATAAGGTATGCAAGGATCGCACAAGTCCAGATATTGTACACAGAATCCAGGAGATCATCAATGAAGATCCAGAAAAGTCAATGTGTTCCATTGCAAGACAGCTGCAGATGTCAGATGCAAATGTTCACAAGATTACTGCTGAAGATATCAGATACAGATTGTATGTTCTTAGAAGATGCCAGTTTACGACACAGCAGGCAAAGGAAAGGTGCTTTGAAAAAGCAAGGAAACTGCTAACAAAATGGGAAAATCCCAAAGGAAAAAAAAACTCTGATTTTCTTCCCCAATAAAAAGTGTTTCCAGCAGGACCAAATAGTTAACAGAAGACACAACAGATGGCTCTATGAGAATCTTATTGAAGTCCCAATTGCCATGAAAATGAAATTTCCTGCTACAGTGATGGTGTTAGGTGTTGTCAACAATGAAGGAGATATTATGACCCCACATTTGTTTCCACAAGGCTTGAAGGTGATTGCTGATGTTGACCTTGACATTTTGAGAGAAGTAGTTGTACCATGGATGAAGCAAGTCACAAATGGACGTCATTTTATCTTCCAACAACATGGTGCACCAGCACATAATGCCAAAAAGGTACAAGAATTTCTCAGTGTCAATGTCCCTGAATTCTGGTCAAAGGAAATCTGGCCGCTGAGTTCACCAAATGCAAATCCTTTAGACTATTATGCATGCAGCATTTGTGAGAGAGAAGTGAATAAACAACCTCATTCCAATAAAGAGGCTGTTAAAGCTAAGTTCTTTATCCATGAAGTCCATGGATAAAGAAAAATTAATTAAAGTATGCTCAAGATTCTGAAGTTGAATCAAGTCCATTATTGCAGCAAATGGAGACTTTTTTGAACAATTAAAAAAATAATAACTATGTTTATGTATTTACATGTAAGATTAAGTTTATTTCAAAATATAACACTTTTATGGTATGTTGTTTATTTTACTAAAATTTTGCCACTTATGTAAATATTTATCCTAAATGGTATTCTTGTAATCCAGTCTTCAAAATGAAGAATAACAATTTGTATTCGCCTCATCATTATATGAAATTATGTTTTTATTTGTTTTTATCACGCAGGATAAAATCATTTGCTAAGTGGTTCTTACTGTTCACATTGTATTTCTGTTAAGCCTGTTTCAGCTATAAATTTCTTATTTTCTTTTGCTATTACAGATATGGCAAGGAGAGAAACAGATACTACCTATGAAGTTATATCATCAGAAAAATGACTATAAATATAGTAAGTATCAGGTATTGGGGAAGAGGGTGAAGATTTGATTCAGGGTGCATCTAAATTCCATTATTAACTGGTCAGGTCACAATGGCATTCTTTTGAATTTCAAATATTGAGGTTAAGTGTGAGTAGAGTTTGTAGAAAGCCATTTTAGTTCCCTCCCTTTAGGCAGGCACTCCACAGTGACTGGTAGAACCAAAGTTATCACTACCTTGAATCCTGGATCACTAGCATTGCTACTAAAACTCCCTATGGTACTGTTTACCTTTTAGACAAATATAATGATATCAGTAACTATTCATGCATATACAGTAGCAAAAATTTTTTCAATACCGTATCACAAATTTTCTTGTTTTAGCATGCATCTTCAAATATGCTTAGTCTATAAAAGCAAAAACCCAGATAATCAAGCTAGACAGTTGATTGGATATGCTGTAAATGCACACTTTCAATGTTCTCCACCAAACAAATAGCATATTTGAACCTGATTTGGTACTTGTAGAAAGGAAACAAGAATGCTATGAGTTATACAGGTGAGAACAAATAAGATATTATGTTGCTCTCTTTGGTTGATCTCAATTTACTTAAAAAATCATCTGGTAAGATAGCTATAATGACAATGAAAGTTGTGACTAGAAAATAGTTTTCTACTCTAAAAATAAATATCTTGGATTCATTCCAACATTTATTTTCCATAAATGCCTAAGCACTTATCTTGTAGTAGAAGACCATTACCCAGTCACAGTGTTTAATCCCTTGACATTCTCTCTCAAGTAAAATGGTAATGCTAAGAATAAAGGACTTGCTGATTGAAAAAGTATATTAGTATGCAGGTGGATGAACAAATATAAGGGTGAAAATCACTTTTTAAATTGTCATCTGAAATGGAGAAAGTAGTTTCTTCTGTTCAGACACACTGTATATTGAGGGGCTTGTGGTAAAGAGATTGACCAAGTTAGATGCCTAGAAAGTGAATATTCTAACATTGTCTAGGTTAAACTATGCTTGTATAATTTAATCTCTAAGGTATTTGGTGCTTTACATGTCCTCTCTTGAACATTGTGTGATGGACACGTTCATGTGGTTTGTGTAACGCTGAGTATCTACACTTACCCTCACTAAGGTGCTTTCTTCATAAAACTTCCTTCATAATATAAGAACATGTGTATAGCTTATGTTCTTTCAAAAATCAATGGAAACCTGGGTCTCCTTAAATTTTAATCAACCCAGTTAATTAAACCTATTTTTATAGGAAGTGTTTGCTGAAAGGATCAATGTCTAAGTAGGTATTCATTATCAGATTTTTTTGTATTTTGTAGCCAATCAGTATTACGATGGAGGCATCATAGTTCCCTTGAGGAAAAGAAAACCGTTCTGAGAAATCAATACATAAATGGGGATGGAAATACATTTAAGAAAAAAACATATTTCTAGACAGATCGGATTATATCACCCTCTGCTGAAATATTTTATTTAACAAACACAGTGCCATCTGTTAACTTCTGAAATCCTTAATATAGAATGGCACGGTACTTCTTTTTAATATATATATTAAATATGTATATATATACATAATTTTAAATTTTTAAAAAAGATTTTATTTATTATTTTTAGAGACAGAGGAAGAGAGAGAGAGAGACATCAATATATGGTTGCCTTCCACCTGCCTCCAGCCACAGACCTGGATGGAGACCTGGCTTGCAACCTGGTTATGTGCCCTCATTGGGGAATTGAACCAGCAACCTTTGAGTTCGCAGGCCGGTGCCTTATCCACTCTGCCACCAGCCAGGGCTTGCAAGATGCTTCTTAACAAAGAATAATGAGAAGTATCAATGGCTAGCTTAAATTTACCAGTTCTTTGGCAGAGCTCTTTTCCTTATTCCCATCCCTCATCTTGTACAGGGAACATAATCTGTTGTTTTCCTTTTTAACAGAGGGACTGTTGGAAACAAACTTTGCTTTAAGACAAGTTCTCTCGTCTTCCAACAAGGCTGCTACCCCTGTTTGAATAATATAAAAGTGTCACCTAACTTATATTTGTGAATTTAGAACTTCATTGCAAGTGCATTTAACTTTCTACAGGTTGAGCTCTAAAATTGTAATTTTACTCCATTTATTTATTTATTTTGCATGCCAAAGTTTGAAAATCACTCCTTCATAGCTTTGTTATTTTTTTCTCCACTATGGAGCCTATGCTCATCACCTCCAATGGTAATGACCTTTCCCTTTCCTGATTTCTAACTCAATTTTTTATACCACTTAAGTGACATCTATACATACTTTTCCGTGCTATATTTATTTACAAATGTGTCTAATCACCTTTAGAGATGAGATCAGTGTCTCTCATATATCACCTTTTCTTCCAGGCTCTGCCTCAAGTCTGGCACACTGTGGAAAGCCATTTCACAATCATAGAAAAACAAAATGGCAGCACAGATAGTTCAACATTCAAACTACAAAAATATCCTGAGGTCTGGGCTTCCTAGCATCAAAATAGGTGTTAACATGTTTCTTGTAATTTCTTTTCAGAAGCTCTTTCACTCATACAAGTTCACAAGAAGGTATGGATGAAAAGGGGCTCAGGAACTATGCTGCAGAATGGTTGTGAATCATGTGTTAATCTGATGCCCACAGTCATCCTTTTAGTCAGAATGGTAGTTCTCAGGCTGTCATATTTCTAGGACAAGTCACTACAGAAAAGTATTTTTAGAAACTCATTGGGAAGCAAACTGCAACTATGCCTTTCCAGTTGGTAACACTCTTGATTTTGCAGACAGTTCAATGATAAAAGTTAGTAAACTTTTTTTTCCCCTTCACATTTAATTACTGCCTCTGTTAGCTTCTCAAATCATATTAATCTAAAGTTTTCATCATTTCAAAATGTCTACATTAATTCATTTGTTTAAAGAATTACTTTTTTAAATAACAGCATTGCTGGAGGAATTGGGGTATGGGTAGAGGGGGGCAAGGGAGGAAAACTGAAACAACTGTAATGGCAAAATAAATAAATAAATAAATAAATAAAAGTTAATAAACCAAGGTTGATCAGATGACAATATTTTTTTTAGTTTACAACTTTTCAAATGTACAATAAGATGTAAAGAAATGATCTAATAAAAGTTGCCGTGGCCATCATAACAAATGAAAAAATATTCGCCAAAACATAGGCTTATATTAAAATATAAGAATCAGCCTACTAAACTCATTAGGTATCATTGGAAAGATGTTTCCATTGGTAATGTCCATCATAAAATGCATAAGCATTCATATGAGAACCCTTGACAAACATCTTATTTAGGTAATAAATCTTAGACCGAAGTCTTAGATATTCTGATGTGTTTTTTGACAAAAAAACCCAGAAAGCCCAGAAGCAAATGGGCAACCTAACTCTTACGAGTGCAGAGGTATATGACATGAATTTCTATATTCTAATTTTATTTCTGCTTTAATTTTGTATTTATGACTCCTTACTCTGATTGTTCTAATCGTTTTTTTACTGTATGGCTCCTTTGTAAGATTCTCCAAACCCTTCGTGTCATAATCACCTACGATACTGATAGCATAATCCCAAATCATTGGCTTCCTGCTTTGTGTCAACAGCCTGAGCCCCTCTGACAGGTAAAGAAAGTCATGGTCTTATTCTTCTATTTCAATTCTAATAAATTTTGTCATAAATTTGATGATAAAAATCCTCATATATTAGCTTCAGAGAAGAGCCAGTAGGGCACTTAACAAGTGCTTCATGCTGATTGTTTCATTTTGAATGTAAAATTGAAAATACCAGATTTGAAAAGAAATTTTAAATAAAACACTACAGTATTATCTAAATTGAGCAGAAATCATCAACTTAAACTACAATTACTTTCATATTAAAATAAAATTAATTGTCCTTCAGGTGTTTGGGTAAGCCAATGCCAACTTCTTAATATATATATATTTTTAACAGAGAGTATCCAGCTGTCACTAAAAAGTTAACTCTGATTATCTTTCAATTTTGGTGTTTTGGGAAATTTTGTTTTAAGCTTACAAGGTCACATCCGTGAAGGCTCACAGGACAACTGGTACCCTAAAGTCAATTCTCAGTTACCTTTGGAATGGCAGGTAGGGTTACATGGATATTTGTTGACAATTTCCAGATTCCCCCAATTGATTATCTCAATATCTTCCATCACCAAATTTTTCTTTGAGGGGCTGCTGACAAGAAGCTAAATGTACGTATTTCAGTTGTACCTCATTTCACTCCAAGCTTGCAAAATAAAGAAATTTCTAATTACATCTTGCAGAAAATCAAATATGAAGAGAAGAAACAAGCAAACTAAACACCATATAGCCAGTGGGACAGGCACTGGAAGAATTCAAAGTGATTAATAAACATTTGCAGATCTTTCCTAGAAAGAGAGCAACAATTATGCATTTTACGTATTTGAGTTCTCAAGTACCAAAGATAGACTATCTAAACCTCTTTTAAGGTGTTAGTTGACCCTCCCCGTGAGAGGCTTATCAATCAGGGAAGCAACATTTTAAGCCTAGGAACATCACAAAAAAATAATAGTTGAACAAACCAAGCCACCATGGGAAAACACATGTTGGCTGGAAGGTAAAGGACACTGAAGAACAGGTTTTACTTTCTCTTTTCAATTTAGAAAGGGCTTGTGGCTGGTAAGGTCTCAAAAAGGTGTTCTCATGTATGTATGGACACTCTTGAGAGTGTAGGCTGTGAAGTTGGTCAGCTGGGTTCATGGTATGGCTCTACTTATCACATTGGGCTACTTGTTAAATTCTGTGACTCCACTTCTGTATTTGTCAAATGGGCTATGTGAAAATTTAAAAAGTTAGTCTGGCATATGATTAGAGTTCAATAAGTAAAAGCTGTATTTTTCATGTAAGAGTGTTATCTTAGGAGAAGATATCCAACAATGCGACTGATAAGATAATCCTTGATAAGAAAACAAAAAACAATAAATCAAACAATAAAAATCCTTACATATGGTCTTAGTATAAAAATGCAAGCCATACTGTGAAATAAAATTTCAAAGTAAAATCTATCTTTCCATCTTTTTCTTCCTTTATCAAGAGTTTCTTATGAGGTATTTCAGAAAAGCACATAAATAGTATTGTAAGTTCTTTTAACTATTTATACAAAATGACCATAGTTCCCATTATATAGTTTCCTATACCTAATTTTTGTCCCCTACATAATAATATATCTTTGAGATCTTTCCCTGTAGGCATAGGCTGGACACTCTCACTTTGCATAATATTCCACAGTATACATGTAAAATAATTTATCTAACCAACTCTTTATTGTTGGAAATTTAGGTTGTTTTGATTGCTGATAAACACAAACAATATATCAAAAATTGCTTATACATTACTTATTTTTTTGAAAAATTCTTAAGTCAATATAATCATTTTCAAATCAAGAATATGGACCTCTTAAAATATTCTATTTTACAAGTGTCTTCCAAAGTTGTAATAGCAATTAAACCCCATGCGTACTCTCAATAGCATCTGAGAAGTCTTTCCTGAAAGTTGCCCAAATTTAAAATTTTCACAATCTAGTTATGGAGAAGTTTATTAAGGCTGATTATAACTTGTTTTTCTATGTTGGCTAACAAAAGTAATGCTTTGCTTACAAAATATTTTGCTTTATTTTCATTTTTGTAGAAATGTAAGCATGATAAAATTTTTTTCTACCCATGGGAGAATTTTCATAGATCATTTTCCTATTTTATGATAGTTAACATCCTGAATGCAGAAACTATCCTATTACTTTCAAAGTATTTCTTTCTTTCCAGGGTTGATATACATACACAGAGACAACTCTATACAACTACATACAGACACACAGACACATACAATCAAATGTATGTACGCAGGAAGCCATTAGCTATCAAGAAACAGAGCACAACTACTTCAGTGACTATCACCCCAAGAATTACTATTTAAAGGAAACCTAATAGGTTAATAATTTAGTAAATTTTCTGGTGTGCTAAACCATTATCTATGTAAGATAAAAAGCCAATACATGAATAAGTAATATTCTATGTTACTTTCTCAATGGATGAAAGATTTCTCAAATTGGAGGTTACCCATTAAGTTTCCATAATAATCTATATTTGATACCTACATAAAATTTACCAAAATTTTCTCCTGCATATAAAAAAGGACCTCATTTGTTTCATGAAATTCTGCATTTATTCAGTTTCTGAAGTCAGGAGACAAACTCTTCACCCTGCTGCCTTCATACAAAATGGCTGGATAGTTTTTATTTGTGAATCTCAGTAGGCTTCTAACACACTTACAGAAAAAAATATATAGCAAACTTGGAATAATTTTCAAAATATGAATGTAGGGACTTTCTTATGAGCATGTTAGATTAATGGTTACTGTAATTATGCCTATATATTTCATATTAGAGTATGGCAATTTATGGAAATGTCTTGATTTTTGAGTGTTTTAATAACTGTAAATGTTGGGGAGAGATATCTCTCTCTAAATTTTTAATAAGGGGAGTAAAATAAGCCAAGCATGTAAAGGATAGAAGCAATTCTCTGTTACTTTATGATTTGAGCCTTTACTCAATGATTTTATACAAAATGATTCTTCTACAGAAGAAAATTATTATAATTCTAACATACATAAAATGACACTTTTTATTTATATTGCTTGGGATGTATTACTGTATGCTTATTTAATGCATTAAAGTATCCTACAATTTCCCAATTCTTCAAAATTTTAATGCAAGGATACACGTGGGAGCCCTCTGGTGGCCAAATCAATGCTATTAAATTTTTGCTCCTGCTTGGTCAGAGAAAAACTCCTTTTGAAATTATAAAACTGATTTGACATTTAATTTATATTGATATATTTATAGCATATTGATTTAATTGATAAGTTACAGATTTTCAATGTATTTTATTGTGTCACCAAACTCATGTTTCACATGCATAATTCATTATTTAAATTGTATATTATTTTTGTGCTGAATATGAATTTATATTCTATACAAATATAGAAACTCATAGATTATCTCAGACCCACAATGCCATTAAATCATATAATTTTATAGTAGGAATAAATCTTAGAGTTAATTCAGTAAAATTCCTTCATTTAATGAATAAGGAAAATAAAGTCAGGTAGGTTAAGTGCTTTGCATATAGCTATAGAGTAATTATTGGGAATGCAGAGTTCATTGGTTAGGTTCATCTCTACATGTTACCATGTAAAGTACTCTAAGAAATGTGCTTATTAATCTCTGCTTTGATTTATTTTCCAGTCATTTTCATGGGATTTTTTACTTATGTTTTTTTAACCTTCTTTTCATGGTTTTTTAAAAATTTCTTGCTTCTTAAAGCATTTCCAGGTTAAGACATGAACATTAAGTGATTTGTAATTTAAAAGTAAGGCTGAGGAATTAAAAGCAGAAACAAAACAAAATGACAATAAGAAATATATTAGTTTTTTATATTAGATTACCAGAAAGGTAGCAGCAGCTCACCATTTGTGAGCTCACGATTCTGTAGGTCCTAAGTTCAGCCATAGCATGGCTATTCTCTGCTCAGGAATCCACAGGACTGAAATCAAGGTGTTAGCTGGGCTTTGTGTCATCTGAAAGCTCTGGAGAAGAATCTGCTTCCAACCTTCTTTAGCTTGTTGACAGAATCCTGTTCCTATGGTTGTAGGATTCAGGTCCCTCTTTTGGCCTAAAGTGTTGCTCTCAGCTTTCAGAGTCTGCTCTTAGTTCCTAGCCACATGGCCTCCTCCATATAAAAAGCCAACGACAGAGACTCTCCTTTTGTTAAAACCATCAATCATCACACATTCACTCTCACTTTTAGGAACCGCTGGGTTCCTTTTAAGAAACTTCTATAATAGTGTAAACGATAAAAATATTTTTTTTTAATTTGATTTTTTTTCACAGAAGACTTTTCCTACTGGAAAACTTACAAGATAAAATTTTTCTAAATATCCTCCTAAAAATAGCAATCAATAAATCTTTGTTGACTGACAAAAAAAAAAGAAAGAAAAGAAAAGAAAAGAAATTGCATATGTTTATAGGTCAGTATTATCCATAATAATTTCTTTGTTAAAGTCAGTTGTCCTATACAACGTAATCTAATCATAGAATTGATTACTCCATCATATTCACAAGTTATGAGACTGAGCAGCACATGTATGGGCACATAAATCTAAACACTTTAGAATTCTGTTTACCACAATAAGGTGAAGTTTTCTTACTAAGGCACACCTTAATGAAAGGGAGCTTTTATTTCCTTTTGCAATTGCCACGACTCTTGCACTGTCTCAACATGTAACTTAGCATTACAACAAAAGTTATGCACTAATAAAGTTTTACACTATTAAAATACACTTTAAATTTTATTAACTTTTCTAATAAACTTTTAAAGATTCCTGCCTCTATAAAACTTATATTCTAATAAAAAGAAAAAAAATGGTACATATAATCAATAAGTAAACCATCTAATATACTAAGAGATGAAAAGTGCTATGGAGTAAAAGGGATCAGGGTAAGAAGAATTCAGAGTATCAGGAATGGAATAATGGGGAAGTAGGATATCAAGAGCATTCATCATTAAGAAGTTGAGTTTTGAGGGATTACTTAAGCGAAGTGATTGAGTTGTTCATGAAAATATAATCCAGGATGGAGAAATAATCCAGGTGTAAGGAACAAGTGCAGTGTCCCAAGGCAAGATCCTACCTGACAGTCCAAAACACAGCAAGGAGGAATATGTATGTGACTGCAATGGAATGAGGAAGAAAAAAGAGAAGCAAGGTCAAGAAATAATGAGGAATCAAATGCTATGGAGTCCTTGCAGAGTCTGGATAAAATGGAACACCATTGCAGGAGGGTGATACACATAAACTAAATTTTAGAAGGACTGCTCTGGTTACTCTATAAAGAATAATTGTAAAGGAGTAAAAGTAAAGGTGGATAGACCTAGTAAAAGGCTACTACTGCAATTTGGGCTCAAGATATAATGGTTTGGACCATGGATTTAGGAGTGGAGGTAGTAGGAATTAAATTCTGAATATATGTTGAGAATATATGTTGAATATAAGGTACAGCTTAAAACATTTGTATTATGTTCAATTGTATCAAATAAGATAAAGAAAAGAGCTAAGAACAATGTAAAGGATTTTAGTTTGAATGACTGAATAGACAGAATTCATACCATTTGAAGATGATGGTAGAGAAGGTGAGAAAGGTGAGGGACATAAAGTAAGTCCCTTTATGGACATGTGGCATTTGAGATGGCTTTTAGATATCCAAGTGGATAAGTCAAATAGGCAGTTGGATTCGTAAGTCTGGGGTTCATGAGAGAGATATGGCTTAAAAAATATATACACTTGGGAGTCATTTAGAAGGCTCCTGAAAATGGTATTTTAGTGCAGTCAAGACTGGGTGATAATGCATAAAATGGAAGAGGACCGATGACTGAGGCCTGGAATGCTTAACATTAAGAGGTCAGAAGGTGAAAAACAAGTAAAGGAGATGACAAAGAAAAACCAGTGAAAAGGAAGGAAATTCAAAGCATTACAGAAGCCAAGAAGAAAATGGAGTGGTCAATTGTGTCAAAGGTCACTGATAAGATTAATTAAAATGGGCTCTGAGACTGGATCATTGTATTTAGCAATTTGGAGGACACTGGTGACATTGACAAGTTTTTGATGGAGTGATGGTGTAAAAAGCCTGACTGGGGCAGTTTTCAGAGGGAAAATGAGAAGATAAATGGCTGAAAATGAAAAATGAATGCCAACAACAATTACGGGAATTTTATCACAGAAGGAAAGTCAAGAAATGGGGAGGGGGCAGCTGGCAGAGGAAATGGAGTCAATGAAAGTTTTTTTTTTTTTTTTTTTTAATCTTAGAGTAATAGTACTTATTCATGGTTATGGAAACAGTCATGTAGAAATGAAAAGCTGATGTAGGACAGAGAGAATTGTTAGAGTGATGCATTTAATCAAGTGGTCAGAAGCATCTGAGGATTATTCCTACTGGATAACAATGGCCTTATTCTGTTTCATGTCTATCAAAAGCCACCATTATTATATTTATTATAATTATATTATAATAAACCAATTTAATTAAAAACATATTTAAGACTCTCACAGGATTTTTATTATGAATCACATGGATGCTTGCCACCCTTTGCACATAGATTTTACTAAATAGACTGACTTCAAGATATTATTTTTGATATTTCAATCACATTTAGAGAAAGTAAATTGGGTTGGTGGGAGGAGTGAGGAGCAGAAGTGCATAAGTAGAGCTAATCATGTTAATCAGAATATGCACTCAAAGAAGCCTCATGTGAAATGTAGAAAACTCAAGTTTGGGGCCCCAAGTACCACTGATTAGCTCTTCAATATTTGCAAAGTTAATTCTCTCTCTAGTTCATTTTTATTACGTAAACAAAAATTCTGCTAGATGATCTCCAAGTCCTATTTCAGTAAATTCAACACAAAAACATTCCCTGAAATCATACTATGAATAAGAGGAAAATATAAAGCTAGCAATTTGCTACTAGTGAAAAAGATGGAGTTTCAGTTAATTAACATGCAATGAGAGACACGTAAGTATATGTGTCAAGTAACAAGAATAAGGCATCCAAAGGAAACCTGTCTCTTAAATGCAACGTGAAATGTTCTCCCTCTTTCAGTTCTCCCTCCCCTCCTCATTTGCTCTCAATTCTCTTGTGCCTAAATTCCTTTCCGATTATATATTTGAGAGATTTGGAATTAGGCAGTCTCTTATTTTAACAGTTTTCCAGCAAATGGCTGATTTATACATCAACAAAATCTGGTTTCATAAATACTGTGAAAATATATGGATAACTGGAATGCAGGCTGATGTGAATGAATTGTTTTCTCCCTATGGGGACTTGTGGGATGTCAGATATTAAACTTACATTGAAATTTAAGTTCTTGTTTCTGCCCATGCAGCTCTAAATTTAAACCAGATAAAATTCATTTCAGTTTACCCATTTTTTTTTTTTCCTAAATGTTTGTGGGCTTCCAGTGACCTTACGTTACAGGGAAGGAACTTGCATGCTATCTTTAGGTCTGAAATGAGGCAAGATGTAGGACTTGGTGAATGCTTCAACTGGCTTTAGTATCTATGCCTGGGAAATCATATATAAGTTTTTTTGTAGCTTCCAGAATACATTATATGTGGGCAATAATCTTAAGAGACAATAGAATAATCAGCGGACATTCAAAGTATTAAATGAATGAAGAAAAGAAACAAAGTGGTTAAATACAGTTATTTCGGCCAAAGGAACTCCAATATAATAAATAAGAGGTTGCGCTGCTCAATAGTTTTTAAATTAAAAAAAAATTGTCAAGTTAAGAGGGCAATAGTGCAGACTATTTTAGAATGACCCTGTCACAAGCAATAGATATATGTTTGACATTATAAAGCTGTAATAAATATATATATTGATTGGACTTGATAATGTGATTTCCTTTTCAGGTAACATCTTTACTTACTACAATCACTTCTCTATTTATTTTTAAATTTTCATTCCATGATTCTCTGGAATCTATACTTTCCTAAGAGATAAACTACTGCTTTGCTATTTATCTGAACTTTTTCATTCTTCTCTGGGCAGACTATATACAGACAAATGAGGTTTTCTGTAAGGATTTATTTTTGTAACCTTATAAGTAAGGAGTTAAAACATATTTTTGACCATATCAACTAGAAGATCAATTGTCCAAAGAGTTCTCTGAAATAGTTCATGCTCCTATTCTTCGTATTGTTGCTCAAAGGCATTTGTAAATACTTTGAAAAATACATCAAGTGGTCCTGTTTATTTTTCTCCATTTAGTTTTGAACTGGTTATAATCAGTGTTTCGTATATTTAAGTATAAAGATAGACCAAATTTTCGATGTTTCTCTCCCTCTCTGCCTCTCTCCCTACCCTCTCTCTAAAAAAGTAATAAATAAAATCTTAAAAAAAAAAAGATAGACCAAATATATATTATCCTATGTACTTATTACTTTTCCAGGTATTAAAATAATTTTATCTCAAATAGCATATATTATGATTAAAAACATAATAGTCTGATATAATGAAACCAGAGAAATACATGCAGATATGTTTATATGTGTATCTATCTTTATAGTGACTTTTAATATTTTATTGTATTTTTCCATTATTAATCACCACTATAATATTTTAATAAATATTCTTAGAAACACTTTAGCCTCACTTCATTCAATAACTTGGAAAAGCAGCTTTTAAGAAGGTCAGAAATAAAGTAAATGTTAACTCTTGCTCTTGTAGGGAACTTTTATGGTTGTGGCTCTGCATAGACACCTGCTAACCACACCAATAGTCACAAAGGAACTGATAGGCTCCCATGATCCACAAAGTGATTTGTCCTCAGCTTAGTTATTCTATATCTTATGAGTCACTGCAAAGACACAACAAGACTCGCAGAAATAAAGAGGACATATTGAGAAGGGCCTGTGCCTGAATCAGATTCAGACTTTATGATTAATCGCACACCTTTGCATTCTGAGTACCACTCATTAGCATCATTAAGCTGCTTGTTTCTTAATTGCATTCTTGTGTAGGGAACTCCAGGCAAAAATGAACCAGCTCTGAAAAGCCCACAATCAAAGTTGATTGCGTCTAACCTTACTCTTGCACCTCTATTAACCTACAAGCTGTGTGGGCAGGACTGACAAAAAGCACTTCGCGAGGAAAAATGTCTCCTTCAGATTTTGCTACCCTTGCATTTATTCTGAATTTTCTGGAAATTATGAGGTAGGATTGCTACTAACCCCTGTCATTATCTCAAACTGTGAATACTGGTTGTCATTTTTAGAGTCAACAGATGTTGACCTTGAGGTGGCAACTTTTCCTTCATTGTATGAACCTAATCAACATTATATTCTTCAGCTTTCTGTAAAATGCACTATTCAATTAGAAAGTAAGCTTTTTAAAGAGAAAGGTCTAGGGTTAAAATCTCATTTAAGCTACATTAGGCTAAATGTGGCTTTGGGCTATTTGTATTAGCTAAAGCTATTTATGATTTCTCTAAAGGAGAGGAAAGGACACTTTGGGGGCTACAAAAAAATTGATTTAATGGTGGGCACAACTTCACATTCAACTTCTATAAAAGTAGCCCTTCATAAAAGGTTGTGAAGATTTTTGACAATATCTCCCTTTTCATCTCTGTCCTGATCTTCATAGAAATACTGTTTGCAAATATAAAGCTAAATTGGCAAAGACACAGCTATAAAACAGTTCTGCAATATGAACGGGATGCAGCAACTATTACCTCCCAAAGTTAAATTGAACTTGAATTCCACTAAAGCTAGTCACTATTCACGTGGAAATGTGCTATGAATTCTTGAGCCTAGTCAGCTTTTTGTGAAATTAATATCTTCTTCCAGCTTGTTTCTAAGCTCATTTTTTCCCAGATGACTTTACCAATCAGGCTCCATTATATGTTGGTAATGGCTTAAAAGCTATCTGACTTTGATTTCATGTATCCATCCATTCACTTATTTATTCAGCAAGCATAATGAGTGCTTACCATGTAGAGGTGGTATGCTGTGCTGGGCTCTGGTGAAACAGTGAAAGAAGAATCAGACCCTTACTGTCACAGCTCTTACCACAATTGCAATTTTCTATACACATTTTTCATATCTTTGCAGATAATCTCTGGTAAGGAAGCTTCAGCAATTTGGTTATTATAAGAATTAAAAATTTAGTACATTACAGGAGTTAAAAATTCTGTGTGTTTTCCCTGTGGGTTTCATAACAAAAATTGTTATGTTTTCGAGAGTGCTATTTATTATTGTGGGTATACACTGTTTAGATTTTAAGTTGTCCTTTAAATGATTTAAAAATCTGACAGTTTGATAGTTTTCATTTTGGGCATTAGGCAGCTGAAGAAGGCTGTTTTCTGTAGATTGACTATTGTGTGAGGTGGGTGGGTGGCAGAGTAAAACCACACAGAAAAAGGTTAAAAACTGGGGAGTCTTTTATTTCCATGTAACCAGAACAAATACAAGAAAAATAATCTTGAGTTGATCAAACATTTTAGCTTAGAATTAGGAAAGGTTAGGCAAATAAGATCTCATTTTCTAAAGAAAATGTATATCCCAGCCAGGGCACATAACCAGGTTGCAAGCCAGGTCTCCAGCCAGGTCCGTAGCTGGAGGCAGGTGAAAGGCAACCACACATTGGAAAAGAAAAAAAAAAGAAGATGTATAATTTTTTTGAAAACGTATATTGTTTTTTAAAAATAACCATTTGAAGGACTAATAATTGATTTGACAAGGCCAGGTTTGTACTTAGACTAGTTTGTTTGCATCTTTGAAATAGGTAAATTGGAAGAGTATCTTGAAGTAAAATGAACTTTTAAAAATTAAAAATTAGCAATATATATATATGATGCAAAAAATATAAATATATTCAGTGCAGTACTAAATAACCAGATATTGTAATTAATATAAAATAAATGTTATTTAACAATTACAGGTTATTTCATAAGCCTGTATATTGCCTTTAAATAGTGGTAAATTACTGCTTGATTATGAATAGCTTCATAGGTTTTAACGATAGATATAATAGTAGGAAAAGATGTCTAGTTGTGTAATGTCAGGATGTAGATTTGATAAGCTATTATTCATTAACATCTTTCACTAGATTTTGAGAAATACAGATTAAGAGAAAGCACTGATGTAACACGTACAAATCATTGTTAGAAATTACCTTAAATTCTACAAAATGAAGTAACCAGAGAGACCTGCAGTGTAAAAATGAAGATGATATGTTGATATTCTGACACAGGGCTAAATATTTTTAGTTTCAAGGTTCTCAACTTATTTCATATAAAGGAGTGATTTCCAAAAAATATATAATTTTACATGTTTAAATATATTTTGTTACCTTCCATTCGAAAGACAGATTATGTGAGGCCTAAGGTTTGGGTCACAAGGTTTACAACTAAATGTTGGTGAGAAATTAGATGCTTTTAAGTGTCCTTTTTTCATGTACTCTTTTCAACTGAAAATGCATTCTTCCATTCAATTCATCCTCCACACCACACATGTCTTTCAAAAAAATATCTATCTGATAATGTTATATTGCAGCTATTAATATTTAGTGATTCCTTATCATAATATTTTAAGACACTTAAAATTCTGTTTTAGACTAATATTCTTTTATAGGACCTATATTTTATCCTTTCCAGGCTTCCTCAATTTTATAACTCATTACTTTTTTAATATTATTTTCTAAATGGTATTTTATGACTCCTGGATTTAAAACTAATGTTGAAAACTCAGCATTAGTTGAGATTGAACTTTAGTATAAAAATTTCTTAATATATATATGGAAGATTTTAGTTCTTAGTATTTTTACTTTATATAAAAACTACTATGTCAACTACATTTAAAACAGAGATTTATTGAGTGCCTGCCATGTTGAGATACTTTTCTAGAAATCAGCATACAAAAATGACCATCAACCTCTTCTGGATTTTCATGGTGTATGTTGAATACTTACACATGTACTTTAATAATTCATGAACTCCCTTTGGAAGAGCCAACATTTGTCATTCTTGAGTCCAATAACAAAGAATTGACCTGAGAGCATAGCACCTGTTAAAATTGTGGCTATCCTTTTTTATGATCAATTAGAATTAAAAACTAGTATCAAGTCACTTGGAAAACTTTCTCTTTTATATTCCAAACAGATAAAGCGAGGCAAACATATAATTGGGAAGTAAAAACATTTCAAATATTTATATAGTATTTTTATAGTTTTTCCTCAAAAGCTTCCTAATCATGCATTTGAGAGGTATGTACTAAATTCTTGCTTTAGCATTAATAAATATATAGGCATATAAAACATAATATGTATACTTGCATCCTAGAAAACATATTTATGGTTTTTCTTTCCTTTTTATAAAGAACCAAGATTTCATATATATATAATATATATATAAATATATATTATATATTTAAATTTATGTATATATAAATTTATTATTTTTATAGAGAGTGGAAGGAAGGGAGGAAGAGAGGAAGAGAGACATCAATGTATGGTTGCCTTTCACCTACCTCCAGCTATGGGCCTGGCTGGAGACCTGGCTTGCAACTTGGTTATGTGCCCTGGCTGGGAATCGAACCAGCGACTTTTGTGTTTGCAGGCTGGCGCCTATCCACTGCCACTAGCCAGGGTCCCAAGACTATATTTTAAAATATCAACCAACTACAGATAATGTAATATCTACAATTCAAGGATGACATGTGTGAAAGCATGTGTGACGTGCAGTACCTTATTGTCAACATTGTCAGAGAAACATCAATTAATACATCTTGTATAACTCTATCCCAGATGAATAAAAAAGGATGTATTCTCTGTGTTTAAAATTCACTTACCACCAGGAACAATTTTTCGCATTTCCCAGTAGGTCATTATGGGCCCTCTACTTATCAATAGTATCTCTAATTACTACTTTTTAAATAGGTAATACTTCTGAAATCTATAAATTAGAATTTTCTTGATAGGATAACAAGTTTGTTATTAATTATCAGGGTTAATTTACTGCTTTCTTAAAGGAATGGTGTAAAACTAATACAAAATTTTATGAAAAATTTACTTGTGAAGAAAAATAAGTCAATTAAGTAATTATAAGAGAACATTTCTTATTGGATGTGCAAAGTGGTCAATGGTGGTTAAGATTCTTTAATAAAATGTCTTAAAAGTTTTCAAATTAAAAAGAAATAGCTCTAGTTTCCTAATTGCTAGTTAACCTCCCATTTTAGTATCCTTTTCTTGGGAGTTTTGGCTGAAGGGAAGCGTTATCATCAGTAAATTGATCTGCTTGTTGTTTCTGTGCCTGTAGCCACATTAGAACTGAGTATAAAACATGTTTTGATTTTTTATTTGTTTCCTTTTTTTCTGTCACCCAAAATTGGGAATCACAAGGCCATAGTACTGATGTAAAAGATCACTGAGGGGCAGGAGAGGATATAATCATATTTAACATCATCAACATTTTAGCCTAAAATTTTATTATCCTCAGTTCTAATCTAATCTATCTCTCAATTATAAATAAGTTACCAATGAAATGTTATTCTGCTAGCAATTTCAGATAATGTTTTCACATTGTACTACCTAGTGCAGTTATTATATTATTTACTAAAAGTCTAAAACAATATTTTTGAGTGAGTAATTATCACTGAAATTCTGGGCATTAGAAGGACATAGTAGATAGTCAGAATTTGCATCCCAAGATAGTCTTTGGTAAACAGATGGGGGCCGTTTGTATTATCTGTAGAGAAGTGTTCAGACAAAAGAATAACTCCAATTTCTCATGTGCAGAAAGGGTATCAGAGGCTCACACTTAACAGCCTAATTATTTTGCAAATCACAAATTTCTTACAAATTGCAGTTGTAAGAAAAGGTCACATTTGTACTACAGTATTATTTTGTATTTTGTGCTTAAAGTAGAATAGGGGTCCATTCTCATTCTCTCTTTCTGTCTATGCCTCTCTCACTCTCTCTCTCTCTCACCTTTTTCAAAAGAGAACTACTAGCATACTTGAATGCCCAGGAAGCCATATGAAAAACAACTGGGTGGCTACATTGACCAACCTAAAGGAGAGATCACCACCCTGTCATGATCAAATCACTCTATACATATTAGTGATCTTCATTTAGAACATGAAACCTATTCAGTATGTATCCTGCCTCACTTTGTGCATTTGATTTGCAAAACTCTTTACCAAATGTGACTTTAATATTTTTAAAAACGATCAAGGTCCATGCAATGAAAATTCAGATCTGCGTTTATAGCGTATCTCTCGCATTCACTGACTGTGTGACCTCACAAATTTGCTTAATTTCACTGAGCCTTAGCTTCTTCATTTTTATAGTTGAATATACAGCTTCAACTTCCTGTGATGTTGTGAAGCTTAAATGCACTGATGTGTAGAAGGTACAAGCACAAATCTGCCATAGAAAAGCCACAGAAGACACTAGTAGCCCTTTCATTGCTTGTTGATTCTCCTCCTGTCACCTACCACCTCCCTCAGTGGGATGTAACATGGTCCCATTAACTGAGCCATTTGCTGTAGCAATGATTCTTATAGTAAGAGCTTGAGACTCATGTTCCTAGTGAGAAATATTAGTCTTGGAGGGAGGGTGGTTGGGAAAATAAATACGGTGCTTTAAAAAAACCCCAAAGATTATTATGTGTTCCATTAAAATATGAAGGAGATACTAGAAATCATACTAGTGGACTAGCTTAAGCTCAAAATAATAACATTCTATTTAGAAATAAGTTTAATTACTGTTAATTTTTTAAAAGTTAATATGTTTAGGGTATTACAAACAATGCAGTGATGGGTTTATTTATAAGTGGAATCACTTGGCTAAAAAGTGATGCACATTGTCCATTTTGATAAATCGTTTAAAATTGCCCACCACACACACACACATGCATACATACACACACACACACACATACACATGGCATTTACAGCCCCAATCACATGATATAAAGACATTTTCCTCTACATCTTTGCCAGCACTTATTGTTATCTGTCTTTGTCACCACAATCTTCATCACAACCATCACCACTCCTCCCTCAATCTGACCACTTATGTCCTTTTGCCATCAACTTCTATATCTAAGATTGATAGTTCCCAGAGATGCTGAGCAGTACAATGATTAAAACTGTGAGCTCAGACATTTCTGACCAAGATGAAGGTATAGGTAGATGCTGCATCTCCTTCCACAAGAAGGAATACCTCTACCACAAAACTAGAGACAACCACAAGTTCCAGAAAATTGAGCTGTGTTGAAGTCCAACAAACAAAGAGTTAAATAAAGAAATATTCAGCCAGATCAGTAGAAGAAGCAAAGCCAGGAGAGAAAGGATGCAGTTTGGTGGCACGGGGACTGCAGGGGTATGGCTGCTGTGGTTTGCCGGCAGAAAGTACAATCACATTTTTAAAAAGTAAGGACACCTAAGGAGTGTTCCCAGCACTGGACCAGACTGAGGGGCTTGCAGTTCCAGTGCCAGCCAGAAGAAATTAAGCCTCATTACTTCTGACTATGAAAACCAGTAGGGTTTGTGGCAGAAAAAGTAACTGCCAGTTTCTCAGCAGTCAGTTTGTTTATAGACCCCCATGGTTCTAGAACATCTGTAGACCCACCCACTCTAGAAACCAAGGCCAGGACAACAGAGAGGTGCCAGTCCCATACAAGAAGCATGAGAAGTGTCTGGAAAAGGGATGAGTGACGAGCAAGCAGCATTGTTCCCTCTCAGACCCCTTCCCCACATATAGCATCAAAACATAATAAAATTGGTCACCCCATACTGATGAATACCTAAGACTCCACCCCTTACAACATAACAGGTGTGATAGCTTTACAAAGACACAGAGGCAAACACAGGAGCCTACAAAGTTGAGGAGAAAGAGAAATATGGCCCAAAAGAGGGAACAGATCAAGGTTTGAGTGGGAGAACTAAGCAATGAGGTGATAGCCAACCTAACAGAGGCAGAGTTCAAAATGCTGATGATAAAGATGTTCAGACTTGACAGGTATGCTTGAGTATGGCAAATGCAGAAGGGAAGAAGTGAAGGCCAGGTTAAGTGAAACAAAGGAAAATCCACATGGAACCAATAATGAAAGAAAGAAAACTGGGGTTTAAATCCATGATTTGGAACATATGAAAGAAGTAAACAGTTAACCAGTATAGAATGAAGAAACAAGAATTGAAAAAAAAAAAAAAAGTACATACTTAGGAGCCTCTGGGATAACTTTAAATATGCCAACATTCAAATCATAGGGGTGCCAGAATAAGAAGAAGAGCAAGAAATTGAAAGCTTGTGTGAAAAAATAATGAAGGAAAACTTCCCTAATTTGGTGAAGGAAATTACATACAAGTCCAGGAAGCACAGAGAGCCCCAAACAAGCTGAACTCAAAGAGGACCACACCAGAATAAATCATTATCAAAATGCCAATGGTTAAAGACAAAAAGAGAATCTTAAAAGCAGCAAGAGAATAGAAGTTACCTACAAAGGGATTTCTATAAGACCATCAGCTGATTTCTCAAAAGAAACTTTGTGGGCAGTAAGGGACTGGCAAGAAATATTCAAACTGATGAAAAGCAAAGACCTACAATCAAGATTACTCTATCCTGTAAAGCTACACCATTTAGAATGGAAGAGAAGATAAAGTGCTTTCCAGACAAGGTAAAGCTAAAGGAGTTAATTATCACAAAGCCATTATTATATGAAATGTTGAAGGGACTTATTTAAGGGAAACAAGATCACAACTATGAACATTGAAAAGAAAACTAATAACTATCAACAACAGAATCTAAAAAATAAAAACAAAAATAAAGTAAACAACCAGAATAGGATCAGAATCATAAGTATGGAGATCAATGGGAGGATTATCAGCTGAAAGGGGGAAGGGGGGGTGGAATGGAGAATTAGTGCAGGGATTAGGAAATATTATGGATGGGTACAAGATAGACAGGGAAAGTTAAGAATAATACAGGAAAGGATGAAATCAGGGAATTTATATCACAACTCATGGACATGAACTGAAAGGGGTGGGATTGCTGGAGGGAAGACGGGTGCTTCGTGGAGGGGGTCAAAGGGAAAATAAATGGGGACAACTGCAACAGCATAATCAATAAAATATACTTAAAAATAAAAGTGAATTTAGCTTCAGGAAAAAACAGTAAACTCAGGACCTGGGGTGACTCAGCCTAAATCCCTACTTTCCTAGTTTTTGCTTGTGTGACCATGATTCCTGGTTCTTCAGAATCCTGCAGAGATTGGTGTGACAAGTTATTTTAATAAATTCATTAATTTATATGCATAAAAAGTGCCTAACACCTAGAAATCCTTATAGAAATGTATATTAGTATTTATATTACTGTTCTATTATCACTATAGTAGATTAACATAAAATTAGTGGGTTAAATCAACAAAAAATATTGTTACAGTTCTAGAGGTCAGAAGTATGAAATTATTCTGTGAGGGCTAAATCAAGGGGTCATTAGAGCTAGTTCCTTCTGGAGGCTCTAAGGAATTTTTTTTTTTCCTTTTCTAACTCCTGGTGAATGCCAGCATTCCTTGGTTTATGGCCACATCTCTGCTTGGTGTCACATTGCCTCCACTTCTTATTAGTAAAATCTCTCTCTGCCTGGCTCTTATAAGGGCTCATCTGATTACATGTGGAGCCCTACTAAGGTAATACAGGGTATTCTCTCCATCACAAGATCTTTAACTTTAATCACATCTGCAAGGATTCTAGCCATGTAAGGTGACATTCACAGATTCCTTGGATTAAAACTTGGATATTTCTGGGGGCTTCACTTAGTTTAATTACCACAGTACTTTTAAAAACTTTATTTTGGAAAGCTTGCATATTTCCGTCTATTTGTTGACTATATGTTATGGATATTGTATTATGTTAGTTAGTCTTTTACTTTTGCTCATGATAATTTTCATAATACAGGAACTTTAATGAGTACCTCATTTATGACATCAGAAAGAAATATATTTATGTTATAGAACAATATGCAACCATTACAAAATAAGTAGATCTAATACATACTTACCCACAACATATCTTATAAATATTGTTAAGTGATAAAGGTAAGTCACATATTCTATATAAGGGAAAATTTCATTGTGCATATGAAAGGCTCTGCATAATGTACTCCATACATCTTACTATCTGCCAAGACTGGCCAGGGTTAAGAGGTAAGATAAATAATTACTTTTTACTTTATATTAATACTGTTTACATTTTAAATAGTAAATACCATTATATATTTTTATATAATTAAATTTGAAGTAGGGATATTAAACTCAAAAGAAAAGTACATTGAAATTGCTATAGAATTTTAGAAGAAGAAGATAATTTTTTTCTGGGATAATTGAAAAAGGCACCATGTGAGAAAGGAAAAGCAGATTTGACCATGCAACATAGAATAGAAGTGTGTTCCAGAAGTTAATTTAATTTAATAGGAACAGAAGCGAAGGTGTGATGGCTAATCTATCTTCACTGGATTGGGTGGGCTAAGGATTGTCCAGCAGCCAGTAAAAACATTAATTCTGGCTATATCTATGAGGGTGTTGCAGAAGGCACTGTATTAGTGCACTGAGTAAAGAAGATTTTCTCCCACCAATGTAAGGAGTCATCATCCAATCAGTTGAAGGCCAAAATAGCACACAAAAGGTGAAGGCAGGGTGACTTTTCTTTCTCTATTCACTAATGAGGATGTGAATCTTCTGCCCTTGGACACAAGAGCTCCTGGTTCTCATGTGTTCAGACTTTAAGAATTACACCAACAATCCCCCTGATTCTTAGGCATTAGAACTCAAATGAAATTATACCATAGGCTTTCTTGGTTCTCCATACTGCAGAGGGAAGATAGAGGGCCTCTATGTGAACTAATTTTATATCTATGTATAAAATCTTCTCTTGGTTCTTTCCTCTGGAGAATCCTTTTTACTATAGTGGGCAATAAAGTTAGGTAAATAAGATGAAATAATGATAAAGTATTTCATCTGGATAAAATCTTAGGAGGCTTTCAGATAAGAATTACTCTTTCGAGGTTAAGGACCTCAAAGCCTAGCAACTTGTAAAAAGTCACTGAGTTGAGAGTATTGCCAAATTACAGTCTTCTAAGGCATTCCGTGCATAAGGAAAAATGACACGGGCATGAGAAAGCCCTATAGGGAGTAATTTTCTTCTTATATTGGGTATTCTTTTCTTCTAGTTCTCCTAAATATTCTCATTGCCTTAAGACCAACCATTAAAAAATAAATAATGTTATGTATATGCTGATGGGCTATCAAAAAATAAGGACAGAGGAGATGTTAAAAATCTTAATTTATCTTGATAGAAAATATTTTAAATTAATATGAGCAGAAGTATCATATCCAGAGAGAGATGTAGTCATGCTTTCAGCTTCTAGAAAATTTAAAAGATAATAGAACAGGTTAGATACAGGCCTATAACCAAACTTAATCCTGCATTTTGTGTGTGTATGTATGTGTGTTTTATTTATTTTTTTCAATATTTTATTATATTTTTTCTATTATCATTTATTTGCCTTACACCCTCTTCCACCTCTACCCTTTGTAATCACTACACTGTTATCTAGGCCCATGAGTCCTTTTTTTAGCTTGATCCTTCCAACCCTTAACTCCCACCTCCCCAAGCTGTCAGCCTACTCTCTATCTATGAGTCTTGTTAGTTTAGTTTGTTCATTAGATTCCACACATATGGAGAAAGGGCAACCCTTTTGCACTGTTGGTGGGAATGAAGACTGGTGCAGCCACTGTGGAAAGCAGTATGGAGACACCTCAAAAATTAAAAATGGATCTGCCTTATGACTCAGCGATTACACTTGTGGAAATATATCTGAAGAAATCCAAAATGCTAATTTGAAAGAATATATGCACCCCTATGTTCATTGCAGTATTATTTACAATTGCTAAGATTTAGAAAGATCCCATGACCATCAGTAGATAAGTGGATAAAACAACTATCAGACATTTATGCAATGTAATACTGCTCGGCCATAAAAGAAGAAAATCTTACCCTCTGTGATAGCATTGATGTACCTGGAGGACATTATGCTAAGTTAAATAAACCAGAGAAAGACACATGCCATATGTATATATATTAAATAAAACTTAAATAACCATAAACATTTTGATTAATAACCATCTGCTACATCACACTGACAAAAAATTAAAATGTCTGGTCCACCAATGCTTGTAACAGCATCATTCACAGTAGTCAAAATGTAGAAACAACCAAAATGTCCATCTATGAATAAGTAGATAAGCACAATGTGGATGTGGAATATTATTCAGTCATAGAAAGGAATGACTTTTCAATACAACATGGATGTACCATCAAAATAGTATGCATGGCCCTGGCTGGTAGCACAGCGGATAAGGCACCGGCCTGCAAACCCAAAGGTCGCAGGTTCGATTCCCCAGCCAGGGCACGTAACCAGGTTGCAAACCAGGTCTCCCGTCAGATCTGTGGCTGGAGGCAGGTGAAACGCAACCATACATTGATGTCTCTCTCCCTCTCTGCCTCTCTCCCTTCCCCTCTTTCTAAAAATAGTAAAATAAAATCTTTTTAAAAAAAAGTATGCAAAGTGAAATAAGCCAGATCCAAAGGGCAAATATTTGTATGATTTGACTTGTATTAGCTATCTATAGTAGAATGCTCAAATTCATAGAGACAGGAAATAGAATATTGGATAGTGGGGATGAAAGAAGGAGGTAATGAGGAGCTACTATTTTGTATGTATAGAATTCAGTTTGGAAGGATGAAAAAGTTCTGAGGATGCACAGTGATGATGGTAGCATGACAATGTGAATGTACTAAACACCATTAAGTAATATAGCGGCAGAAATAGTAAATTTTGTGTTATATGTATTTTACTATAATAAAAAATAAATTCAATGTCTGAGAATTGAGAAGAGATTATTTTTGTAAAGAAAATGGTATTAAATCATTTTCATAATGGAATGCATGATGGAGAAATTGTTTAAAGGGAGAACATTTTACCATTATTGGATGTTTGCATTTTATTAATCTGTGATTCCACTATATTATAGTGCATATTTCGTTGTGGAAAACCTTTAAGTAAACTCTATATAGTATATAGGCTTGAAAAGAGTATACATGCAAAGTTATTTTTTATTATAATCTATATGTATAAGATATTTCAGACTTTCTTCCCAGCAGTCTTATGGGCAAACAACCACTGCTAAAGGCGTATTGGTTGAAACTTGAACTTCCTCAGCTTCACCCTGCTGTAAAATTTGATTTCACTTAATAGACAACTTAACCTGTGATTACTAAAAACCAAACCTTACTCCACTAACCAAATTATATTTTTAAATACAATATGTGTATGCAGCTAATACTTCGGGATATGCATTGACTTAAATAGTGGTTAGGACTAGGAATTAAATTTCACCTATGAGCCCAAATCCATTGGATAGCCTAAAAGACAGTTGATAGTAGGTATTTAATTACTGATATCCTACTGAAGTTGGCATTCAATAAAGGGAAACATTTCCTAAAAACTAAAAAGCTCTAAGATATGAAATGAAACATCTATGTCTTGAAAATGAATGTAGTCTTAATAGAAAGAAACATTCAAATGAATCATGTTCAAAAGTCTGTAATAGGCCTAAAAGAACTTCTTGTGTCTCTCATTATGAAGTATAAGATTTTGCTCACAGGCTTGGGGATGAAAAAAGAAAACCAGGCTCCAATGAAACACCACATTATAGGCAGAACATAAAAGTACAGAGAATGCATTCTTTAGTATATAGTAGTAGATCTCAGCAATTTCATCTTAACAGATATTAAGCAAATTCCATAATAAGGCAAAGAGATCAAATTTCAGATCTATACTCTAGGAAAAGCTAAATATGACATTTTTTTCAAAATCTCAAGCTTAAAGAAGAGTTTAGCCAGAAAATTGAAGCTGTACTATGTCAACATGGTTCTTTAATTTCACAAGGAGCTAAAACATGGAAAGTCTGATTCAATTATACATTTTTATCAGGCAAACTAATCTTTCACACATAGTTTTATAAACACACATATATGAACTCAGTGCCTTTGCTCATTTATTATAGATAGAAGTATTATATGAGTAAAATAGTAATCCTCCATTAACAAAACATGTTTCTCTTGTAATTTTTTCTGGTATCATAAATGCTACAGATGTGTTCCAATAATTCTCAACAAATTTTATGCATCAAACAAGCACCTTATATTAAAATGTAAATATCTGATAGTGAAGATCTGAGGAAAAAGTAATAATGTTATTTGCTAATTTGTTGAGTATTCACTATGTGCTAAATATCTCTAAAATCAAAATACAACTTTGTAAACATGGAACTAATATTAACCCCATTACATACAGTAATGAGGAAACAGAAGTTCAGAGAGATTAAACTTTTGCTTATGGTTGAATAGCCAGCAAAGTCAGGATTCAAATCATACCTTTCTATGATTCCAAAGCCTTTGGTATTGACAACTATCAAAATGTCTTCAGATACTGCCTTGCTAATAATTAACAGCAGCTCAGTTAAAGGAACAAATATTAGGGGCAGATGAAAAAGAAGGGTAGGGAAGAGATAAAACTAACTTAAAGAAATGAGAGAAGGGGCTACAGATGACAGACAGTGGGATAGTGCCTATTAAGCACAATTAAAAAAATATTTTAACCATTATGAACAGTGCAGATCCTTCATTTCAAAGAGAAATGTCCTTAGAAGTTACCAGGAACAGTGCTTTTTCTCATAGTTGAGTATCCT
Organism: Noctilio leporinus; assembly: GCA_004026585.1. Lineage (NCBI taxonomy): Eukaryota > Metazoa > Chordata > Mammalia > Chiroptera > Noctilionidae > Noctilio > Noctilio leporinus. Next base: position 234,387 of record PVIW01001320.1, on the reverse strand, counting down.
CTCATACTTCCTTCCCAAGTCATCACCAAACTCTGTTTCTATATTTCTAGAATCTGAAAATTGCATTTTGGGGCCCAAAATAACTTTTTACACAGTGCTAATATTTTCTTTTGTGATTTAACATGATTTAGACTCTTGTGCTAGTATATAACTTTCATGTATTTCTGGTATGATTCCCCAACTAGATTATAAATGCTCTGAAGACAAGAAAAATGCTTTAATTTTCTTTATATTTCCCAATGGACCAAATGCTTTGTACCTGAAGACCCGCGTTTACCACTTTTTATCCTTGAGAAAATAGGATGAAATTATTTTAAAAAATACCAATGCAACTCAGCCAATTTAGGATAAGACCAAAGAACTTAAATAACTTGCTCTTAATCCCCAGAGTGTTTGACAGAAGCACTGCCATGGTCGTGAACTATTTTTTTTTTTTTTAAGGGGGGATAAATATGAGAACCTTTATTTTAGAATATAAAAATAATTGAAGAAAAGACTAATATTTCATATTCTAATTGAGGTGAGGCTCTTGTCTGGGTCCCTTTACTTCATGCCTGTAAAAGAAGCACCTGTTGAAGAGCAGGGGAGATGCTGACAGTTGGCTGCACTGGGAGATTGCTTCAGAAATATTGCCTCGTACCGTCATTTACATACAGTAAATGGTGTACAGAGCAGATGACCTGATATTAAACAAGGTAACCCTCACAAATGCACTCATGGCTTCTAATAATCCACTTGAGGAACTGAACAACAGAAATATTCTATTTATGGAATAGACAACACCAAAAAAAAAAAAAAAAAAAAAAAAAAAAAAAAAAAAAAAAAAAAAAAAAAAAAAAAAAAAAAAAAAAAAAAAAAAAAAAAAAAAAGAAGAAGAAGAAGAAGAAGAAAAAAAGAAAGAAAGAAAGAAAGAAAGAAAGAAAGAAAGAAAGAAAGAAAGAAAGAAAGAAAAGGTACAACTAAGATTTCTTTTACTCTTGGCATGATTTCTTAAAGTCTTAGGAAACACACTGTTAAAATCAAATGACTTGGCCAAGAGAAAATTACAAAATCAGATATTGGCATTTTTTTAATACTTATGCTTATTTTTATTATGAAGAAGTTTTCAAAAGCTTTTAGGAGGGAACTTAATTCTATTTCTTAGTCAAGATATGCTAAGTTATACTACAGTAATGAATGCCTCCAAATCTGAAATAAATATTTATTTTTCCTTCATGTTACAATTCTAGAATCCCAGAGGCAGTTAGCAAGCTTGTTCAGCTCACCATAGTCACTCAAGGACCAAGACTGACAGAACAGCTATTTCTGTGGACCAAAGAGCTTACCCAATATAAAAACATCATCTGTGTATGACCCCAACACCATTCTTCATATGTTGAGGCTGAATCTTTGAGTTCTTACAGTAAGAATACACACCATTGCCATTTAACGTGTAAAATATGTACCTTCTTTTAAAGGTGCAGAGTAATATATATATATATACACACACACACACCTTCTATGGTCTCAGCACTTATAACAACTTTTCTAATTAAGCAACTCCTTGAAAATAAATAAGTAGATCCTTTGACATTTAAAAATTGATTGCTTTTTCACCTTGGTTTTTACTATTTCTTCTAATTTGGAGTATAGGTTGTTTTCCAACACTATACGATAAAATGAACTCCTTTTCACTAAGTACAATTGTTGGGACTTTCCAGTATGGTTAATTTTGTCATCATTAATTTTTTCATACTTCAAATTTTCTTTCAGATTTTCAGTGTGCTTCTATTTGAAGATGTTGGAAAAAACAACATTTGCATTGAATGTGACATTAAAAAAATAATGTCCAGCCCTGGCTGGTGGCTCAGTGGATAGGTGCCAGTCTGTGAACCCAAATGTTGCTGGTTCAATTCCCAGTCAGAGCACATAACCAGGTTGCAAGCCAGGTCTCCAGCCAAGTCCTCAGCTGGAGGCAGGTGAAAGGCCACCATACATTGATGCTTCCCTCCCTTTCTTTCTCCCTCCCTGCCCTTCTCTCTAAAAATAGTAAATAAAATCTTAAAAATAAATAAACAAATAATGTCTGTTAAACAACTGTGAAACTCAAATATTTTAAAAAGCTGACCACAGCATACCTCAAAATTTATTGAACATGCATTCATTCAATATATCACTTTTCCGAACACAGTATTTTAAAATTTGAAGCATTTATTTATTTTTCCCTCAGGTGCTATCTGGATGATTGGAATTTTATTACCTCACTTAAACTGCTTTTTGAAGTCTTCTAATACAGGTCTTCCAACAGAATGCCATAATGTACACATAGTATTGACATAAAAAAGAATAATGAATCCTCATACTCTGTCTTCATTTAGCAAGTATCCCCATGCCTGAAAGCCTTTAACATTGTTTGGCATTTTCACCCATTTTTATTTGGACTCATAAACACTGTGAAGACAGTCAGAGACTTCAGTCAACATTTATCCTCCACAAATTTTCTCCAGGATATAGATATTTTTCTCCCTTTGATCAACAGCCATCAGATATGGTTCCAGAGAGTAAGATAAATGGGGGGAGAGTGAAAAAAAATGAGAGAAAAAAGACATTCTAGACAATCTTATACAAATAGTTCAAAATGCTTGCAGGTTCTGTCCTTGCTTTAAGTCTAACATAGACCAGCAATCATAGCAAACTCAATATTTTCATATACATTTTCAGGGAAACATATGAAATAAGGGTGTAAGTTTTTTCAGTTGAACACATATTTCAGCCCACAGGGCTTGCCACTTCTCTCTTACTATGCTGTGCGTGTGCAGGTGTGGTCAGACTTGACAATAGGTAGTTAAGGTGAACATGGACAAGCAGAATGTGTATTCCCAGCATGTCAGTTGAGTACACAGCCATTAAGCAAGGCAGCTATCTAGGCATTTTATTTACATTAACCCATTTAACAACTTTGTGTGAGTATCACTTTTGATATCCATTTTCCGTTTCAAATTACAACCTCTTAATTAAAATGAATAGTCCATAGATACACAGAAAGTAAATGGCAGAGATGCAGTTTTAATATGTGATTCCAATGATATGATTCTTTAAAATATGCTATTAAAAAAAACAATTATGACAACCTACTAGGAGCCTCACTGCATGTATATCCATTTGCTAGTGGAACAGCTGTCTTAAGAGATTTCAGAAGTCCAATGTGACTGTCTTTGCCTTATAAGAAACAACTTATCTCAGGGAAAATTTTAGATTTCCAGCTAAAATAAGAGGGGGTGTAGTTGGTGGAGGGGAGTACTGGTCTACTCTAAGCCTAGTTGGAATTGACTATATGGGCCCTAGTTTATAAGCCTAACTACAAAGATACTTTTCAATGTTTACTTGCAATACCAGATACCTTCTAGATTTCCTTAATCCTGTCTAAGGGACTGATATGAAGTCTGTGAGCCTCAGGCAGATATTAGGGTGGCCAAAAAGTTCATCTGGTTTTTTCGATAAGATGGCTCTAGTAGTGCTTAGTTGTCTTTAACTTCATTTGAGACAATTTTGTTACATTGTATTTTGACAGCTGTCATATCAGTGTGAAATTTAAAGACATCAAAATAGGTGACTTTTTGTAGCATTTTAATATTGAAGATGGAAGAAAATATTCAACATGCTTGACATATTATTCTTTATTATTTCAGAAAGACAAAAATTTTTTTGTGAAATTTCTTGGTACTATTGACATATTGATCAAATAGTTCTTTGCTGGGGGGCTGTCTCATTCATTGGAAGATGTAGCAGCACCCCTGGCCTCTACCTGCTGAAACCAATAGTGGGAGCTAGCTGACATACACATAATATCCAAGTCAATAAAGTTATTGGTGAAAATGAAAAATGTGTCTAATTTTATGGAAACAAATGAAACAAAGTTTTTGGCCAACCTAATACCTCAGGTAGCACAGAGGTATTTTTCATGTAGGGTTACAGACCTGCTAGCCTGCCTCCCATTGAAACAAAGAGATGCAGTTTGAAAGCAAGATCTCCAAATCTCCCTGGCAGATCTTGGAATGTAATTTAGTAGAGGAGACCCTGGCAAATAAAAGAGACTTTGGACTAAAAGTATGTGTAGGAAAAATGAATGGTAGTTGCAATCTTACTAGAGACTTCTCAGAGCATGGTGGTGAGATTTTTGGAGACAATTCGGTCCCCTGAGAAAGCAGCCAAACACTTCCAAGAATTTGGGGAGGGAGAATGAAACAAGTTGCAACAAAATGCATTTTAATAGCAAAATATTAGAACAATTAAACTTTTCCTTAATTTCATGAATTTGTGTCCTAACAGAACTAAACTGAGAACAGGCAGGGCATTCTGGCTGTGTGCTTGTTCAATGTCAGGCGGTACCATGGACTTCGTGAGTGTAGGTGCTAAGTCTGATTTAGAAGTGTTTGTTTTTTCTCTTTGTAACTAGCATAGCCAAAGACAAGGCTTATATTTAAATGGATATGGTGGAATAATACAAGAGGAACACAGCATTTCAGCTGCTGTTTCTCTAATACTTTCAGCATGTGATTATGTGCAATCTAGTAAAGACTTAGAGTTACTAATGTGAAAGTTTTACCCTTTCTAGCAAAGATAAATTATTTTAATAATTCAAGTTTGTTTATGAGATTTGTTAAGTGAATTTCTATTAAGTAAGTAGAAGAATAGTTTGAGCCCTTGTTTAATTTTGGTGAGCATGTACAGGGTGCCCACTATAAAGTGGCAATAACTTTACACCTCCTTATTTCACATGCTTCTTATTAAGTTTGAAAAACTATGTTTCTAAGGTTATGATTTAACATCATTGTTTCAGACATAAAGTATTAAGTTCTCAGAGCAACTGTCGTGTCTAAGGAATATGTCCATAATTTCTGGACTGTGTGCAGGGTCAACTGCTAAGGAAACTGCAGACTTCAATAACATCCCTTTATGTACAGTTGACAACATGAAGAAGGTGTATGATGCTGATCCTGATGTTGCTACACCAACAAGGAAAATGCATAAGGTATGAAAGGATCGCACAAGTCCAGATATTGTGTGCAGAATCGAGGAGATCATCAATGAAGATCCAGGAAAGTCAATGTGTTCCATTGCAAGACAGCTGCAGATGTCAGATGCAAATGTTCACAAGATTACTGCTGAAGATATCAGATACAGATTGTAAATTCTTAGAAGAGGCCAGTTTATGACACAGCAGACAAAGGAAAGGCGCTTTGAAAAAGCAAGGACACTACTAACAAAATGAAAAAATCCCAAAGGGAAAAAACCTCCGATCTTCTTCCCCAATGAAAAGTATTTCCAACAGGACCAAATAGTCAACAGAAGAAACAACAGGTGGCTCTGTGAGAATCTTAATGAAGTCCCAATTGCCATGAAAATGAAATTTCCTGCTACAGTGATGGTGTTAGGTGTTGTCAGCAATGAAAGATATATCATGACCCCTTTCACAAGGCTTGAAAGTGACTGCTGACATTGACCTTGACATTTTGAAGGAAGTAGTTGTAACATGGATCAAGCAAGTTGCAAATGGACATCATTTTATCTTCCAACAACGTGGTGCACCAGTACAGAACACGAAAAAGGTGCAAAAATTTCTCAGTGTCAATGTTTCTAAATTCTGGTCAAAGAAAACCTGGCCACTGAGTTTACCAGAGACAAATCCTTTAGACTATTATATATGTAGCATTTGTGAGAGAGATGTTAATAAACAATCTCATTCCAATAAAGAAGTTGTTAAAGCTAAAATTGAAGACACTATGATGTCCATGGATAAAGAAAAGTTAAAGTGTGCTCAAGTCTATCAATACAACAAACGGAGACTTTTTTGACCAACTGAAAAAATAATGACTACGTTTATGTATTTAGATGAAAGAATAAATTTATTTCAAAATATAACACTTTCGTGGTACATTATTTATTTTACTAAAATTTTGTCAATTGATTGCACACAATCTGTATATTCAGTTTGTAATGTGATTCTATAGGTTTCTCTATGACTTTGGGTAGGTAACAAATTCTCTCTGTGTCTCAGTTTTGTCATTTATAAAATGGGTATTTAGCCCTGGCTGGTGGCACAGTGGATAAGGCACCAGCCTGTGAAGTTGAATCAAGTATATCAATACAACAAATGGAGACTTTTTTGAACAATTAAAAAAATAATGACTATGTTTATGTATTTAGATATAAGAATAAATTTATTTTAAAATATAACACTTTCCTGGTACATTATTTTACTAAAATTTTGTCAATTGATTGCACACACTGTATATTCAGTTTGTAATGTGAATCTATAGGTTTCCCTGTGACTTTGGGTAAGTAACAAAGTCTCTCTGTGTCTCAGTTTTGTCATTTATAAAATGGGTATATAGCCCTGGCTGGTGGCACCAGCCTGAGAACCCAAAGGTCACTGGTTCAATTCCCAGCCAGGGAACAAAACCAGGTTTCAAGCCAGGTCTCCAGCCAGGTCTGTAGCTGGAGACAGGTGAAAAGCAACTGTACATTGATGTCTCTCTCCCTCTCTTCCTTTCTCTCTCTCTAAAAATAATAAAGTCTCTTAAAAAATAAATACATAAAATGGGTATATAATGGTACCTTTATTATAAAGTTGTGAGGATAAATTATACAATATATATTAACATGTAAAATAGAAACAATACCTAATAAGTGTGTTTATTGATTGGCTATTCCTTTGTGTTCTCTGAAATAATAAAACTCAGATCATATTTTTCAATAATTTGTCTTTAATTGCAGTAACTTTTGGTTTCATGTTCTTTTGTTTACCTCACATAAAATGACATTTAGCAACCATTGGCAAACATTTTAATGTATCTTTCTATGTATTAATGCTGCAAAGATGATTATTTTGTGCTGTTTCTAGTATGCAATCATTCTAACAGCTAAGAAGGAAATCCTAGGATAAAAAGTTGAGAATATTCACTTATTTGTTTCCTTTATTCCATTGTTCTTTAATCCGTGCAACAAGTAGTTACTGTGCATTTACAATGTGCCAGGGGTTGGGGGTAGAGCAGAAAACATTTCAGTCAAAATCCTGCCCTCCTATAGCTCCTGGAGATTGTAGTAGGAAAAGTGGGACAAATAAACAAGTTTATAGAATGCATGATGGTAAGTACTCTTCAGGCAAAAGAAAAGTGTTGAAGTGGGATAAAAAGAGGCAGAGGTAAGAGAGAATGACATAGACTTGAAGGTCACAAGGAGAAACCACATGTCGCTGTATCCAGAAAGAATTCCAAGGAGAGAACAAGTACAAAAGACCTCAGGCCTGACACTACTTAGCAGATGCCAGGGCCAGCAGGGAAACCAGATTACATTGAACAAGTGACAAGGGGCATGCCATAAAAGACCTGGTCAGAGAGGAGGCCAGACCATTGGCAATGTTAAAGGCCGCTGTAAGGATGTTGGCTTCCATTTTGAGTAAGATTTAGAAGCCATTGCAGGGTTTTGAGCAAAGATCCCATGAACTTGGAACACAGTGATTCTTAGAGTTTTCCTTTTAAAACGGTTATTGAGAGAAAGGAAAACAAATTCTTGAGCTCCCTGAAATTCTAGCCCTCTACCAGTCAATGGTGGATTCCAGCCTCCAGGTTCTCCAGGCTCTCTCTCACACCAGTTTTCTCAGTCTTCAGAGGACAGATAGAAAAGACAAGCAAGAGACTGGGTGAAAAGTGAGGAGGGTAGGTTTTGCATTTTTATTCTTTTATATATTTCTTCCCTTAGGACAGGTAAAAGAAAAGAGAAAGAGTAGGCAACTCCTGGAGAAGTAGGTCTCATTACAGCTTCTCAGAGAGCCATATCGCTGCTTTAAAGAAGTAGCGTAAGCAGAATCATGCAGCTAAAGAGGCAGCAGGCATGTCTTATCAGGTTCTGAATTTCCTAGCTTTATCAGGTAGTTGCTGTATGACCCTGGGAAAGTTATGTGATCTGTATCTCACTTTCTTCATCTGTGAAATTTGGTAAACCTGCCTCATAGGCTGGTTCTGAAAAGTAAGTGTTGTTATTGTTAGTAATAACAAAATGGGATTTATAATAAGATAGGCTTGATTATAATAACAATCAATAATGAGACTATATTAAATGTACTAATTGATTTTTAAATGCATATAATTTTTAGAAATGTTAAAATGCTACTAATAAAATATGATATAGATGGAGAGTTTATAATTAGCAATATTCCGTATATGCCGCCATTGTTTTGCTTTCTCTTTTGGAACAAACCTCAAAACTGAAGATGATTTCAAAATACAAAATATCATCAATATTTTCCACAAAAGGATTTGTTTGACCAGTTTTAAAAACAACAGCCTAAAAATACTCAGATTTTAAATAATGTTGATGCAGGGAAAAGTTCATCTTTAAAATGACAATAATATGATTACTTAAGATAAAAAAATTTTTTTTGAATAGTATTTGGCTAATATGTAAAACATGAGATCCAATAAGTAAGACTATTTCTGCCATAAAAACCACCTCAAATTAGAAACCACAAATTATGGATATGTGTGCCAAAATATGACTGCTTCAGCAAATGATGAATTTGCATATACAATGATTTTAATTAAAGGTATCCATTTGATTGCACAACGATCTGTTTTGCATACAAAATACTATTCTGTGCACATGAATCCTAGTTTGTACATGTATCCAATTAATTTGTTGGTGCAACCTAGAAATCCCCATTTGATAAATTAGGACATTAGTTCTTCTTTATTTTAGCAATACAGACTCAATGTTTATTGACTAGTAAAACAGGACTCCCTGGAAGAACATGGGAAATGGATCCTGCTTCTAGTCAAAACAGAGGGGAATGCTACAATAGTTCCACTCTGTACCAAGAAAGACAAAAACATGTTTCCTCACAAACACTTTTGTACCTTTCTGGCTTCATATTTGGAAGTTATTCAAGATTTAAAGAAAACTGGTACACAGGGAGAAACCTTGGGTGGTGATCAATTGAGTTCACTCAATTCTACATTGTTAGTCCCTAAATGAAGAAAGTAGGCTGTTGACCCCTACTACTCTTAAGCAATAGAGAAAATTTAGAGGCAGTAAAAAGTACAAAATGCATAGTCCTAGAGTCTAATGTTTTTTATAGAGTTCCAGGAAATGAAATAGCCTAAAAAATAGTGAGGTAAAACTAATATTCTTATGGTCTTATTGGACAATGAAGATTCTCTTCCTTTTTGGCCCTAAGTGAAGGTGTCATGGTACAGTAGGCTGAGAAAACCAATAACCATCATAATAAAGTTCTGGGTAAGTGAGTTGTTCTCTAATTAACTTACTTGGCACAAGGCTATTCAAAATCCAAAGTTATTCACAAACTCTTATTAATAGGTTGCTTTACATATAGATGGGTCATTGGCAATAATAGGAGCCTTTTGCCTTCTGAATCCTTCACACTCAGGTTTTTCTCTTTATGCTTTTGGGATCAGGCTTGAGAATTCTACTGAGATCCATGTTGGTCATCTAAGTAGATAACAACATCATCACTATCTCTCTTATAGTTCACCTGCAGGCAGACATATTCTTATCCTACATTAGGACACCCAATGTGTCAACAGTCACAATTTTGCCAACTATACCATGACTCTAATTAGTAATTAGACTGCAGATAGATCCTTTTAGGAGTTCTGACTTCTTGACATTTGAACCTTGCTATCCACTTGAATATTGAATTTTCTATAATAAACTTCCTCTTAAGTATTTAGATGAGCTTCCTGCTTTTAAAATAAGCTCAAGTCAAGTCTGTTTATAGTATTTTCTCAACAATACTATCTGGCCTGTGTTCTTTCAGTCTTCACTTTCAATATCTTTAGGGAGGGATAAGCCACAGAAAGTAAGATGACAGCAGGTTTTGGGATCAGCCATTTCCAGGACAGGAGATTGAATCATGCCTCTAGGTATTCTTCCCCATGTTTGGTTCCTCCCTACACTGACCCTGAGCTTGAATATTTAACTCATTTTGACTAATGGGACTTTAGCAAGCATGTTACAAGATGAGGCTCTTGGAAGTGAGGACTATTCCTTGGAATACTGCTTGGAATTGAGCTGCATAATTTGTGAAGGTCTAAGCTAATCTTCTAGAGAAAATGATCATGTGGACAGCCTACATGAGGATGACTTGCTATGTAGAAAGAACGACCACGTGGAGAGCAGGACTTCCATTTAAGATCCTTGTTGAATGGAGCCGCATAAATGATCCCAGCCAACATCAAGAGGAGTAGATTACTGCCCAGTCAGCCTACAGAATCATGAAGGATAACAAATGCTTATCTTAAGCCACTGAGATGTAGAGTGGTTTGTACACAGCAATATGCAGGAGTGGTCAAAAGTAGGTTTACAGTTGTTCACATGAAAAACAATACAATAATTAAGAAGTAATAATATAAGAATAAACTGTTTATGTACTCACAACTGTATACTCACTACTTCTGCCCACGTCTATATAATCAATACATGTTTGATCAAATGTAGGCCCCATTACTTGTTTAGCTATGTGACTTGGGTGTGTTGTTTAAGCTAATTCTCTAGCTCCACATAGAGGCAATAATTTATACCATAGGCAGAATTATGAAGTGGATTAAGTAAAACAATAAATATAAAGAATTTAGAACAATACCTATGCCATAATTAATGCTTAATGAATGGTAGTTGTTACTATTAACATCATCATCTCAGGCCTCACCTCCACTAGGACAATCATTACCATCATTACCACAACCATCACCAGCACTATCACCAATGCCAACACTAACAAACCAACATTGTCACCAACACCTTTCTGAAACCCAGTGCTTTCACAATGTCCTTAGTGTATAATGCCATGGGGAAAATCTATTTTTTTCAATTAGTATGGTTTTTAAGCCAAACATACTTTTCATCGCTTGTTAGTAATGATGTAAAGTAATAAAATAACTAATTTAGATATTTCTTCATGTTATTTCTTTATATTACTAAAGAACTAGAAAGACTTGCTAAAATCATTCAGAATGCAAGTGGAAAGACCATATTTGAATCCCATATCTTTCTGCTATGAGTTCTACGGTCTTTTGTACAATCTCTGACTGTTCTGTCTCCTCTAAAAAAGGAAATCTTCCAAAAGGCAGACATTTTGTTGTGTTTACTGCTCTATTCCTAGAACTTTGTGTATAGTAGCTGCTCCAGAACTATTTGTTGAGTACATGAATCAATTAATTGGTAGTTTAGCAGAACATGGGCTGTGGAGCCATAAAACCTGAGCTTGAATTCCAATGCAACCACTTACCAATTATGCGAGCTTGGGCAAGTTAATATTTCTGTGCCCCAGTTTTCTTATATGTAAAGAGAATAAAGAATACTGCATACTATCTAGGATTGTTTAAGTGCATATGAAAAACTCAGAACATTGATAAATAGTAAGCACTATATAATGGTTAGCTATTATTATGTTGTGGTTGTTATATTGAGCTCTGTTGGCATACATAATAGTATATATGAATGTTAAAGAAGAGGAATACATATGCATATTGAAAAGAGGCCAGGAAAGAAGGTAGCGTGTGGTCTAAAACAATGGTTCTTCTGTTTTCTATGTTCTCACCAGGGAGCTAGCTGAGGCATCAACCTTTGGCTATCAGGCTCCACTCTGACAGGCTGAGTTAATTGGTCTAGATGAGGTCCAGGTATAAACTATTTTTTAACTCCCCAGATGACATTAACATAAATGTTGAATGAAGAAACATTCATCAAGGGGAAAGAAAACTTCAGAATGATTTTAAAACTTCCACTTCCTTTGCTTCTTCCAAACTTCTAGGGGAATCTAGATTCCCCAAAGTCCTACATATTTCCTTATACCTCTGAAGGAGGCCCTCTTGGCTTCCTTATTCACACTAACCAACCTACCCTGCCTAGTCTAACTTCTATTATAGTTTCCTGATAATCTCCTTGGAATCTAAATAAACTTGGCAACTAGACTAGATAACATTCTTGATGTCAGTATAAGTGTGTTTTGTTTGTTTTCTAAATGAATGGAATTTTATTATGTTTTCCAGGCATAAGTAAAGTGCTTTCACGCATAGCAAAGATGCTAATGTCTGCTTATGGTGAGGATTCTCTAACTTGTGAAAGCTATTATAAATTGAGTTACTTCAGAAAGGACTCTGAGAAAGTGCTTTGCTGGTCTTACTCCTTGAACCTTTGGAATGTTAAAGCTGGATAAAAATGTCTCTGGTCTGGATCCAAACAACTGTTTGCAAAGCCGGCACACAGGGGGACATGACTGCAGGGCTGAAAAGTGAAGTTGTTCTTTAGAATTAGCATCACTTCGTTAGTTTATCTGCACCTATAAAACTTCCTTTCTCAGTTTATTAACATCCATAGAAATCCTTTTCTTTTATTCATGTGATTATCCCCCTTCCTCTTCTCATAAATACTCCTTGTCTTCATATCCTAATCCAAGCACTATTTGGGATTCTGCCTGAAGGGATACTTCCTAAATAGCTACCATTTGGATCACAAATACAAACTCTTTGCCTTTGATTATGCCCTTTTATTTTTAGGTTGAAAAGCCTTATGACCATTGATGATTTTAATAATTTGTCTACCACAAGGTGATGATATGATTGCCTTTGAATATACTACAAACTTAGAAAAGCAGTTATTTTTTAATAACATCTTACATCTCATTTTCTTGAAATTTGTTATGAAAAGGTTGACTTCCTTTGATCCTTTATCTTTATTCTTGATAAATCAGTTAATGAGAGAGACAGCAGATCTTGGGAGCAAGCAAGATCTACTTCTTTTTTGTGTGTGGATGAACTACAACTCTAATCTTAAAATCAATATCTACACAGTAAGTTAAATCCAAATCAAATGTTTAAAACATCTTGACTGAAACTCCTAGAATAGGATGCAAAAGGAGAGCATCATTTATATAGTGTCTTGCTATTCACACCGCGTAGTCCATGGACCACTTCAGCATCACTTAAAAGCTTATAGAAATCTAGATTCTGGTGTCATACTGCAGACCCACTGAATTAGAAAATGCACTTTAAAAGACAATGAGGTGATGCATAGGCACATTAAAATTTTAAAAGCACTAATATAATATGTAGTAAAACTCATGTTTTTCTCCAACATTTGCTCTCCCATAAATAACATTCCACATAGCATCCCATACAATTGTCCATTCCTCTTTTTTTAATCCAAACTCTTCATAAACTTTTCTTACACCAACAACTTTCTTATCCTTTTACTAACAGTCTCCCACTCTGACCATATCTTATGTTACCAAGCAGTCTAGCCTATTCTATATAAAGTTATTCTTTCCTAACGTTTTCCATATCGTGACTGAATAAGAAAGAAATGATAACACTTTCTCTCAACCTACTCTAAACTAGAAAAATCTTTAGGAAGTAAAATGAGTAATAACCTGACACAGTTTCCTTGTAAGTTTGACAATGTAAAGTGAGTCCATGAAAATAAATACCAATTCCCTAGATAGTGAATAGTTTTCAATGAATACTTATAATAATCATGACAATTATGTAAGCTAAGATATAAATCTTTTTTCTTCTTTTGCTTCTTGTAAGAATAATAGATTAAAAAATCCTGTGTGCCAGTAAATACTGGGTATTTCACTATCAATAAAACACTTAGCATCTTTTGTGTAACTACTTAAATTGTAACAGCAAAATATTACTTTTTGAATCGATAGCAATTTTGATTTGGGAACTTGAATAAATGAAACATTTGTGAAAACAAAATAAACATCTTCATTGACATAATCTGACTGAAAACTTAATTTTCTCTCATTTAATTAAAGAGAGAAGAAACAGAACACCCTAAAATGTCCCATGGATTACCAGAGAAAAGTCTCCCTTTCTTCCTTCCATCAGCACACCACTGCAGCACATATTCTATTACTGTTAGCATAGGTAGGGATTGATAAGAAGGGAGCAAAGGGAATTAGGTACTAAACTTAATAAACCGGGAAGCAAAATCAGATATTAGGAAAGCATTCCCTTGAGCTTACTAGGAAGTGACAGCATTTACAGACACACATTCTCCAAGGGACTGCTGCTATGGAGACTGAATCCTCAGAGCAGAGCCAGGAAACCCCTAAGGGTGTTGCTGGCCCTGTTCCAGAGTATGAGGGAGAAGGAGAAAATTCCTCTGCTGGGCACATATGCAAGAGGAACCAGATAATGTAATACAACTTTTTGACATGCATAATAGAAATAAAGATGGCAAAGGGGGAGGTGTACCTACCTTTGGGCAGGTGCAAAATGGCAACATAAAAGGTCAGAGAATAGACTGGGAAAAACTGGAAGGGTAATTGAATTGGATAGAGAGCGTGGAAACCCAGTAGGTCCCAGAAAGGGACTGATCAGGAGAAGGGCCTGACTCAGTTCTGGGAAGAATCTGCAAGAAGGGTTGGATTGTTTGAATAGCACTTTGATTGTTACTAATAATGAAGAAACTAATAATGAAGGATAGCCAGGGCAGGTGCTGCTAGAGCCTGCCCGACTTCTATGACCCCAGGGGTGTATGTGTTATTTCCCTTAACCCCTCAAAACCCTGCCACCATGTTTAAACTTCACATTTGTGTTGTTTGAAATTTTTTGACATCATAAAAGAACACATATTCACCAGTAATACTGCTGCCATTATTATGTTTTTCTACAATATTTAACAATATGTTTTCTTCTCCTACATGGAAAATTACCCGAAAGAAGTTCTCAAAAGGAGCACAGCTGCAGTACATTCATAACAAGAAAAAGAAAACTTTCTTTAAATTTCTGCTTTTCAATATGATAATTCAATTAAATAAAGTTGAATTTATCAGCTATGAAACTAGAAAATGAAAATCAGCCTCTGTACCTCATGACCATGACTGTGCATACTTCCACAAAATGAGAAGCGCAAAGACAGAAACATCTGCTTCTTTTTCCCTAATGTCTAAATAACTTTAAATTACTTTTAAAAGATACTCTGCTCCCTTTGATGGTGTGACCATTTGGGTATTTTCTCAGGTTCATCCCAGAGCAAGCAGATGTGCATGTGACATGGAGAACACTGAAAAAGAGTAGCCAGCCCTTCCTAGACTCCTGGTTTACATGTACAGGAGAGTTTCTAATTTCTCTTTTGGCTCAATTCATTGAAGAAAGGAAGGAAGGAAGGAGGGAGGGAAGGAAGGAAGGAGAGGGAGGAAATAAAAGGGTTACATTCTTGAAAAAAATTCAGCCTACTTTAGGACATGCCTGACTTTCAGTCCATTGAAGCATTCATATTTTTAGATTTTCTAGGCAATATAAATTCTTAGCAGTAAAAAGCACTCTATGCAGACTTGGAAAAAGAAAAACTAACTTACGACAATTGTCCAGCTAATTGACAGGCACCATCATCTGAAACAGCAAAAATATGATTTTGATATTACAATCATAAAACCACCAAAAACATTCAAATTGTCTTCAAACACATTTTGTGACTGTATCAATAGAAGCAAAATTAAATAAGCAATAAAAATACCTTATCTCAACCATTTAGTGATTTCAAATGAAAGCATTTTATCTCCATAATTTTAGATCCAAATTAGATAATTGGTTATTTTTTCAAAGTCTTTTATATACAATCACTGGCATATGCATTTATTATACCAATATTTTCTTCTAGTGCTCCAGTTCAAAAAGCAAGCAGAAATACAGGGCTACTATGTAATATGATATAATACAAAGCTACTGTATAATATAATCTTGGTCCTGGCATGAACACAATTGTGAAATACTTATCCTAATACACTGTTTTAATAATGCTGTGTAAATCACTTCACTGTGTTCAAAAATTCTGTTGTCTATACCCACCTTGCCCTCAGAGCTAAAGTATTCATCATAGTGTTCAGTGGTTTTAGTCAGCTGAGTCTGTTCTACCTTTCCCAGAATCTATTCCATAATTCTCCAATACATCCTCATTCTACCTTTCAAATTCATTTCCATCTATTTTCTTTTGTACCCTATGCTCACATCATATCTTAAACACAGACTTAATTTTTCTACCTATCATTTAGGGCCAGATCAATGAACCTGTCCTCAATAAGGCTATCTTCATATCCAGAAAAGGAATATACTTCTTTTCCTAGATGACCCCACATATTTTGTACCTCTACTTTGTTGGGTCCCCCTTGGGAAGGCTTCGGGGCATGGAGCCCCATGCAGGTAAGGTAAAACCTGTAAGCCCTGACTAGGAAGCTGGGAAAATTGGGTGCATTCAGCCCTCCATGCTGTAGCCAGGGGGTCCTGGTGGGAATCTGGACATAAGAACATCCCATATAACTTTTGAAGCTTGCCCTGTGCTTTAACCTCCCTTGATTGGTTTATTGTGCCTGCAGCAGGTGTCAAACCTTAACCCAGAAGTGAATTCACCCTCCCTATTTTAAGGCCATCTAAGATCTTTGTGTCCAACACACCCTGACCTGAGGAAGATCTCAGTGTTCCTTCAAATGTTATCCCTGAACAATATCTGTAATCAGCACTATTTAACATTGATTGATAAGATTTATATGTACGCTATATGCCCTTAAGCTTGCCACACTCAATAAAAAATCTTGGAGGAAGGCTATTAAGGCTTCTATTAAGACACTAGCTGGCCTTCCCCCTCCCCTGCACGAGCTGTCTGGGAAGTCTTAATTTCACCTGTGTCACCGAAAGATCTCTGCGGGTCGGGGTTCCCCCTCACTACTTCAGTACTCATCAGATACTATCTTATATTATAGATATAGATGCTTATTCCTTGATCCTGTCCATTTTTGCTGCTGAAGAAGGCTGCCTGCTATGCTTTTGGCAAGGGAGAAGTCCAGAAGATGCTAGTTGAGCTAAAGAGAACAATACCTTTAATTAAGAGAGAACATGTTGTGTACATTTTTCTTATGTTCATCTTCCATCTTTTAAGAGAACAGTACAGTTGCATTGAACTTTCCTTGATGAATAAATATTAAATTTTAAAGGAATAGCAATATCCATTATGAATGAAACATTTTTAGTTTCATAAAGGTAAATCAAGGAATTAAAATGTTCTTCTATTAATAAATAACTTTTTAGAAAGTTCTTTAAGATTTTTGTATCATATAGGAATATATTGTTTTTAGATGTAAGATTTTTATAGGCTTGGATGTTGCACAGAAAGGTGACAATATTCAGTGGACCTCTATTAACACAGCATGTGTTTTAAATTAGTTGTTTGAGGAAAAGTGATACATTTGCCTTGAACCATTAACACAGTCATCCCAGCAGCAAGAATGAAATGAGCATAATCTTAAAACATGGAATCTATCTTCTTATGTGTAACAAAGTTATAATTGCTGTGTTGGTAGTTGTGTACTGCTAGCCAATTTAGCTCTGCCAGGTCTGGACAGACTCTGACAACACAAAGCATTTGGGAGTTTTACACATTCACAAGATTTCATCTTTCAGTTTCCTTCTGGTCCAGGATCACTTTAGGCATCAACATTTTTCTCATATGATTATAAATTGACTATCCACTCATTTTATTAAAGACTTCCTTAGTGTTTCCATGTAATATATTAAATATCAAGAGATATTATCATTGAACTAAATAATAAAAATTGAAATAACAGTTGGTCAGAGCATC
Organism: Noctilio leporinus; assembly: GCA_004026585.1. Classification (NCBI taxonomy): domain Eukaryota; kingdom Metazoa; phylum Chordata; class Mammalia; order Chiroptera; family Noctilionidae; genus Noctilio; species Noctilio leporinus. The sequence goes on along the minus strand of PVIW01001320.1, from coordinate 216,747 downwards.
GTGCCAATACCCCAAGGTTTTGGGTTTCATCCCCTGTCAGGGCACGTATTTGTTTATACATAAATAAATGGAACAACAGCTGATCTCTCTCTCTTTCTTCCCCCCTTTCTCTCTCCCTTAAATCAATATTTTTAAAAAATGGAGTTTTACTTACAATGTGATTGGAATTGTCAAAGAACAGGACCAATCAAACCTTCTACATCTTAGTGCCATATTTTCAATAATTTATAATTTCTAGCACATTCATCTATGTAATTCAGTACCTTTATCAATACAAGTTTTCTTTATTCTTTTTCCAAATATTTTTTCATGCTTTCTTTTGTATTTTCATTAAGTCCTGAGAATGGTATCACAAAATGTGAAAATTCCTTCTATGTAAAACAGGCAGCTTACTGAATGGATAACTAATGGATTGAGAGGAAAAACAAGATTCTATCAAAAACTTTGAAGCTTTTGTTTTGATTCCAGAGATGCTGGCACCAATGTGGGAATAAAGTCATCCCAAATAAAATGACTTATGGATAGCACAGGCACCTACAAAAAGTTTCTCTTAAAAGAAGTTTTATGAGGACCTTTCATATGCAAATTGTTCAAATAACAGTTGCAGTTAGCCATTCACCTCCTCCTACTTGACCATTTAATTTGCATAAAGAGTGCCAATTTTCTATAAAAGAATCATGATGTTTGAATGCAGGAACAGAATACTAAGGTGAATATCACTCTGATATTGTGATGTTATGATTTGTTAGAAAATAAAGTGATGATGAAATTAAATATGTATTATTGCCTCCTTTGTATATCTGTATTAGACAGGTGGTAGGAACAAGCCAGCTATTTCTATATTTATTTGTGGAACCAATTATAAAATAATTATGAAAAACAAACAAAAGTTATTTTAGCAATGAAATTCTTAAGTTTCAATAATATCATAGAAATATATACATGGATATATAGTACCTACATATTACATGAATTCTATTTCACTTTCTATTGTTCTGACACACACATATAGAGTATACATAGGTGGTTGAGGAATATACATAGGTAGGTGGTTGAGGGATTCTCTTCTTTTCTAATGTTATCAGATTTTCCTTTTCTTCATACAAAAACTTTACTCCTTTTTTTTTTTTTTTTTTCTTTCTCATATCAGTCATAAGCAAATCCAGAGCTTGGGCTGAAGTGACAAGATGAGTAGTAATAAGAAAAAAAAAAAAAAAAGAAAATGAAGGGAATTGTTATGACTGAGCCTAGCTACCTATATTCCATAAATAGCCTGGAGCCTAGAAAATTTCTTCATAAAAAAACAAAAAGGAGGAAGACTAAACAGGTCTTATTTTTCATTCACCTGGACAATACCTCTCACCTCAGTCATAGTGAGTTGTGAGCTCTTTAACTTTACTCACAGAGCTAAAATAAAAACACAAGTTAAAGTAGTCCATTTCAGTAAAAAAGATGCATCAAACATTGTAAACCAACAACAATCTTACTATAAAATATTTTGGGGAAACTGGATAAAACACAATAAACATTTTTTGAAATTCAAAACTGAATTAAATACATCAGAAGAATTTTCAGTGGTCAAAATTGAAGCTAAAAGTAAAAACAGCATATAGATTAACTAATCTTTTGGTTTTATGTGATGTTTATCAACCTTAGCTAAGAGCCTTGGTACTTCAAGGGCAAGAAATTAAAACATTTTTCCTGAAAATATTACACAGGTTTGGGGTTTGATTAATATTATTAACAAGATCAGAGAAATTCCACAGAGAATATTTCACAAAAAATATTCCTGGGTTTGTACCACTCTAGAGAAGTGGACCCTCAATACAGGACATTTAGAAATTACAAATATAAAGTCCTGCTAAGCAGAAGCTGAAATCCATAATTAGAACACACAAGAGGAAATCTTGAGTGCATGTCAGTATAAGAATCAAAGAGCAAGATTAGAAAGAGCAAAACATTCATATAATTGCATGTCTAAATACAGATTATAAAATAATTGTTTAATATTTTTAAGAATAAAAGATGGGAGAGAAATATTTGAATGAAACAAGAAGTTATAAAAATAACAGTTTTCAATGACTATTGCTTATAATTTAAAAAATAAAAATATAATCATTGCAGCTAAGTATATAAAAAGATATATTAAACACAACTAAAGAAAGTAAACAGAAATATAGAACTAAAGAAATTATTCACATTGCCAGATGTGAATGATGAAACAAAGATGAAAACAATTACGAGAGAGCATATGAGACATAAAGATTGAATGAGATAATCCAACATGTGTCTAATAGCAAAGAGTAATATATGAAAAAGTTCAAGAATTGTGATTATCACATATATGTTATTATTTGTACCTATATCTCTATATAAACCTATGTACCTATCTCTCCCCCTTTCTTTCTCTCTCTCCCCTCTCCCCTTCTTTCTCTCTATCTCCAGGAAGCTCAATAAATCTCAAACAAGATAAAAACAATTAAATCTACTGCACAAACAAGTTTAAACACAAATTGAAAAATAGCTTGAGGACAAAACAGGTATTTAAACTGAAGCAAATTAGGTTTATAGCAAACTTTTCAACAATAGCAAAAGATGTAATTCAGAAGAATCATAACTTAAAAGTGCTAAGAGAAAATAACTTACATTATATTAATAACATCACCTAGCTATGTGCTAATTTATTGATGAAGGTTAAAATTTTTTTCTGGCAAAAATAAATAAATAAACAACAGGACTTGTTTTTATTACATACTTCTACTGAGTAATTTAAAGGATGTAATTTATCCTTGGCTGAGTGGCTTGGTTGCAGGTTCAATTCCTGGTCAAGGCACCTACTTAGATTGTGGGTTCAATCCCCAGTCAAGGTGCAAACAATTGATATTCATTCTCTGAAACTTTCTCTCTTTCTCTCTCAATAACTATAAAAACATGAAAATACAGTAGCATTAATAATCAATAAGGGGATCCCTGGCACAGTGGATAAGGCGCCGGTCTGTGAACCCAAAGGTTGCTGGTTCGATTCCCAGACAGGGTACACATAACCAGGTTGTGAGTCAGGTCTCCAGCCAGGTCCATAGCTGGAGGCTGGTGAAAGGCAACCATACATTGATGTATCTCTCCCTCTCTGCCTCTCTCCTTTCCCCTCTCTCTAGAAAATAATAAATAAAATCTTTAAAAAATTTATTTAAAATTAAAAAAAAAATCAATCAGGGGTAAGTTAAACAAAAGTGATTAAAAACACTAGATACCTAAAACATGTACAATGCTGGTGGGAGGAGTTATAATTAAAGAGTTATAAGTCTCTTATTTGAGAGATGCATACAAATACTAATTAGCTTTATACTTTGTTCAGTAGGGTATGAGCATTAAGACTTAAAGGTAATAACAAAGATAAAAGAAAATAGAAGTATCATATCTAAATTGATTAAAAAGGAAAAAATAGCTACAAAAAAGAAATATACTCTACATAGAAATGGCTGAATCAGTTTAAAAAACACAAACAAAATGATACAAGTAAATGTAAATATGGTATATCAGTAACCACAATAAACATGCTGGTTTCCAACCTCAAGAGTTCCCCAGATGCAATCTAACTGGCCCCTGGACGGACAAAGGGACAGGAGAAGATGGAGAGAAAAGGCAGGCCACTACAGATTGGTAGGTGGCAGCTTTAACAAGCCAGGGAAATGACATCTAAGGCTTATCTTGAGCAACCACCTGTCAGAATCTTAAAAGTTTCTGTAAAGCCCTTAACTGGGTTGTCATGTACAATGTCCCAATGGTCTCAGTAACACATGATTCTCTCAAGGCTGCATCTTTGAAAAGGCTTTGGAATATTCCAAGGAGGGTGGAGGGGATAGGAAGTCTCTCACTGCCAGTTCCTGCTCAAGGGTCAATGGGGCAATCGTGTCCTCCTGATGATCTCCTCCAACAGATGTTAATGAGCTCAATGGGTAGTTAAAGACAAAGATTCTGATACTTTCCTTCCTCTTCTTCCCAGGTTCTACCCTTCCTGATCACTTTCTGATGTCATCTACTTGCTTTTCTTCCAATTCCACTGAAGAACAGTCTTATACATTCTCCTCTGCCCTGTTTTCAAGATGTACAAAACCATTTCATAGTTTTCTAAGGTTGTCTATTTCTAGAGGTAGATCGGAAAAAAGTAGAAGATATTGAAAATAAAAATAACAAGGGATCAAGCTTTTAGTTTCAACTAGAGTGAGCTACTTGTCCTCATTTTATAACTAAGTCCCGAATTCAAGGAATCCACCCTGCAAGGCAGCCCCCAAAAGAGAAGGGTTGTTAGTTCCCCTAGGTTTCCAACTATACTCCAGAATATAAAGAACTACAGGTTTTTACTTTTTGTTCCCTCTTTTGTTCATTCTTCCTTTTAGATTTTGAAAATGCTACCTGCCTTGTCACTCCACACACCTCTAGGTACTTACATAAAAGTACCTTGTTGCTCCTTAATTAAATATTTCACATTATGAAAAATATGTCAACCATGTGATAAATGCAATCAATAATTGTGTAATATCAAAAATATAACAAAATAGGTTGAAATGAATGAAGGTCACATTTTACTTTTTTAAAAACTTATTTACTAAACACATATTTCAGCCTTTACTGTGTGTTGGGCACTGTTCTAGGCTCTAGGGAAACAGTGTAACCACATAGACACCCATTTCCTGCTTATATTCTTGCAGCATGGAGAGGCAAGGAAGAAGGAGACTGAAAGCAAGTAAGTACACAGATAAAGAAGTAAAATACCTAACTTCAAGCAATTAGTGAAATGAAGGAAATGCAACATGGAATGTGGGTGGCTCAAAGCAGGAATAGTGTAGATTGGGTGCTCAGGCCTGAATAACACAAAACAAAACACACAAGCAAGAAGATAGAATGTTTAGGTAAGGAATAGTGAACGCATAAGGCCTGTGCAAACTTATATTCAAGTCATGGAAAGGATAACATCACCGGGATCTATCAGGCATGAAAAGAGTAGTGAAAGATCAAGAGAGGTATGTGGGGGTCAAATTTTAGAATGTATGTTAGGTCATTGCTAAGAAGTTTGGGTTATAGTCTAAGGACAATGGAACTCATAGAAGGCTTTAATCAGTAGAGTGACCTTACGTGGCTTTGTTTGAAACATGACTGTGGCTATTCTGGAAAATGGAAAACGGAGGCAGGAGTAAAAAGTGACATCAGTTTGAAAGTTCCCTAGAGAGAGCTCACGGCGATTTAGACTAAAGGTTATATGGAGATGGAGAAAAGTGGATAGGTCTGGGTGGACCTGGGATAGACTTCTGAGGCAGGGACTATAAGATTCAGGGGTGAATTGGTTTTAGGTATTGAGTTAAAAGTAAATTGCTAGTTTGGGAATTTAGTAGCGGAGTAGATATTAGTCACATTTACTGAAATGGGCAAGATTGGTGGAGAATATAGGTTTAGTATGTGTGTATCAACTGCGGTGATTCTATATTAGGCTGAAAGAGTTACGCAGCTACTAATGTCAAGCACGAAGATGGATGTGGAAACTTGTAGTTCTGTGGGAGGTTGCACAGCAGGAATCATTATCATAGAGACAGTATTTAAAGGCATGCACATTGAAGAGTGTGTCTGTGAACAGAGAATGTCAGGCTTAGGTCTTAGCCTAGGGAATCCCAATATTAAGAGTAACAACTGGAGACAAATCACATTCAAGTTCTGAGGGATTTATCTAGAGAGTGGTATTTGATGGAGTTTTTACCAAGTCCCTACTTCGTGTCACTTTCTGTGCTAAGTGCCCCAGTGACCAAAATTGACTTATATCTTATCTGGTTTATGGTTGAGATTCCATAAAATTCTGTTTCTTTCACCAGCATTTCTGGATTCACGATAATATTCCAGAGTCATTCAAATGGTTTGTCAGTTTCAACCAGTTCTCTGTTCTAGGATTAAGCATTTCTAACCACTCTCCTTTCATTTCCTCCCAATTCTTTTCAAATTTAAAAGCCAAAGATTACTTCAGTAGGGGAAAAAAAAAAAAAAAACGTAACGTCACAACATTGATTTACCTTGAACTACACATTTCTGGAAAAAAAGATGTAACAAATTCACAATGTAGTTGCAGCTTAATATTGTTCTTTTTACTTTATTTGATCACCCTCCCCACCTTTTCTTTGCAAGCTGTGACTCAGCAACATGAGACACTGCAATGACACCTCCAAAAAGAATGATCAGGGTGATGGGCTCTCAGATTCCTGAGCGTTACAAATCACTACAGAAGTTGTAGGCAAATCAGCATTGTACATCTAACATCAGTAGGGTAGACCAAGTTAAAAACAAGACAAAAAAAATCATTAGAACTCTTTAATCCTAAGGAAATGTGGAGGTACGCAAGAGTAGAAACACATTTCACAAGCAGTGCCCTGTCCTAGGGCGTGGATTATAACATTAGCCTAGGGAACTGGATCTCAGTTTCAATTAATAAAATTAGAAATTCAGGAGTTATATTTTATCAAGTTATAGTTCAGATTTGTGCAACATGAAACTATTCTTTGTTAGGCAAAATAAAAGCATAAACAAAACATGTCCTCTGGAAGATTTTAGCATGGTTGGTGCAGAATTGAATTTTTATCCTGTAATTCTGGGGAAACAGTTGCTTAACAAAGTGCATTTCCTCCCATTTTCATCTATGTTTCTGTCTAAATTAGTTTTTCCAATACTGAAATCATTTTTATATAGCCTTTGGAAATCATATTGATGTTTGTCGTTTGGCTTTTTACTCTCTTGAGATAATGTGTAATTTCCTAACACACTGAAAATACTACAGCTTTGCATATTTTTTGCATGTTTAATCCTAAAATATAGCAAGTTTGTCATTAATTTTGCTAACATTTTTTATCATGCATTAAGAATATATTCAAGTCCTGGCTGGTGACACAGTGGATAGGCACCAGCCTGTGAACCCAAAGGTTGCTGGTTCAATTCCCAGCCAGGGCACATAACCAGGTTGCAAGCCAGGTCTCCAGCCAGGTCTCCAGCCAGGTCCCCAGCTGGAGGCAGGTGAAAGACAACCACACATTGATGTCTTTCTCCCTCTTTGCCTCTCTCCCTACCCCTTTCTCTGGAAGTAAAAATAAAATCTTAAAAAAAAAAGAAAAGAAAAAATATATTCATTAGTTAATTTTGCTTTGGAATATGAAGTGTTAGTGTAAAATTTACATTTGCATTTCACTTAAAGGAGTGAAGTATATTGAGAAGATTGTATAGCTGATACAGGATTTGAAGGAGAATGTTCACATAGCTAAGAAGACAGACATTTTTGAAATATGTTAAAATTATCCTCTGAAAATTAAACATTACAAAGAAAGAACTGATTATCATTCAGGCCATTGCTTTGATTTGAGGGTAGGAACAGCCAAAATTAGCCCTTTCATTGTCTCTTACTCTGAAGTAGAAGCCTTAGAACATTAAACTTGAAGCAAACACCAAGCTATGGTTCTACTCAATAAGTAAATAAATCAAATGAATAGAATAAATTAGAGATGGGAGAAGAAAGCTGTGTGGTAGAGAAATATAAGCTACTTAACTAAAATTAAGATTTTATAAAATAAGAAAATCTATACTAAATAAATGGATAGCTTTTAAATATATAAATCCCTGATGTCCCATATCCCTGGTTTTGTCCATAAGCCCATTTCTTCAGTTTCCTCATATTAGAGCTGCAGAATCTGGTCTTGTGGTGGGAATTTGAGGAGTTGTTACTAATATGTAAATATTCCCACTGGAATCTCAGTCTACTGTTTCCCAATATGTTCCTCACAATTAATACATACTTGCCCTCTAATTGCAAAGTTTGTTCTTTTCATCCCTCATTTCCCTGGTTTCTACTCAAGAGTGAATGTTCTGGTATATAGCACAATTTTTCCCATTGAGTTCATTTCAGGTTCTTGGTATATCCCCTGTTCTAATGTGAATAAACCCAACTTTTCTCTAAAGTTCTACTCTTTCATTAAAGTTAAGACTCCAGCTCAAAACATGTGCTCATTTTTCCTTTGGCAGTCTCTGTCCCACCACCTCCACAATTCTAAGATGGTAAGAAAAGGGGAAGACTTTGACATACTTTTGAGTTTTCAATACCACTCCTGGAAGTAAGGGGATGAAAGCAAGTCTGTGAAAGCACAAAGCAGGGAACAAGATTGAATAGAGAATGTTTTGTTGTAAGAGAGACTTTGCCGAAGCTGAAGGCTTAAGAAAGGAGGCCGTGAGGAGGGAGAATGATTAGTGTGCAAGTTCTTAGGGGAGATAAGGTGGGAAAGGAATGAGGAAGAATGGTGCTGAGAAAAATATTTGATATGAGCTCTTTCTTTTCCATATCAAAATGTCCCCATTATCATTCACTCATTCTTTTTCTTACACCTGTTGCCCAGGAAGCCTTAGGTCACTTTGATGCCTAGCAAACACATGACTGATTAAAGAGTCTCAATTAATATGCCTTGATTTTGAAAATTTTCAATGATTGCAAATACTCCTTTCAAACATTTTCTATATTGCCTTCCAAAACAAAGCTATTTTTCTGTTTCTCCATTTTAGTGATAAAATCTTGAGCTCTGCTGCTAGAAAGATTCGATTTGAATCAAGACTTTGCCACTAGCTAACTGAGTGCTCTTGAGAAAATTAGCAAATTAGTTAACCTCTGTGGACCAGTTTCCACCAATGGGAATAATGACACTTATTTCACAACTATTTGTGCATATTAGATAAGCTTAGCATAGAGTCAGCTCATGAGAAGTGTAATGAATTTCACACAACGCTGTTCCTCAGTCAAACACTTCTCTTTCTCCTTTCTTTCAGGTATTATTTCTAACATGTCTTTAGTATCTCTTTTATTCTCTCTTTTCATCACCTTTATTATCTTTGTCCCTCACAACTCAAAAATAAGAACTGTCCAAGATCTTGGATCATCTTGTCAAACTTTTCTTTGATAATTGTATCTATTACCAAACTATGGTTTACAAAGACAAGACTTCCTATTACACATAGCTCTCACCAAAACTTTCCGAATTTTATTTTCAACCTGTAGGGGGACTTCTTTATCCAGATATTCAGCTGGTGCCACTAAGTCCCATTACTAAGTCAATATTCTTACTGAATATACAGCCTCTCAGTTTGCCCTTCTTTCACTGCTTCTGTCACCCTCCAATGTGAAATTGAAGGTCAACACGAACGTTTCTCTTTTTAATTAGTTTCATGTTCTTTTTTCATCTTTACTCTCTTTCTCTCTTTTGCATCTTCATCATCATGATTTTGGCTTAAGCCCTCCATTCCTGACTGTAAACACCATACATTGGCTTATCTGTTGCTGAAATTTAAATCACACGACATGTCTGATTCTGTATCTGGATTTTTCTTCTCAAAATTATGTTTATGAGAATCAAGCATGTTAATACATTTAGCAATTTGTTTTATTTCCATTTATTTTCATATATGTATGAAAAAGATACTGTATTTTTATATATTGGGGTTCCAAAATACGAACATATTATACAATGACTTATTCATCCACTCTACTTTGATGATATATAGGCTGTTTCCATTTCATAATGATTATGAATAAATGGTTCTATAAACATACTTATACACATTTGGTGATGATATACAAAAGTTCTGTTGGATATGTGTACATACAAAGAAGGCACAAGCATCAAATACACAGAAGATACACCTTTATTAAATAAGGTTTGTTATTTCCAGGAGGTGTGATATAGGAAAAATTTGCCTGATTCTAGGTTATTTACAATAAAACCAAAATTTGGAAATTGGTATACCGTAGTTCTTTAGAATATGAGTTTTGACAAAAAAGCCTGATTCAAATTCTAGTGCCACTACTTATTCCTTCCTATTTTGCTTACATTTTATTAATTTTATTATTTTAAGTACTTAATCTTATTGAAGCTTGGTTTCTTCATTTGCTCATCTGTAAATTAGGGAACCAGAGTATCTCCTTCATAGGATCATTGCAAGGAATATGTAAACTCATGATATGTAAACTCACTCTGGTGTCTGGCAAAACCCAACCGTTCAATACATACACATTAAAATTATAATACTGCATATGATAAGAAAACACTGTTTTCTCTCACCCAACTTATGTCTTGTAAAATCTGGGTGACTATGTGGAAAAATGTATAGTATAACAATTTAAATACTAGAGGGATCAGAAAAACTTTAATTTTTTAAAATTTTATTTGTAAATATTTTATTAATTATTTTCAGAGAGAGGAGCAAGGAGGGAGGAATAGAGGGAGAGAAGCATTAATGTATGGTTGTCTTTCACCTGCCTCCAGCTAAGGACCTGGCTGGAGACCTGGCTTGCAAGCTGGTTATATGCCCTGGCTGGGAAATTGAACCAGCAACCTTTGGGTTCACAGGCCAGCACCTATCCACTGAGCCACCAGTCAGGGACTAATTTTTAAAAATTTAATCTTTTTTTCAAGATTTTATTTATTAATTTTAGAGAGAGGGGAAGGAAGGGAGGCAGAGAGGGAGAGAAACATCAATGTATGGTTGCCTTTCACCTGCCTCCAGCTTGCAACCTGGTTATGTGCCCTGGCTGGGAATTAAACCAGTGACCTTTGGGTTCACAGGCCGGTGCCTTATCCACTGAGCCACTAGCCAGGACTGTTTAATTTTTATTGACATTATAAGCACAGGATAATAAACTATCTATAGAATAAACTACCTAGAGGTGGGGTTGTAAAATGTGAACTGAAGCCATCAAAGTGATACTGGCAGTAGAGAGAAATAAAGTACAGGAAATTTATTGCATCAGTGTACTGATTGAGTCATTACCAATGCTTCTCATATTTCTGTTTTTGTTTTTTAACATTCACAAGGAAATTATTATATGTGCAACTTGGGTATCACTTTCATAAATTTTTGGATCTGGGGGCTATATAAACTGAACCAGAAAAATCCAAAACAAATAAAACAACATTTATCAAAAAGCATTAAAAATAATCACAAGTATGACAAGCAATTTTTCTAACCCCTATTGCCCATCTATGATTCTAAAATGTATGTGTTGTGTTTACAAATGTGTTTTTATTGAGAGTCATACATACAGTGTTTGTTTAGAGACCCAGCATATTATAACAAAATGAAAAGTTAACATCGCTGTCAATTTAGGGATTCATTTCAATTAAGAAAAGGAAAATAAAAGAATAATTTGCATCAGCTGCTATTTATTTCTTAGTAAATGCTGTGATAAAAAGCAAAATATTATATTAAGCAGTGTTACATTGATGGGAAAACAGAGATTTTGCATTTTAGAAAAAGGCTACTTGGAAAATCAACATGACTATTTATGAATATATGACTCTGGCTTAGTTTTCTCATCTGTAAAAAAAGATAAATAATGGTGAAGATTAAAGAAGATAATGCATATAAAAACCCCTCATACTGTTTGACACAAAATGGGTTCTCATGTGTATCTATATTTTTTGTCATTCAAATATTATATTCTAATTAATAGATATTTCCTATTTTTGTTATTATGTTTGATTCATTAGATATATATTTTTAATTTTTTAATTTACTTTTTAAGATTCTTTAAAACTTATTTTTAGAGAGAAAAGAAGGGATAGAGAAAGAGAGGGAGAGAAACATTAATGTGTGTTTGCCTCTTGAATGTCCCAACTGAGGACCTGGCCTGCAACCTAGGCATATGCCCTGACTGGGAACTGAACCAGTAACCTTTTGGTTCTCAGATCAGCATTCAATCCATTGAGCCACAACAACCAAGTCCATTAGATGTTTTTTATATTGCTCAATATATTGCTGAATATATTAAAGCCTTTTAAATCAATATTTGTCAAGAAAGTAGGAGATTCTAATTTGTTTAAGCAAAACTTACAGTTATTTTTATCACTTTTCTGAAATGTGCTTTTACTTCTCTCTAGAATAGCCCCACCTGACAAGGCTAGACAAGATTGTTTTTACATTAGGGTTTAGAGTTTAATACATGCACTAAACTTGTTTCCATAGGTTGTTTCTCAGTATTCCTATAAAGTCAGGATGATTATAACTATTAATGTTTCATGTACCTATGTATTCCTGTCATAGATATTGTCATCAATAATAATACTCAATAGGATTTTATAATTTACAATTCATCATTGAACATATCATATGATACTTTAGGTAATTTTTTAAATCAAGTTGAATGTTTTGCTATAGTATGAACTTTTCCAAATCCGAACTGTATGCTTGGGCCACAATTAGCAATATCCCACCAAGCTGATGTGGAAATACTTTACCAATTCAAATATGCAGCAATACTAAATTAAGTATAACATTTTTTAAAAATTTTATTTATTATTTTTAGAGAGAGGGGAAGGGAGAGAGGCAGAGAGGGAGAGAGACCTGTTTCCCACTACAGACCTGGATGGAGACCTGACTTGCAATCTGGTTATGTGCCCTGGATGGGAATTGAACCAGCAACCTTTGGGCTCGCAGGCCAGCACCTTATCCACTGTGGCACTAGCCAGGGTGTAAGGTATATTATTTTTAGAATCATAAAAATCATATGAAATTAATTCAAGGCCAGTAACATCTTGTGACTTAATGGAAGCATGTTTCAAAGAGATCTGAAAGGAGACTATCACATCTAATAGAAAATACATAAAACTTCTATTGAAAATGACCCTTCACTGAAGGTGAACTCACAATATAAAAATTACAAATCATAGGAGTATAAGAAGAAAAAGAAAGAATCAGCAAATGCAGAAAGTAAACATATTTACATTTCAAGAAATAATAGGTAAGTCCAGGACTGATTATTTCAAATCTTAATAGAGTCCCAGGGAAGCAGGTGATTTTCAGGTTAACTGGATGACTGGGTCTCAAAGATTTTATTCCATATATAAACTCATTTCAGGTGAAAAATATCCTAAGGATTCAAATATTTTATTATCAGCATATGTGACTCAGTTAAAATAAAAGGAAAAACCTTTGCCTAATTTTGCTGCAAATCAAATATTTTATTCAAATGTATGAGAAGTGACTAAAATGCAATACTTTGGTCTTACTGACTACCATCTTTTGTTACCTGCAAGAGGAAAAATATTAAAATGTAAATAAATCATTTAAAAAAATCTGTTGCCAAGTATATTAGTCAGGTAATAAAACACAATGGAAATTACAGTAAGGTTCACTAGGCGGTCTTATACAAATTCAGTAAGTGCTCAATTTCTTTAAAGACTGCATCCTTGTTTAGATAAATGAAGTGGACTTGTAGGCCAGAGGTTACTGGCATAAATCATTACACTAAATTATGCAGTCAATCCATATAGTATTTCAGAAATGAGTGCTTGAAATTCAGTGCACAGCTTTGCTATAAATCACTGGCAAAAATTATATTAAAAGAAAGTTCTGTGATTTGAACTCTAAAATCAATGGAAATGTATAATAAAAGTAAGATACAGTTAACTATACATGTCAAAAGAAAAATGATTTGTGTCATTGCCATTTATAATTCATATTTTTTTCCTATATCCCGTTTAAGTTGTTTTTCTTTCCATGTGTCCCTTTACCTGCACAGTAAAATTTAATGTCCACAAACATTTGACACTGGGAATAAGTCCATGTGTGTGATCCATATTAAAAATGTAAGAGCAAAATTCAAAGTAGCCAGAAACTAAATAAGAAAATCTTCAACTTGTTTGGGAAGTATTTGGGAATGGGAAGATGAAAACTATTTGTATGAAAAAAAGGCAGATAGTATGAATGGAAGCTTATGTGATGAGGAAGAAATAAATGTAGACTCACATACACATGCCCATAAAGCTCCACCATCATGAATGCATGCATATGTGTGCGCACACACACACTCATCACATAAAATATTCACCACTGGAAATCTGAGAAGGAACAGCCACCTCTTTTTTAAAGTTTATTTTATTGATTATGCTATTGCAGTTGTCCCAATTTTTCTCCTTTTGACCCCCTCCAGACAGTACCTGCTTCCCTCCAGCAATTCCACCTACCTTAATTCATGTCCATGGGTCATGCATATAAGATCTTGGCTTCTCCATTTCCTACACTATTCTTAACATCCCCCCTATCTATTTTTGTACCTTCCTGTTATGCTTCTTAATCCCTGTACCTTTTCTCCTATTCTCCCCTTCCCCCCTCCAATGGATCTCCATATCTATGATTCTGTTTCTGCTCTGGTTGTTTGCTTAGTTTGTTTTTGTTTTTTATATTCAGTGTTTGATAGTCGTGAGTTTGTCATTTTAATGTTCATAGTTTTGATCTTCTTAAATAAGTCCCTTGAACATTTCTTGTAACAATAACTTGATGATGATGAACTCCTTTATCTTATCTAGGAAGCACTTTATCTGCCCATCTATTCTAAATGATAGCTTCGCTGAATTGAGTAATCTTGGTTGTAGGTCCTTGCTTTTCATCATTCTGAGTATTTCTTGCCAGTTCCTTCTTGCCTGCAAAGTTTATGAGAGCTCCTTTGTAGGTATATCTCTATTTTACTCTTGATGCTTTTAAGATTCTCTCATTACATTTAACCTTTGGCATTTTAATATGATGGGTCAAGGTATGGTCCTCTTTGGGTTCAACTTGTTTGGGACTCTCTGTGTTTCCTGGACTTGTATGTTTATTTCCTTCTCTAAACTAGAGAAGTTTTCTTTCATTATGGTTTCAAATAAGATTTTAATTTCGTATCCTTCCTCTTTTAGTGACATCCTGTGATTTGGATGTTGGCACTTTTGGAGATGTCCAGAGTCTTAGTCTCTCCTGGTTTCTTTTGCATTCTTGTTTCTTATTTCTGTTCTGGTTGACTATTTCTTCCTTATGTTTCAAATCAATGACTTGAACCCTGGTTTCCTTCCCTTCGCTGTTGGCTCCCTGTGGGTTTTTTTTTAGTTCACTTAATGCAGCCTTCATTTCTTCCCCTATGTATTTGCTGTACTCAATCATTTCTCTGAGCATCCTGATCACCATTTTTTGAACTCTGCATCTAATAGGTTAGTTATCTCTTTTCTGTTTAGTTCTTTTTCTGGGGTTTTGTTCCATTATTTCATTTGAGCCATGTTTCTTTGTCTCTTCTATTTAGAAGCCTCCCTGTGTTTGTTCTTGTGTATTAGGTAGAGCTACTTTGACTTCCTGTCTTGGCACACCTGTTATGTTGTACTGGGTGGAGCCCTAGGTATTGGCCAAGACAGGGCAACCTGCTTCACTGTTTTATGGTTCTGTATATGGGGGAGGGGTTAGAGAGGAGACTAGCTGCTGGAGGATTGCTCTGCACTCGCCCCATTTCTAGTCACTCATGCACATCCCCCATATGTGACTGGCACCCCTGTATCTGTTGCCTTGGTGATAGTTGCCAGAGTGGGTGGGTTTGAATATGTTCCAGGACCATACTGACTTTTTCAACAGACTTTCCTAAGAGACTAGAAGTTTCTTCCATTGTCCCAATTCTCACTAGTTTTTATAGACAGAAGTTATGAGAATTTATTTGCCTGATGCGGGAACCCTGAGCTGCAGTGTGGTATGGCCTGGGGCTAGTATTGCTCAAACTACTACACATGAATGTAGGACTGCCCATTCTGCTGGCTGCCACTGTCACTGTCTCTTAACCTCCATGCTGTACTCTCCATCTGCCTCTACACCACCTACCAATCTGGATGAATCCTTTGTTGTTGGATTCCCATACAGTTCCATTTTCTGGCAGTTCTGGGTGATTTTTGCTTTGAGGTTAGTTGTGATCTTTCTTATGGATGTGCAAGGAAGCAAAACTTGTTTACCCTATTCCTCCATCTTGACTGGAAGTAGAATAGCTACTTCCAAGGAGGTGATGCTGAAAAGATTTTTCTGATGTAAGAGGGGTCTTGCTAGGATCATGAAGAAGAAATAGAATTTTAAGAGAGAGCAAGAAAATCAGAAAGCATTTTATGCAGAAATTGCTGTAAAGAAACATTATCTCAGATAAGAAAATACATCTCTAAAATTATCTGGTGCATACAAGGAAGAGATTGAAAGAGGAAAAATTATTCCATTCCGTCTTAAAATCTTCTCCCTTTCTCTTCCTCCCTCTTTTCTCCCCTCTTTCTTTCCTTCTACAAATAATTATTAAGCCCCTGTGGAAGGGTCTGGGAATACAGTTATGAAGAAAACCTGTGTCTACCCTGAAAGAGTTAGTGGTATGACTCCCTCCCCACCCCCACCCCCCAAAAAAAGGAGGAAAGAAAAGAAAAAAAGAGGAAAACAATTATTAGAGTACCATATGACAAAATTCATCTTGGACTGCAGCATGGGAAGAAATTTGCCTGACTAGCTGCAAGTATTAATATATATTGGGAAAGGTAGGATTAAGTTAGAATGGGACTGTATAAGCTATGACCTAAATGGTCAGATAGAAGAGTTTATAGGTGACAGGGTAGGAGGTAAACAGGAAGCTTTAGGGATTGTTCATAGAAAAATAACCATGAACACTGTGATTATGATTAATAGAAGAACACACACACAAACACACATATTCACTACCCTAGGCTTAAGTATTTGCAAATATGATACCATTGTCTATTAAAACTATCATTCATACACTGCATGGACCCTTCCCCCAAAATGCATGCTTGCATACATGTGCATGTACACACACATAAGAGACACATTTAGTGGAATTCTGTACCCACAGTGATTTTATGAGCAGAAGTTTCTGTGATGAACTGAATAATGTTCATTGACCTAAATCGTGGCTGAGGATAAGTTTAGGTGCATGCATACCTTAATCAAATGAAAAGTAGGCCAAATATATGTGTTTACTTTTTTTCACGATAGCTGAGAAACTGCTTTTGTGTGTGTGTATGACTATAAAAATAAATATACCATTAACCCAAAAAAGAGATGAACCATAAGGTAAAGTTCTATCAAACTGCACATGAAAGAGATGAAAAATTAAACTCCAGACTGCCACATATTTGTTCCTTTTCAATTCCCAATAATGCATTCAGATACACAGTCCATGGGGATATGTGGCAATCAATGCTTGTCCTTTCTATGATAATCAGGGCAGGCGTGAGAGCAAAGACTTTTGTTTCATTTGTTTAATGTTTTCTTCATTAAACCCCGAATGCAAACTAATTCCTAAGCGAACAAAGGCATTCTTTCCTTTATGGCTGTGGGGTTGTGTAGAAATAATCCCCAAGAATATTATCATTCTTGTCTAGAACTGTCTAAACAAAAACAGCCAAATTACACTTATTCTCTCAAGTATGGGGGGTACCATACACCACCACTCACTGTGTGGGTACCCCTGAGATCTTTAAACCTGATGAGGAAAGGGCTGTTGCTAATTTTCCTAAAATAATAACGAGGTTATCTTCTGCCACAGGCTTGAAATAGTGTTCAGCCCTGATGCCAGAGGAAAGGAGTCAAGGGGCGACTTCTATGCCCTTTATTTAAGAGTGGTAAATGGTACAAGTGCCTGCATGTTTGATGGACGATGTTTCTTTTAATATTTTAAATTAAACAAGAAATTCACAACACAAAGAATTTTAGTGCCATGCAGAAAAAGAATCTTAGGTAAATAAATGTGAATGTTTGAAAAGTTTTCCTAGAAAAACAAACAAACAAAAAAAAAACCTTAAAATTTTAATGAGTTGATCACCCTACAGGAAAAGGGACCTATGAACTCACTCAGCGCAGCAATTTTCAACCTTTTTCAGCTCAGCTCATGAAACACATATACTAATACTAAACTAATACTAAACACATATACTAATTACTAAAATTCAGTGGCACACCAAGAATATATTATATTTTTTGCCAATCTGACAAAATATAGGTATCATTTTGATTCATTCACATCCAAGGGCTATTATTGTGTTGGCTGTGGTTATTTTTTTCACATGACAATCTAAGAGAACAGAGAGGTCAGTACCCCTGACTAAATAATCAGGTATTGCATATTTTAAAAGTATTTGTGGCACACAGGTTGAAAATTGCTGACTTAGAGCAACACTGATTGCCATTTTATAGATGAAGAAACTAAACCAACAGAAGGTAAGTGAATTCTAAAAGGGCCACATAATGAATCCATATCTGCTAACCACTAAAGAGTGGCCTATCTGCTATATCTGGCTGTTCCTAAAAACAAAGAGTACAGGGAAGGGGAGATATTACAGTAAAATTTCAGATCTAACTTAATTTTATCCCCAAATCATGCAGTTGTTACCAGTTGTTTTCTTTTCTTTTCTTTTTTTCCAATTTGTTATTTGTTTTTGGGGGGAGGCCAGAATTACCTAGAATTAATTTGTCTTATAAATAGAAATCTGACCCACTTTTGTTTCACATATATTAATAAATATGCCTTATTTCATATTGAACAAATCCATTTGCTTCTAAATTTAATATTTGTGGCTTGGTGGCAGGGAACAAGTATCATATGATACCATCCAGCATCTCAAACACCATGGCCTATTGCAGTCAATGCTTAATTTAATGTGTATATGGCTTCCCATCACTTTGCTTTGTCCTGCCAAGAACACAGCCACTTTGGCTGCCTTCCCGGAATCCAGTCCTCACGGGGCTGGGTACGGATACTGACTCTCATTTCCCTAATGCAATTATTACTCTTTCCACCCATTGCCTTTAGTCATTTACACATTTTTTTTTTCACATTTCTCCCAGTCCTGTATCACTCTTGTTGAATCCCCTATCACATCCTACCCATCTCAAAAAGATAGTTAGCTTGTCTCTCTCCATCAAGTCTAACATCCACCCTCCAATTTACCTTCAAGCACACCCATCTGCAGCTGTGAAAATATATTTTTCTTACATTTATTCCTCTCAGAGGACCTCATAGACTTCCTCTGTTGTTATGTACCATCCCCAAACTAGTATTTATATTTTGCCCCATACTTTCAAGTTTTAGTAATAAGATAAACAAACAAACAGATTCTAATGGAGAAATGTGTTAGTAATCTCTGGGGCCATTTCTGCACTCTCTCAAGGCCTGCTGAACATAGAGCCTCAAGTCAGAGAAATGAACCTTATTTAAGGATATTTCAGAAGAGAAAAATCAGTTATAGGACATGGTTTTGGCAGTGGGGCTTAGCAATGCACTTCAAATGATCAAATCCTTCATTCGGATACAGGGGTGACTATTTTGTTCAGCCATTTATGATAAGGAAGGTCATTTTTAGCAAACAAGTTATAAATGCCTAGAAGCACTTAATTTTAAGTCACATTTCCCTATTTAGCTGGTTACCTAAAAAATTATTTGCACAAGTAAAATGAAACAAAACCTTATTATGCTGTCAGAATTTTAGGTATGACAAGGCTATGCATCCATCTCCAAAAAAAAAAAAAATCAAATTATCTCAGATATAAACTCTCTGGTCAGATAAAAACTAAAACTCACCCCCCACCCCCCAATTCAAAAAAGGAATCTAATTGAAAATGATCAGAGGATGTAAACAGATAATTTTAGAAATGTATTTTCTTATCTGTAATGTTTCTTTACAGCAATTTTTGCATAAAATGCTTTCTGATTTTCTTGCTCTCTCTTAAAATTCTATTCCTCCTTCATGATCCTAACAAGGCCCCTCTTACATCACTCCTACGTGGATTATAAAACTGAAAGCAACAAAAGTACAAACAAGAAAAGCAAACAAAAACTCATAGACACAGACAACAGTATGGTGATTACAAGAGAGAATGGGGGTGGAGGGAAAAGGGTAAAGGGGGTCAAATATATGGTGATAGAAGGTGATTTGACTTTGGGTGAAATTTGGTTGCAGTCTTGTCATTCAATTTCTTTAAGCTTTGATTTCTTTATTTGCAAACAGGGGGCATTGGGGAGACATATCTGCTTCTAAGGTGTTGTGAGGATTAAATTAGATAACATTTTGAAAGTAGTTCAGCACTGTGTCTGGCACATTATGGTCACTTAACAAAAGATAGGTTATATTATATTTTAGTTATGAGTTGGTCCATTGCAAGTAATAATATAATCACTAATATCAAAGTGATTTTGGAATTTAGGAGTCCGATACATATTAATGAACCTAAAAACAAGAATTTCCAGGGAAAGAGTAAAATTGTTCCTTAAAACACTTTTTAATCTCCTGCTCTCGAAATCTTTATTGCATAGCCGTATTGAGAATTCACCTCCTTTTATTTAAAACAATGTTTGACGGGATTCGAGGCTTCTTCTGACATCTCCTTAAAAGACAATCCAAACTCTTCAATTATCTTTTTCAAATACATCAGTAAAACTATTTTGAGTGCCTGAAAGGCCATAATTCTTTTTCCCTAAAATTCTGAATTCCATCTGATGAAGTTATTACACCTTGTGGAGTAGCACCATGTCACAGAAACAATAGCTTAAATTAACCTCTTATTGCCTTCAGTGAGGTTCTTTCTTTTCCTTTATAAAAGTTAATTTAATGCTTTTGAAAGAAGCAAGATTGGTGAGAATGGAGAATTAAGGTCTTTACGTCACCAAATAAGTACTGACAAGGATGAATAGCAATATTCTTTAAATTGTTGGCTATTACAGAATCTCAAATGCATTTTCAGAAGGACTGCCTTAAGGGAGTGGTGGTAATTGAGTCTTACTGGTCCATTCAGTCCACAGACACATTCTAGGAGTGATAATTAAAGCTATTCAGCATGGTGAGTGCTGGCTTTAATTTTTTCGTTTAATCACTGTCCTCATCTCTTGGATACATCATACCGGCAGAGATAGGGCCACTGTGTGAAATTACATGCAGGAAAGCGCTTTGCCAGGGCAATGAGCCTCAAAAGTTTTAAAACATGGAATTAATCTAAAGCCCTTCTTTTATTCAATAAATACTTATTAGATAGTTACCATCTGCCAGTTGTTTTCCCTCTAGGCACTGGGAATAGCCAGTTATGATCCCTGCTTCCCTGGAGTTTAGTGGAGAGGGAAAATGGTGAAACAAAAGAACATATGAAAATTTAAAAGATAATTACAGATCTAAGGGTGGCCCCCTGGGTATATGACCTAGGCAGTCATACAGGGCCTTCTTTCAAAGGGCTTCCAACTTGACTTAAATGGTGACAATTGCCTTTCTAAAATTCTTAGTTTTGTTTTTTTTTTTTTTTAGTTTTTATTTAACAAGGGGCCTGTATTTTCATTTTGCACTGGACTCTGCCAGTTATGTAGCCTATTTGTTCCGATAGTAGTAAGTGCTATGAAGAAAATAAAACAAAGTAATGAGATAGAGAAAGGGACCATGAGTAACAAAGCTACCTTAGAAATGAATAAAAATAAAAGACCTCTTTCGTGAGATGACTTATGAGCCATAAGTTACAATATTTACTAAGTTAGTGGACCTTCCTCTCTGACAAGACTAAATTTCTTTAAACAAATTCAACAGATATTGATTTAACACCTATTCTGTGCCCGGAGCCATCATATTACTCTTTACAGACAAGACAGTAGGACACAGCTCTTGCCTCCAGTAAACTGGGACTGGAAAAAATAAAGCCTTCACGTAGTTCTCAATACGCCCATCAAGAGACCTGCTCAGGCA
Organism: Noctilio leporinus; assembly: GCA_004026585.1. Lineage (NCBI taxonomy): Eukaryota > Metazoa > Chordata > Mammalia > Chiroptera > Noctilionidae > Noctilio > Noctilio leporinus. The sequence goes on along the minus strand of PVIW01001320.1, from coordinate 195,184 downwards.
TAAGTGAGTTATTCCAGAAATGGAAGATACTATGAACTTCTAGGACACCAAAGGAAGCTTTTTCAACCAGGGGGAGTAGGGTTTCTTCATCAAAGTTGGCAGGGCATTGGAGGTTAGGGGCACTTCTTTTCTAGGCGGAGGAAACAATGTGATTGAACCTGAGAAGACTAACAGAGACCATGTTTAAGAGGAGCTACAGTACACATGGGTGTACCGGACTGTCGAAAAGAGGGAAGGAAGGGAGGGAGAGAGGAAGGAAGGGAAGTATAAGCTCTCTGCAGCAGTTGTTCAAATGGTGTCTCTGACTCCAATCGGGCTGCTTCCCCAGATCAGTTCCCCTCTCTGCAATCAGAGGACACTCTAAAATAAAAATCAGACCATGTCATGGTTGGGTTTGAAATCTTTCTATGCAGCATGGTATGTGGATACGTCTTGATTCTGAAATAGGCAGAACAGGATTTGAATCTTAGCCCTCCCACTTACCAGATGTACATTTGGATAAGTAAGGTTACAATAATTAAGCAAAATAATATATGCCTGATTAACATAGAAAGCACTCAATAAATGTAATTGTTGTCAGGATCAAGTCAAATTTATTCATGTGGTGTTTAAGGCCCTAAATTAGTTGGCTTCTGTTCCTTTTGGATGTCAGCCTTTATTTTTTCTTTTTTTAAGATTTTATTTATTTATGTTTAGAGAGAGTAGAAGGGAAGGAGAAAGAGAGGGAAAGACACTTGTGTGAGATTGCTTTGTTGCCCCTCACACACCTCTAGCTGAGGAACTGGCCTGCAACCCAGGTGTGTGCCTTGACCAGGAATTGAACCTGTGACTTTCCAGTTCACAGACCAGTTCTCCATCCACTGAGCCACACCAGCCAGGGCAGCACTTCCCTTTTTTTTATGTTTACAATACTCAGCTATCTGATGTGCTCTCCATTTTCTCCAGGATGTTTACATGCTGTCTTCTCCAAGCACACTGCTCTTCCATTACCTATTTCTTTTGGTCCTTTCATCTGTCATTCTTTTGTGATAAACATAAAAACTCAGACCCTGATCAGTCCAGTGACCTTTTCTAAGCCACACAGTGAGTAGCAAACCAAAGTCCTAAACCAGTTCATGATATTTCAAATCTGGTGTCCATATCCTGTATTTTTTTATCTCACAAGTTTCTGGTATTTTCTGGGGAAATATTCATTTCTTTTTCTTAATACGATTGGCAAATTATGTTCTTTGCTATCCTTACTTTTGGATTTTATTTACTTTTCCATTTATTGAAGCTTAATCAGTTTTCACTAACATCTTACTTAGGTCAAATAAGACCCCAGGAGGCAGACAAATAAATAAACAAAAATCTGACATGCCTTGTCCTTTACAAGAATAATCTTCAGTTGTTGGGTTAATGGGGCTGTTACCCCATTTTGGGGAGGGAAACTGAGATAGCCTTGTTCAAGTATCACTTGCTTCAACCATTCAACCAGCATGGTCCTTCAGGAAAGTTGTCACAGATAGCAATTTAAATAGAATGTTAATCTTCTTGATAAAGTTAAAGTTTTAATCTTAAAATCTGAGCTAAATTAAATTCAGATTGATATCTATTCACCCCACAAACATCAATAATTTTCCATTATGTTAAAATCAAACCCAATTTTACATGAGATCTGAACATATAGGTAAAAACCTCAGAAATTTAGAATCTGTCACAAACATACTTAGTTTGCATCTCTGTGAAAAAGCAGCTGCAAGTTCTTACTAAGAAGGAAAAAACACCCCCAAAAAACAGTTCATACATTCTCATTAGCTCTTGCAAACAGTTAGCACTTAGAGACTCATAGGGGGAGAAAAAAGGAATCCTGAGGAGAACTTGGATTAAAACAATTATACTGACTATGAAACTTGATTAAAAGCACATAAAACTATCGGGAAGTGGCATATATTTATAGTGCCATGTAACATGCTCCTCTGCCTTAAAAAAAAAAAATACAATTGAATTTAGGAGGTCACTTAATCTCTGCAAAACTCGAGTTCCTTTTCATCTATAAATTGAGAACAACAATGTGAGAATTAAATGAAATAGTATGAAAGCACTTTGGACATGTATATACTAATCTAATCTAACTGACATCTTCATAGTGGAAAAGAGACATAATTCCTTCAACCTTCAATTCCCTTAGGTCCTCTGTTTGTCACTTAAATTTGTTACCTACCGTTAATGTTAGTTGTTTTCTTCACCAAAAATTCTCAAAAAATCCATTTCCTCTAAGCAATGTGCCCTGAGACCAAAGTTCTTGATTATCTCCCTTTAACCGAAAAATCCTTATATCAAATTTGGATAAAATAATCTTTTCAAATTCATGCCATGTATTAGTCTTGCCATTTGCACCCAGTTTGCAAGTTATTTTTTATTATTTTAATTTTTAATATATTTAATTATGCTATTACAATTGTTCCAATTTCTCTCCTGTGCCCCCCTCCACCCCAGCACCTGCCATTCCTTCCAGCAATCCCCACGCCTTAGTTCATGTCCCTGGGTCATGAACATAAATCCTTTGGCTACTCCATTTCCTATACTGTTCTTAACATACCCCTGTCTATTCTGTACCTACCTATTTGTACTTCTTAATCCCTGCATATTTCCCCCAATCTCTTTCTTCCCCATCCCAACTGATAGTCCTCCAAATGATCTCCATATTTATGATTTAGCTCCTGTTTTGATTGTTTGCTTAGTTTGTTTTAAATTTTAGTTTTTTCATTTCATCATTCTGTATTTTTTCATTACCTATTTAGGTCCCTTATAACCCCCTCCTCCCAGCAATTACCACGTTGTTGTCCACAACAATTAGTCCTTTTTCCCTTTTGCTCAATCTCTCCACCCCCTTGACCTTCCCCACCCACTAGTTTGTTTTGTAGATTCAGTTGTTGATAGTTATGAATTTGTTGTATTTTAACATTCATAGTTTTGACCATTTTCTTCATTTTTTTTTTAAATAAGCCCCTTTAACAGTTCATGTAATAATGGCTCGGTGATGATGAACTCCTTTAGCTTTACCTTATTTGGGAAGCACTTTATTAGCCTTTCAATTCTAAATAATAGCTTTGCTGGATATGGAGTAATCTATAAGTGATTTCACATTGCCTCCAGGTGCAGGGCATGGTGCTCAGCTCAAGGATCTACTCTTGGAAAGGCTGACTGGCTTTTCTATTTAGTCACCCTGTTGGTTATTCATGGGATAGCACTTGTTTTGCCTAAAATAAACCTTTGCTAGAGGTAGGCACATGGAAATTAACTCACACCAGAGAAAACATGAACATCTTGCTGGCTATATAATTGGTAAAGTTTCTCATGCACTTTCTAACAATAAAAGAACTTATCTGAAGGTTGATCTGCAATGAGAGACATTCATAAATGTGGAGCCTATCATTAAACTAACCTCAGTTAATATCTGACATTTTCTAGTTATAAATCATGCAATTTTGAAAGTTAGCTAGTTATTTTGTGTCAATTTCCTTATGTATAAAATAAGGATGCTAACACAAATGAGACAGTGCATATATTACTATGTGTTATTAATGTCTGCATCAAAGAGTACTTGAGCAACTCATTCATTTATCCATTTATATATATGGATTAAATATAGTCCTCCTTTTGAAGACTCAGAGTGAAGTCAAGTCCATAATTTGAACTAGACAGGAGTAGGAGTATGGGGAAAGAAATTATTAATTATGCATGGAGCTTTGAAAGGAGATATGAAAGAAAAGAAAAGCCATTTGATTTGGGCTTTTGCTTGGTGAGCAAGACTGTTCTAGTAAGTAGAAAGAGTGTGGTGAAGAAAAGAAATTCAGATAAGCAATTAATGAGCACTAGGGTTTGACTTTGCAGAATGTTTTGTGCAAAATCTAATGAGAACACACATATGAATATGCAGCAAGGATATTCTATTGTAAAACTAGGTAAGCTCAGCTTTATTAATTCTCATAATAGGACCCTTATCTAATACACAGATTTTATAAATATATATCACCGAATATTATCTTTATCATTCATTTACAACATCATGACATACACATTGAAAATGAAGACTTAGTCTCATTGTCAAAAAGAGTTATATATTCAGATAATTGAAAACTCTATCCGATTTTATCAAGCTATTGCTAAACAATAAAATAGGAGTAGTTGGTTATAAAATAGCTTATGATCTAGTTTTCCACTCATGATTAATTGAAATTTTGTAGTTATTTCAGTGGCTCTTCAATAGTTATTTTCTAGTGATGGGCTCTATCACACTTGGTGGCAGTTCTTCAAATAGTATTTCTAGATCATTGCCATTAGATTTTAAAGTACTTACTCTGACACTTAGCACAATACGAGCTCTGTTCAGAAAGTATAAAGCCATATAGCCTTTAAATTATATTGACATTGGATCGATACTTTCAGGACAGATGTTGTACATTAAAAATCTTATATATGCAACTAACTTTGGATTTAGTATTTTTATCAGGAAACAATCAGATAATTATACAAATTTGTGTATACACTGATATTCAGTGCAGGGTTATTCATATCACTGAAACTTGGAAATAACCAAATATCCCTTGATGAGCAATTGAGCAAATAGTGTATGCAACTCAGCATGTGTATGATGGCATGCAACACAACTACTAAAATAATGATGCCCTGGCTGGTGGCACAGTGGATAAGGTGCCAGCCTGAAAACCCAAAAGTCGCTGGTTTGATTTCCAGGCAGGGTACATAACCAGGTTGCAAGCCATGTCTCCAGCCAGGTCCCTAGCTGAAGACTAGGTGAAAGGCAACCATACATTGATGTCTCTTTGCCTCTCTCTCTTCCCTTCTCTCTAAAAGTAACAAATAAAACTCTTAAAAACATAAAATTAAAATTAAAATTAAAAAATTAAAATAATGACGCAGCTCAATCTTTATGACATGAACAGATACAATACACTAAGGAAAAAAGTATAGCAAATTGTAGTGATTTTATTTACATACATATATATTGTATACAGTATAAGATATTCTTTCATATATACACATATTTTTTTAAATAAAATTTCTTTTTTAACAATTTAAAAAAATATTGTATTTATTATTTTTAGAAAGAGGGGAAAGGAGAGAGGCAGAGAGGGAGAGAGACATCAATGTGTGGTTGCCTTTCACCTACCTCCACCTATGGACTTGGCTGGAGACCTGGCTTGCAACCTTCTTATGTGCCCTGGTTGGGAATCAAACCAGCAACCTTTGGGTTCGCAGGCTGGTGCCAATCTACTGTACCACCAGCCAGGGCCTATGCACATAATTTGATGACATATGCGAGGAATCCTTTGCAGTGATTTTTTTCTTAATGGTGTAATTTTTGTGGTTTCTCTTCAATATTTAATGCCTTTCAAAGGCTGTCATTTGGAAATACAAGTTTTTGCCCATAATACGTAAAAAGCATAACTTTTTAGAACACTTTACATCCATTGGAAACTGTCATACTTAATGGAAAATTATCTATTTGTATATAAACAACTAAGTATGTCTCCACAGTTGATTACATGGCCTGGAGTGGCCCCATGCATAACCTACACAGCCATCCACAATGGTCTTTTGTGATACTGTGATTTATAAGAAATATATACTTGGTCATTCTGATGACCAGAATATATTTTTCATATATATTTGGTCTTCATCCACAATTCCTGGTTCACAACTCCCAAGCTCTGAGGAATATCTTAGGTGTTGAGAGTAATAAAGGTATCTTTTTGTATTAATCAGGTTCCTTTTGGAGAGACCCTCAGGCTGAGATGTCAGTGGAGCCAACCACGTGATTAGAGGGTTGGAACTTTCATTCCCTCTCTCTCACTCCACCTATGTTAGGGAAGAAGGCCAGGATGTTAAACCAATTGCCAATGATACATAATTTAATCAATCATGCTTATGTAATGAAGGCTCCATAAAAAACCCAAAAGATGGGATTCAGAGACTTTCCAGGTGGGTAAACATATCCACGTTGGGAGAACGACACACTCCGACTCTATGGGATGTACCTACGCTCTTGGACCCTCCCAGGGCTTGCCCTGTGTATCTTTTCATCTGGCTATTCATCCGTGTCCTTTCTCTTATCTTTTAATAAACTAGGAAACATGTTTCTCTGATTTCTGTGAGATGCTAAGGCAAATTAGCTGAACCCAGGGAGCGAGTCCTTGGAAACTTTGAGCTGTATTCTTTGGTCATAGGTGATAACCCTAATGTAACAAGCACTTAAAGTTCATTGTGGGGGACTCATATATCATATGGGACTGATTCCTTAACCTGTGGGATCTGATGCTATCTTCAACTATCTCCAGGAAGATAGTGCCAGAACTGAATGAAATTATAGGACCCAGCTGGTGTTGCAGAGAGTTGCTTGGTGTGGCGTAAAACTCCATGTATTTATTTGGTGCCCAGAAGTGAAGTGTGTTGTGTGCATAGAAAGTGAGACACACACAGGGAAGCAACTCAAGGTAGGGAGGAGCTAGATTCTTTCCTACACAGAAACAGGAAAACTGGATTTTCCCATTATATACCTTTACAAAATTATAAACAGGTTTTTCTATAATAAAAATATTCATTCTAGAAAACCTAAGCAGTAGGCAGCTGTATTTTCTCTGTCAATAGGTTTATCCTAATTCAGTATAAGATATAAGCAAATGGTAAGCATGTGAATAATATTGAAATACCAACAACAAAGCATTAAGTATATACTTTTGAATCTTTTCATCTTCCTTTTCCTTAGGAATCAGCAGAAAGACTCATACACTGGGTAAGCCATAAACTATATCTGAACAAGAGCAGCTAAAACTTTAATTGCTTAAAATGTCATTGTGCGCCTCACCTGTGGTATACCAATTTCAAATGCCACAAAAATGTTTTCCAACTCTTTTTTCAAGGAAAAGATAATCTGAGTTCAGGAATGTAACCCATGCCTCTGGCTCAGATACATGCTACTTGGGATTTAATGTTCTGTTTCATAGCAATTTTGACATACCATTTGATAATGAACACTGAACTGGCCAAAAGGTTAAAATGATGCTAACCAAAGAAAACATTCATAACACACAATCGCTTATATTCCTATTAAAAGTTTCAGTTGATATAGCAGCAAATAGGATTTGACACCAGCTACCAAGTCACCAAGGGACATTTTTGAAATATAAATGATACTTGTTCATAGGAAAAAATCAAAAATCCAAAGGACTATGGAAGACACCCAAGCTAAAGCAAAATAAAAACAGTGAACACTGTGAAAAGCATCATGAAATTTTCTGATAATTAGGAATAAGTATTTAAATCACCTATTTGAGAACAATAGTTGTAAAAATGTAAGTATGTACTACTTGCTTGGTATTGTGCTAATGTCTCGGAAGCATTGTTTTGTTCAGTATTCACAAGTCTGTGAGCAGAGGAAACAAGCATAAAGAGGGTAAATAGTTTGCCCCAGATCACACAGGTAAGTTTCTAGTTCTGTAGGATTTCAGATTCTTGGTTCTCAGACATTAAAACGATTAGAATAAACGGGTGGGAGGTGGTATCAAAATATGTTGAATCATTTCTATTTCTAACCATGACAGCGCAGCTTGCTTAGAATAGACCCAGCCTCCTGCTAAGATTTTCTAGAAAATCGACATAAAAAAATTCTTAGGCACAAGAAAGCATTATCTTAAAGGCACTGAAGAGCTCCGAAAGTTCTAGGACAGTACAGCCAAGATCTTGGATAGAGGGATGCTCATTGGAAGTAAGACAGATAAGTGACAGCGTTTGCTAATTTCTTAAGCAGCCGCCAGCTTGAGACGGTGATGTTTGCTGCCGCCAACGGAACCGGGCAGTGCTCTCGATAGCATCAAACAGGTGGGGAGATAAATAGTGGGGTTTATATCAACCAAGTAGCTCTGAATTCAGGAGTTAAGGGCCTGAAGAGAAGAGAGGAACCAAGGAGAGAACTGAGCACTCTGAGACATTTTGTTTCTGAGGACTTTGCAATTCCTAATATGACAAACAGATAAACTGCTGAAAAGTTGAATAAAACCAATGGTGGCTTTACATTGTGAAGGGCTAAAAATTGAATCTGAGAACCCATTAGGAAAGAAAATACTTGCTAAATACCTGCTGGGAGGGGTCCTCTTAGCATGCCCTCCAAAGTGAAAAACAAAACAAACAAACAAACAAGCAAACAAAAACAGACGTAAGACAAGACATAAAATCTGAACTCCATAGTCCAGTTTGTGCAGTTCCTGTCTGGATGGAGGTAGAAGCCTCTGGAAGGTAATTAGGTTAAATGAGGTGGTGAGGGTGTGTAGCCTTGCATAATGGGATTACATCCCTAGAAGTGGAAGCCAGGGTAGAGCTCTTTTTCTCCACCATCTGAGGGCATGCAGCAAGAAGGTGGTCAGTCCTTGGAGTAAGAAAGCCCTCAATGGTCAGCTCACACCTTCATCTCAGCCTTCAGAATGCGAGAAATAGATTTCGATTGTTTTGGCAACCCAGTCTATGGCATTTTGTTATGACAGCCTATGCTGGCTTATACAGCCTGCATTAAAATAAGATATTACTGGACATCAGGGAAAAGTAGCAAGAGAAAGAAACCAACAACTGAAACACTCATAGGTGATCCACATATTGAAGGTTTAAGACAGGTATTTAAATTTAAATGTGATTAAGTTGTTCAAGGTAACAATAAAGAGAATGGCATCAGAAAAACAATCTATGAAAATAAAATAATTCTAAAATATAAAAATGCAGTAGCTAAAACTAAAAGCTCATTGTATAAGGTGATGGAACAGAATTGAAAAGGGGGTTGGTGGCTTTAAAGATGAGTCAATAGGAAAATTGTGATTTACTGGACAGGAGAAAAAAAAAAGAGAAATTACTGAAGAGTAAAACAAGACAAATGGGACACAGTGAAAAGTTCTAACACACTTGAGACTGAAATTCTAGGGAAGTGAATATACTATATAGTGCATCAGTCAGTTCTCACCTTCAAGAATCATGCTCTTGGTGTCCCAGGTACTGGAAATACTGACAACCTGAGCTTTTTAGCTATATCCTGCCCTCTGAACTTTTCTGAGCCAAAGAGACATATCCCACCACATTTACTCCTATTTTCTTCAAAAGCTGCCCTTATCCAATGTCTGACTGGTGCAAAGTCATAAGTGTCTGACCTTGGGGAGAAGGGACATCCTGGCTCTGGAGCTCCCACCCCTGGAGCTGCCTGAAGCCTTTGCTGTCACTTATCACAGCCCTATTTTTACTTCCTTTGTAATGTTCACACAGATCCTGACCCTGAAGATACTCCTCAAATATGACTCGAGAGGCTGACATTTAGAAGGCAGTAATTAAATGGTGAATTGTGTGGATGTGAAGAAAGAAGAAAGAAGTACACATTGGTGGTTACAGAATAGACAGGGGGATGTTAAGGAAAATAAAGGAAATGGAGAAGCCAAAAAACTTATATGTATTATACATGGACATGAACTAAGGGGGGCATTGCTGGAGGAAATGGGGTACTGAGTGGAGGGGGGCAAAGGAGGAAAATTGGGACAACTATAATTGCAAAATCAATAAAATATATTTTTTTAAATAACTAATGCATATACTAAATGATACTGGCAAAGACACAACATTGACTGTCAAAGAAAAGTTGCATTAAATTGAATACAAAAGCTAAAAGAAAATCTTCATCTCATAGTCTATTTCTTGAGGAACTTGTCCATAGACAGTGCCTAAATTCTGCCAGGAAACAGACACTAAAACAACATTCTGGCCCACCAGCTGGCTGGCCAGGAGAAACCCAGCCCTGGAAGAAGGTGAGATGCAGGACAGCCCAGGCATGCTGCTGCAGTGGAACTATTCCGTGCTGAGCTGGGGTGGAATGCCAGGTCAGAAGAATGCTATCACTAGTATACAACACCTCAAGATTTTGAGATTTTGGAAGAACTATTAATTATAAAGACAACAGAGTCAGAATATTTTTGCTAAGCATCAATAATGAAATGGAGGAAAATGAAGGGTGAGAAAGGTTAATCCCCAATTAATCAAAGATTAAAATCAGAGGCCTTCCTTAACAGCATACTTTTTTTTCAAAGATTTTATTTATTATTTTTAGACAGAGGGGAAGGGGTGGAGGCAGAGAGGGAGAGAGACATCAATGTATGGTTGCCTTTCATTTGCCTCCAGCTATGGACCTGGCTGGAGACCTGGCTTGCAACCTGGTTATGTGCCCTGGCTTAGAACTTAATCAGCGACCTTTGGGTTCTCACGCTGGTGCTTTATCCACTGTGCCACCAGCCAGGGATTATTTTTGATAACATGATTATCTATCTGGTCTAATGAATCTACTGCCAAAGTGTTAGAATTAAATAATCAAATCTTTTTTATTAGTGTTTTAGGTTTCTTTGGACACATTCTCAGAAGTAGGATTATTGGATCATAAGGCTGTTCGATTCTCGGTTATTAAAAAACAAAACAAAAAACACATACTGTTTATTGCAGTGTTATTTACAACAGCCAAGATATAGGAGCAAACCAAGTTCCAATCAACATACAAATGGATAAAAAGTTTTGAAACATTCCTTGGCCATGAGAAAGAATGAAATCTTACCATTTGTAACAGCATGGATGGACCTAGAGAATATTATGCTAAATGAAGTAAGTCAGTAAGAGAAAGACAAATATGTCATATGGCTTTACTCATATGTGGAATCAAATGAACAAAATAAGAGAACACAAATAATGTAGAATCAGACACATAGATAAAGAAAACAGACTGGATGATTTCCAGAGGGAAAGGAATTTGGGAGATTGGGTGAAAAAGTGAAGGGATTAAGAGGTACAAATTGGTGGTTACAAAATAGTGACAGAAATGTCAAGTATAGCACAGAGAATATAGTCAGTAATATTGTAATAACTATGGATGGTGCCAGGTGGGTGCTGGAAATATTGAGGCAAATACTTAGTAAATTATATGATTTTCTAACCATGATGCTATATAACTGAAACTAATACAGAATATCATTCAATGTAAACTATAATTAAACTATATTTCCCTCTCCCAAAATAAAATTATATGGTTAATTTTTAAAAAGATGTAGATTCTTTTCGCCCTCCTCTTAATTATGGGCTGGGTCTGTGACTTGGTTTGCTTTCACCAGCAGAATGTAGTGGAATTGTCATTACCAGATTTTGAGCTTCAGCCTTACAAAGCCTTACATTGCTACATTCATTTTTGGATGTAAGCTACTAAGTTCACACTCTTGTTCTAAACTCCCTAATGATGACAGGCTACACAGAGAGAGTGAGAGGTCATGCAGGAGAGAATCAATGCATCTCCAAGGGCAGCCAGCATCCGGGCTCCATTGAGGTCACTTTGGATCCCAGAAGAACCACAGCAGCTGACCTCTGAAGAAGAGACAATCCAAATGTGCTGAACCCTGTCGAATGGCCTGACCAACAGAATCCTGAGCAATAAAATGGCTGTTCTATAAACCACTAAGTGTATGTGTGTATGTGTGTGTGTGTGTGTGTGTATGAATGTATGATATCAATGGAACAGAATAGAGAAATCAGAAACTGACCATCACAATATGGAAGTGGATGTGTGAAAAAGATATGTTAAAAGAGTATAGGTAAGAGTAAACTATGGCATAAACTTATATTACTAAATTTTATGTTTGGAATTGCCTTCGATAATATACATATATAATTTTAAAAATCCTTACTTAAGGATATTGCTTTTGTAGAGCAAGGAAAGAGAAAGAGAAAGAGGGAGGGAGAGACAGAGACAGAGAGACAAAGAGACAGAGGGAATATGACATCAATGTGAGAGAGAAACATCAGTGTGAGAAATGTCAATCAGCTGGCTTCTGCATGAAACTCTACCAGGTATCAAACTCACACATAGGCATGTGTCCTGATGTGGAATCAAACCCACAAGTTTGGGATATGGGATGACGCTCCAACCAAATGAGCAACTGAGCCACTCAGTCAGGGCTACATATATAATTTTTAGCAAAGAATGCTTCCTGGAGTATTTTCCATAAAAATTGTATTTTATTTGGTTATGAAAATCATGATCTTGAATTCATAATAAAACTGGAATTTCTTCACCATTATATTTGTAAGCAAATATAAATAATGTTGTTCAGTTAATCTTTTGTATTCCTAATGGAAAGCAAAGGAACATACCAAAGAAAACTGAAGGAGAAAGAAAGATTGAAACAAAGATGGGGCAAGTCGTATATATATCATATATTGTATGAGCCACTTTAATCATGATCCGTGTTTATTAAATTTTGAATCATAGTAGAAGGCAATCTACCATTACAAGGAAGGAGGCTTTCAGAGACAGACAATAAATTACCATTTTTGAGTGAGCTTAGGTTCTAATTTGTATTAATTGACCAAGTGTTTGACCACTTTTCCTTTGAGATTACAATATACTTCACTTGCCTAGTAAACATGGTGAGCCAAAGGAGCTAAAAAAAAAATGGACAAATTTTTTAAAATGATGTACAAAACACTTGGGTGGGCATATTATTATTTGTAGTCCAATACCTCAGTTAAAAAAAAAAAAACAACATTGATCTTACAGAAAAGAGCATTATTTTGTGATTGACTTAAAGCTTTCTAAATTTAGTTTGCAGCCCTTTTGAGGGTCTTTTTCTTTTAAATAATGTTGAAAAACAAACATACCAGAGCAAACCCACGACTCTGCTTGAGGGGAAAACCTTTTCTTGAAATAGAAATTAGTTATCATATTTAGGATTTCACAAACTGAGGTAATATACGGACTTTCTAAAATATTCTTTAACAAATTATATAACCATTTAATAATGAAAATAATAGTCCTTTAGACATTTCAAAGAATCAGTTTATTTTTATTTCTGTTATTTTTTGCGGTGTAACAAAGACAGGATTACAGCTAACATTGAAGAGAGAAAGTAAAATTTTAGAGTGATCAGGAAATCACTATAATTCTATAGTTGTAAGCACTATTTTGCTTTAAAATACTCATTAAAAGCATTCCTCAGGTTCATAGACAATTGAAATAGTCTCTGGAGTAGCATCATGGAAGCATAATGTATGTGTGTGCACGACAAGTGTGTGTGTGTGTTTATGTTTGAGACAGAGAGAGGGGAGAGAGAGAGAAACATATGTGTGTGTGTGTGTGTGTGTGTGTGTGTGTTCTGGGGAAGGCATACAAAAGTTAGGACAAGGTAGACAAGGGCATAGGGGAAAGAGGAAAAACTGAAAACAAGAAAAGGAGAATCTCCAAAGCAAACACATGAATTATCCTTAGAAATACATTCTTTTGCCAGGCATCCTACAGACATGCTTTTGGAAGGACTTAAGTTGCCTATATGCTTAAAATATATGCTGAAACTCAGCAGGCAGAAGCTTACCAAGGCTTACTGAATTGTTGACTCTGAAAGGTAGAAAATCAGTTTTCTTTTCAGAACTGCACTGTAGTTGGATCTGAATTATGTTGAAGATTTATAAGGGGTAAAGCAGATCCACTTTTCAGAAAGCTGGTTAAATTCAAGGTAGCTTTAATAAGAAGGCTTACACATAGATTACTCATTCAAAGAAATTCACAAGGAACCCTAATACAACTTTCTTGTTTTGCTTGGTTTTACTTCCTCAAAAAAAAAAAATAATCAGGTAAAAAGTGGGACATTAGTAAGGAAAAATGTAATTTTTCTTTGAAATTGTATCTGCCACAGTTCTCCTATACTACCCTCTAATGTTCAAAGAGTCAGTAAGAATTAAAAGTACATATGTTATAGGCAGACTTCTCCTGAACTAAAAATATAAAATAAAATAAACAATCTCCATTTTCATTCTCCAAAGAGTTAGTCCTCTTTATTCTTTAATTCTGCAGTGTTCAATATGGTAAAATGTGGCTAGCTCAAATTGCAATATACTATGAAGTACACACTGGATTTTGAAGGGTTAATACAAAAAAATTTAACTTATGTCAATAGCTTATATAATTTTATATGTTAAATGATAATATTTTAGATATGTTATAATAAATTAAGCATTTTTCTTTTTCTTTTAAACTCATATTACTATGGAATGCTATTTTTGTGAAATATATCACAGAATAGTGTATTGCAGAACTCACTTTCATGAAAACTGTCCTAGAGACAGTGCCAAATGCATAGTAAAAAATGAATTTGGTTTCTGAGTCAGATTCCACCCCCTTCAATAATACAACTCAACTTTATTTTAAGCTACTGAAACTACAACTTATTCTTTTTGGAGCTTTCCATCTTAGATAGTAAATTGATTTTCTTTTCTTTTCTTTTTTGTTTTTTTACCATGCAGAAGTCTTATTTCTTTCAATACCTTCTGTTTCTCCTCTACATATGTTTTACTAGTTGAAGCCTTCAAAAATAATGGCATTTGCAGTGTTCAGCTGGTCCCCACATAGTAGAAATTATGATATCTATTAAGTTGAGGTAAAAAATAAAATAAACTAGGATTTAAATAATTTTCTAGAATAGTATTCTAGCTATTTTTCAAGCTTGCCATTGACTTCCTAAGTGGTCTTAAAGTAACCAATGAACTATTTAAGAGTCTGTTGAGTTAGAGATTAGGTACATTCACATTTGAATAATGAAGTTTACTATAGCATTAATGCATTTTCTTCCCAAGCACCTCCAGTTCTGGGGACTTCATTGTTAGAAATGTCTATTTCCACTAACTATTTGAAAGCAATCTCATCTAACTTAAGCAAATGTAGGTAGGACCTAGGAAGGTTAATTATGAGATGGGAATATTTTTTAGGGACAAAAAATTAAAGAAACTAGGCCAAAATATCTCTAATAAAAATTTTTGAAGGCAATTAATTAAATCATGTTATTAGACACTGTCACAGGAGTAGAAATATTTTTTCAAGTGTAACATTTGTAAAAATATGTATGTGTGCAAATGTATTTGTTCATATGTTTGGTAATATTGCAATTGATATTAAGAAAGTAGGCCCTGGCTGGTGGCACAGTGGATAAGGCTCTGGCCTGTAAACCCAAAAGTCACTAGTTTGATTCCTCAGCCAGGGCACATAATGAGGTTGCAAGCCAGATCTCCAACCAGATCTCCAGCCAGCTCTGTAGCTGGAGGCAGATGAAAGGCAACCATACGTTGAAGTCTCTCTCCATCTCTCTCTCTCCCTTCCCCTCTCTCTAAAAATGATAAATAAAAATATTTTAAAATGTAGTGTTCCAAACAAATGTTAACATAAGCATTTTGAAATAATGAAAAGAAAATTTTATATTAATATGATTTGAGAGGCTGACAAGAAGGCAGTAATTAAATGGTGATTTGTCTGAATGTGAAAAAAAAAAAAAGAAGCACACATTGATGGTTACAGAATGGACAGGGGATGTGAAGAATAATAGAGAAATGGAAAAGCCAAAAAACTTACATGCATGACCCATGGACATGAACTAAGTGGGACATTGCTGGAGGAAATGAAGGGTACTGGATAGAGGGGGAAAGGGGGACAATGGGGACAACTGTAATACCAGAACCAATAAAATATATTAAAAAATAAGTATATATGTGTAACCCTTTGAGGCAAAAGTTATAGTATCTCACAAAATATCTTTAAACTAAAAAGTACATATCTGAAAAATATAATTATTATTGAATATTTACAAAAGGCAAAATAAAAATATGACTTTAATTTTAGTACCAAAATCTCCACTGCATTTGAGGCCACATCATCAAGTCACAAAATTAGAAAACTTTTCTGAAAATTTTGATGTCAAACAAAATTGGATCTGGTAGAGGCAGGCTTCTAAAATTCTAACAACCTCATTTGGCAAAATGTTAGGTCATTTTTTTTCTCATAAGCTCAAAAAAGTAACTTTCTTTCTTGACATGGATCAGCTAACCAGAGGAAACACAAGAATTATTTGTCTAGACAATGAAAATTATCACTGTAAAATTTTAGAATATTGTTTGACAGATGGAATTTTGGCAATGTTTGGTCTGCATATACTTAATAGTGTCTTTATTTGCTGAAAAATTGATTTGAAGAATTAAATCACTAAGAACTAGGAGTAAGTACAGCTTAACAATGAGATGATATAACAATACAAGTCAGGGGTGTCCTTACCTAGCAATGATTAAAACTGAGAAGCAGTTAATGCCCTTCATGTATATGCTTTTTGATTTGCCACAACTTTTACTAATCCCTGTTGTCTTAGTTCCCTACCCACCATATTTACGTATATTACCTATTTGACCCTAGAAAGTATTGAGCATGAGAAATACTGTGCAATAATTGTGTTTTCAAAATCTAGTCAATATATTTCATCTCTGAAATAAATTGTTAATAAATGGTATTTAATTTTAGTCTTTTTTTATATACCACAGAACTTGTTTACTATTACTGTTGAAAATAAAGAAATAGAAATTAGGTGCCAGAACAGGCAACATTTTACAGGGTGTGAATAATCTTAGCCTGTGGCTCACCTTCTCTCTTGGCAATCTTTCCGAATTCTTCCATCGATGCCCCTCTGAGTCTCAGCTTTCCCTAAATTTCTTGGCTGCAGTCTGTTTAAGTTGATGACTGAACCAAGGTAAGCAAAATCTTTAATGATTTCAACATCTTCATGGTCCGTGTTAAAGTTGTGTTATTTTATCTGTGGTAATCATTTCTGCCTTTTGATGCTCAAGTTCAGTCTTGCTTTGGCACATTCTTCTTTCACTTTCATCAGATGTTGTTAGTAGTTGGTAAATAAAAGCTTTCTCTTCTATATCATGAGTGAACAATTCTGAGGTGGGCTTCACCTTGAAAGGGTCTCAGTGGAATAAGGCACTGCTGACCTCATTGTGGCCATTCAGTAGGTTTACATTCCTTTCTGGTTTCACTATTCCAATCTGCCACCTCCTATTCTCTGAGACCACTTTCCAAAATAAGCTACCTGCATGCAAGTCCATTATTAGGTCCTGTTTTTCAAGGGGGACAGATTAAGACACTGCAAAAGTTGAATCCTTTAATGAAAGTGTTTAGCTGATACTGGTTAGATACAGACTCACTGGTAACAAATAAACTCTCCCGAACTTCACCATTGATCTTGGATGGAGATTATAAAAGCATTTTAAAGAATTTCACTTAATTTTCTTGGTAAGAGACAATTATTTTAATAAATTTAAATGTATTTAAATATGTTAATAATAAAATCCCAGGTTAGAAAATATATTGTGTGTTGTCCCTTTATTTAAAATACTGGATTTTCAGGAAGTTTTACAAAACTCTCTATGTGGGAAGCAGATGTCAAAATATTTTATAAACATTTAAATATTTAGCAGAGTAGTCATTAATTTTGTACAGCAAATATGTATACACTTTCAGTCAAGCAAATCTATGCAGCAGTGTTTTCCATACTGGTTTCCATAACCTCACCTGGGCTGGTGAATCTGCCCCTTGCTGCCTGCATACCCAATACCTGCGCTGAAACAGGAAAAAATATATATCTGTGGCACCTAAATCAAGATAACAGTGTAGAAAAAGAATTACAAGAAAAAAGCTATTTCCTTTGACATTTTCTTCATCCTTCCCTCCATTTTTTTTTTTTTGTACTATACTATGTAGTGGGATATAGACATTTTTTGTTGGAAAATGTTGTCTTTCTTAAAAGCAACATAATCAACTTCATTTTTTAGGGCAGTCATCTTCCTTAGAGCTCTGTATTCTGGTGCACATTCTGCCTATAGTTAGCAGGGGACTGAAAGGGAATAGTTTAAAGTGAAAGACAAACCTTAAAATATCAGAGAATGAGATCTTCCTTAAAGCACATTCTATCATAAAACTAAAGATTACTCTTGAAAGTCTAGATTTTTATATTTATCCACCATTCTTGAAAATCTTTTCAAAGTATATTATTTCTTATTTTACTGATAACTTCCACGCACACAAAAATTGGAATACAATTTATAATTCTTGATGGTAGTGTCACTAGAAATTATTGACTAGATGGTTGTAGTCACAATGATGTCTTCTGGGACTAATGAGGTGTGTCAGGTTCTTTTATCTCTACATGAAATGGTCTGAAACTTGAGTTTTTAAATGAATACATATCAAATTTTCATAATCCATTAGTTTATTGATTATCAGAAGAACTTTTATGTTTCACTAGTCCTGCTTGGGTTTTTTTTCCATCTTGGCAATTAGAATTTTATGCTTTTTAGAATCTAAACTCACTTAAAAATATAAATTGTTTACCAACTTCTGATTCATATTTTTAATAAAAGTAGATTGTGATATCTTTCACAACCAGGATAACATGACAATGTGATGTGATATAGATCGAGGCCTGCTACTCAGGGTATGAACTTCATAGCAAACCTGTGGTAAGATTCTGGTCCTCCAACTTAGTGAATGCCTACCAGTCAACAAGGACTTGTTTATTGGTTTACCTATTGCAAGTGTTGTTTCTGCTTTTTAAAGTGCTATATTGGTTTGCTAATGCTATCAAAATAAACCACCCAAAACTGGGAGGACTACCCAACAAAAATTCATTTATTTATGTTTTTAGAAGCTAAAAGTCCAAAATCAAGGTGTTGGTAGTATCCATGTCTTGTGAGGGCTGTAATAGAAGGATCTATTCCAGGCCTCTCTTTGTTATTTTAGATAGCTGTCTTCATGAAATTCACCCTATATATAGGTCTCTGTGTTCACATTTCCTATTTGTATTAGGCCATTCTGGAGTAGGGCTCACTCCAATAAAATAATTTTAACTTGATTACCTCCATACAGAACCTATTTCTAAATAAGGTCATGTACTTTTTTCTTTTTTTTTTAAGATTGATTTTATTTCATTATTTTTAGAAAGAGGGGAAAGGAGAGAGGCAGAGAGGAAGAGAGACATCAATGTACGGTTGCGTTTCACCTGCCTCCAGCCACAGGCCTGACTGGAGACCTGGTTTGCAACCTGGCCTGGCTGGGAAATCCAACCTGTGACCTTTGGGTTCACAGGCTGGTGCCTTATCCACTGTGCTTTTGAAGTACATGAGTTAGAACACAATTCAACCCATAACAAGTGCCTAAAGCCAAAGGTGTCTTCATTTAACACACTTTCTTTTTTACAAGAGTTTATCTAGCATCATGCTAGAACCAGAGATACAAATATGACCATGACACGCTCTATGCCATGAGGAACATACAATTTCATTCAGTTATAAAATATTTACTGAAATGAAATTCCTTCTGCCATCTTTCCATATTTACACTATGTTAAGATCATGATATTACCCATGGAGCTTCTATCATAAGAATAATTAACCTGCCTACAAGGATTTCAAACAAATCTAAATAAAGGTGTTAATACATTGTATGGATAATTTTGTGGTGCACTTGTTTAGCCAAAGCACCTCTATTTCTGAGCCCCTGGAATGTGATGTATTGCTCTTATTAAATGATTTTTCCAGTGGCTTTTCCATACAAATGCCATATTGGCTCACACTTCAGACTTTCCTAAAAATCTTTCAAACATGCAGCATCTGGCCTTTGCATACCCTGTACCTACTTCTCACTAAGTACCCTCTGGTCCGGCACTAGCAGCAGCTTGCTTTGGTTCAGAGCCTGGCCACTCCTGGGCATCTCCAAGCCCAGCACAAGTAGCATCCATCTGCAGATCACTTTGTAGCTTATCCAGGTGGCCTGGGCAGAGCACAGATGACAGCTGACCTTGGCCTGCACCTTACAGGAAGCCACAGAGTGCACATGTTGGACAGCTTCAGGCCACCTGAAGCACCATCCAACCACCTCTACAGGAGACACACTCAAAGGATGGATTCAGCAGGCACTAGAGCTTGCTGAAGTAAGTCCTGCTCAATGGGATGGAGCCCTGAACAGTGGAACAGGACTACTGGTCAGTGGTTGCAGCTAGTACTGGGAGCGTATTAACCTGGGGATAAACCCCTCCCATTAATGTACCAACAACATTCAAGGATCAACTATAATAAAACACCACTCTATTAAGCTCTGGAGACATAGTAGCTCTTCCTAATTCATAGAAAAAAAGCAAATGGAGAGGCTGACAAAATGAGGAGACAAAGAAACACATCCAAAATGAAAGACAGGACAAAACCAAATGAAAGTGCAGAACTAAACAAAATGGAGACCATCTCCTAGATGCAGAGTTTAAAGTCCTGATTAAATGCAGCACTTAAAACATTTATTATAAGGTTACTCAATGAATTTAGAACTTCAACAACATAAAAATGGACATAGAAACCAATATTACATGAAATGTTAAAGGGTCTTATTTAAGAAGAAGAAAACAAGATAAAACATATGAACGAGAAAATGGAAATAAATAAACAAGCAGAACAGAAAGAGACTCATAGATACAGAATACTTTGATGGTTGCCAGATGGGAATGGTTGAGGGAATGGGTAATAAAGGTGAAGGGTTAAGAAATAAAACTTGGTTGTTACATAGTAATCATAGGGGTATAAAGTACAGCATAGGGAATATAGTCAATAATATTCCAATAATTATGTATGGTGGTGATATTTATTGAGATGACCTCTTAGTAAGTTATATAAGGTCTAATCACGGGGTGTACACCTGAAACTAATATAATATTATATGTCAACTGTAATTAAAAATTATAAAAATGATTTAACTAAGGAAAAAATGATCTTTCATTATCTATTACTCTCATTACTTGGTATTTTAAATTAGAATTAAAAAAATTAAACTTTATGGGTCTTACTAAATTGTAATTGGGAAGAAGGCTATATAGTAACCTTGATATCAAAATTCTTGTGTTATTAGGTAATGAATATAAATAGGTGACAATTCTTTTTAAATTTTAAATGCAATGTTCTACTTTATGATTAAAATATATAATATACTGGCCTTGGCTGGTGCTGGCCTGGGAACCCAAAGGTTGCTAGTTTGATTCCCAGCCAGGGCACATAACCAGGTTGCAAGTCAGATATCCAGCCAGGTCTATAGCTGGAGGTAGGTGAAAGGCAACCATACAATGATATTTCTCTCCCTCTCTGCCTCTCTCCCTTCCCCTCTTTCTGAAAATAATAAATAAAAACTTTAAAAAATAATAAAAAATAAAATATATAATATACTTATAAATGTAGATGTACATAAACATTGCCATGTGTCAAATACGAGATGGAAGTGTTGTAAGACAGTATTTAAATTTTAGTCCTTGCTTTAATTAAATATGCAGCTAATTTAACATCCAAATAAAACATAATATTTCTCTGCAACATTCAATGATCATTTCATAAAGCCTTATCTCCTCTTCTACTTTCTTCCAAAGAGAAAACAAAAACTCATAAAAATATAAATCAGCAGTAAACTATGTATGGCTCCAGAACAGGAAATGTGATTTCTCTAAATATAAACAAGAGCTATAAAGACATTTTTCAAATCAGTAGAAATTTAAAGCATAAGATAGAAGCTAGTAAGTACCACTCCACACATATAATCATTTTTCAATCCACTCCATCTAATGGAAATTCAAGCAAGGGAGAGCACACTCCGATGAAGCAACCTTGATGCTGGGGGACAAACAGAGTCACAGGACAATGAAGACAAGGAGTCTCCTGTTTTCACACACTAACAATTTGTCAGGTAGGGCAACTGCTAAATTAGAACAATATGATAAACTCCTTAGTTTCAATTTCTGCTTTCATTTCAATGCAGGGAACGACCTACTGAAAGAAGATTGCTAGAAAAAGACAATTTCTAGCAAGCTTGCCATAGCATGTGTGTAAACCCAAAGGAGATTGTTTGATCAACCCTTTCTTCTCCTCAAACTAAAAATTCTTGCATTTTTTTAAGAAGCAAGAAAAGCTGAATACATTCTGATAATTTCCTCCAGTGTTTGATAACATCAATTTCTGTATAGGGCTACTTGGTAAAACCTCAGGGATACTTTCACCACCCAGAAACTATAACTATAAAGATGAAGAGCATTAATGGTAACCATAAATACTAAATTTTTTAAAATTTAATTTTATTGTTGTTGTATTACATCCATCCCCTTTTTGCTTCCCTCTGTCCCCCTCCCCACCCACCCATTCCCCCCAAAGTCAATCCCACCTATTGTCCATGTCCATGTTTCCTTTATACTAGGTTCTTGTCTAAGCTGCTCCCCTTTCTTGCCTCTGCCTCCCCCCTCCCCCCAACCCCTTTCCCCCTGACCACTGAAGGCCTATTCATTGTATTCATATATTTGGTTCTGTTTTGCTTGTTGTTAATTTTGTTCATTATTGTCCTGTAATGGGTGAGATCATATGGTATTTGTCCTTCACTGACTGGCTTATTTCACTAAGCATAATACTTTCTAGTTCCATCCATGTTGTTGCAAAGGTTAGGAGTTCCTTTTTTCTTTCTGCTGTGTAGTAAATACTACTAATTTTTTTTTTATAATTTCATCAGCCCTATAATGTAAGAAGTTGGTACAATGATTAGCCCATTTTATTTATTTATTTTTAAATGATTTTTATTTATTATTTTTTAGAGAGAGGGGAAGGGACAGAGGCAGAGAGAGAGAGAGACATCAGTGTATGGTTGCCTTTCACCTGCCTCCACCTACAGACCTGGCTGGGGACCTGGCTTGCAACCTGGTTTATGTGCCCTGGCTGGAAATCAAACCAGTGACCTTCGGGTTCACAGACCGGCGCCTTATCCACTGTGCCACCAGCCAGGGCCTGATTAGTCCATTTTATATATGAGAAAACTAAGGCCCAGAGTGGCTACTTTGCCCAAAGTTATGCAGCTAGTGAGTGGCAGAAAAGGATTCAAACCCGGTAGTTCAATGATAGAGCCCATTCTGTTGGCCATCATGCTCCTGACGTAGTAAAGTCACAATAAGTCAGTCCACACCTCCAACCTCTCCTAAAAAGTTATCTTATGCAATATAGCAATCATACAATCCCTTCACCTTAACTTATTAAATTATGCACTATAATGTAGTTTAATGACAATATCATTATACTATATGAATATTAAATAAGAATCCTCAGTTCAACCTCACAAAAAATAGAAGTAATGTAATTGCTCTAGACCCTAACATGCTATTTAGCTTGAATCTATCCAATTTGTAGACACATGAAAAATTTACTGTTTATTTTTCCTTTGGTTTGTTCAGTTGTTTTATTTTTGTTTTGTTTTGTTTTGTTTTGTTTTTCCATATTTCAGGGTGATTTACAGTAAAGTGCTGCATAGGGAAGTGGAAAGGTAGAAGGAACAATTAATTTGCATGGTAAAGTAGAACAAGCAATGACCCAGGTTCAAAGAGGATATGCAAGAGAGTTAATGAAATTTGCAGTAAACAATATTGCTATTTATACTTGTCTTTTAGATAGTGAGTATGTTTCAGAACAGTAGTTGCCATTGATAAAATAACTTCAGGTATATTTTTAAAAGTCACCACGGAATGATACATTCAGCAAAATCTACTTATCCAAGATAAAAGGTTACTCCTCTTTAAAAGAGTATATCCCCAATATGTCTTCAAGATATTCATATGTACACTAATCCATCTGTAAATTCATTATTTATTGAGCATCTATTTTGTGCTGGTTTTCTGGAAGCTTATCTTACGGGAAGTAGAGAAAAACAGATAATCACAGTATTGTGTTTTAATTGCAGTAATTTGGCAAGAGTAAGATAAAATAATTTACAAATATGTTTCAGCATGTTGGTTTCTCTGAGTGCGAGTTTAGAAAGCAGAATATTTATTAGGGTCCACCCTGGGGTTTGGGACTCCAGAAGGGAGAAAAGGAAATACTACAGGGGGAGTGAATTCAGGTTATTTTGCCAGCCTGATATCAGCCTCAGCCAACCCTAGAGGGAGCTCTGGAGCTAAAATGTCAGGCTTGTCCCCGTTGGATCAAATTGTCTGGGCCTGTAAACTTCCCAGTGAGTCAATCACTATTTATGGGTCACTTGACTTTGGGAAGTTTGAACTTGAGTAAGGTGGCTCTCTGGTGCTAAAATAATACAGAAGATGCTTCCCGCTGAAGCCTGACAGCTGACAAGGCAGGACTCGAAGCATCCGGGGACAGTTTTTCCTTGACAGGGCTCTGGGTGACACATTGCTATGTCTGTCCCATCAACTTTTAAAAGGGCTAAGTGTAGGAGGACAGAAGTTAGAAAAATAAAGTCTTCTTAGAAGGAATGAAACTTAAATTAGAAAGATGAATAGGAAGCAGTCACAGGGAAAAAAGGAGGAAATAACATGTTCAAACAAAAAAATTAAAAAAACTGTCCATGGACATGGACAAGTGTGGTGAATTGGGGGTGGGTGGAGGTGGAAGAGGATATAAGAGGGGTAAATGATACTGGAAAAAAATAAACTATTTAAAAATAAAGGGAAGGCTCTGGCTGGTGGTTCAGTGGATATGGCGTCAGCCTGCGAACCCAAAGGTCGCTGGTTGGATTCCCAGCCAGGGCACATAACCAGGTTGCAAGCCAGGTCCCCAGCCAGGTCTGTAGCTGGAGGCAGGTGAAAGGCAACCATGCATGGATGTTTCTCTCCCTCTCTGCCTCTCTCCCTCCCCTTCTCTCTGGAAATAATAAATAAAATCTTAAAAAAAAAAAAAAAAATACCACTAGCCCTGGCTGGTAGCACAGTGGATAAGGCGCTGGTTCGATTCCCAGCTGGGCATATAACCAGGTTGCAAGCCAGGTCTCCATCCAGGTCCATAGCTGGAGGCAGGTGAAAGATAAATACACATTGATGTGTCTCTCCCTCTCTGCCTCTCTCCTTTCCCCCCTCTCTAAAAATAATAAATAAAATCTTAAAAAAAAAAAAGGAAGATAATGCTGTAAAGGATTGCAAAGCATTTGGTTTAACTAGAACAATGAGTACAAAGACTTCAAAAGGCAGGAGGTGATGCTGGAGACAGAAGCTACTGGCAAGGTGAGTCAGCCATTCTCTGCTATGTATAAATGAGACACTAGTTCCCATAATAACCATGCTGCTCTTTCCATGATGACATATGTAAAATGGTATCTATATTACACTAAACTATGACACTAAAATGAATGAATGTGTCATTTTAGAATAATTCAGTATTAAAATAGGGTAAAAAGCCCATTTTCCCTAAAGTAATAAATTTGGCCTTAATAATGCTTATAAATATGTATGCCTAACTCTATATACATAAATATAAATATATTGCTATTAAGCTTTCACTCAACCTTTTGAAATTATCTTGTTGAGAAATATTTTTCTAAGTGATAAAATTGCTTCTACCAAATCCATCACCTACAGATTATGGTATTTTAACAGTAACAGGGTGTTTTTCTTCTGTTTGGGATTCTCTTTACCAATTACCTGAAATAAGTAGTGGGATATATTTCAAAATATGTTTTGTTGGAAATATGCTTACTTCCAGAGCTTGCACACAGGGATGTGTATTTTCTATCAGAGTTAGTATTCTGCAGTGCCACTGGTGTTTTCTAATTTTATTATAGCCACAGTTCCTTTTGCCTCAGTTCATTACAGAGACAAATATCCGTTAGTGACAGGTAACTTTTCATTCTAATGTGCCTGTACTACTGATGTCTGGGCCTCTCTGATATTCTATTTTGCACCTGAAATTAGTTTTTGTGCTACAGCTCTGAATGTGTGATTAGAAAAAAGATACAGTAATTTAGATAAACTCCACTAAATGGCTTGACTGAAAGAAAGCCAAAATGAAGGTATAAATGGCTAAAGTGATTAAGACTGTCAAGTTCCCTGGGGTACTGTTAGTGAATAAAATAGCTGATGGATTATTATTTATCCGTGAATATGAATTTGGGGAGATTTAATTAAATATGTTCTATTACATTTTTAAAGCCTATTTTTAGCTGTAAATCAGAGCTGCCATAACAGAGGATGTTGTCACTGACCAAAAACTGGATCTGTAGCCATATTGGAATAGTTCTCTTTTGAGGTACCTTGAATGTTTCCATTTAGTGTTTTATCCTATATATGAATATAAAAAGAGAAATTATTGTTGATGTAACTGTTTTTTTAAAGATTTTTTGAGCTATTGCATAGTGTGTATATTTATATACTCATATATTCATGTATAATATATATACGTGTGTGTGTGTTTACCCATAGCCATGAATACGGGTGTGCGTGTGTGTGTGTGTATGTATGTATGTGTGTGTGTGTGTGTATATATATATATTTATATATGAGTTTTTCTAATTAGTGACCAGTATTCTTGAGTTTAAAAATAAAACTCCAAAATGTGCTACCAGTAGAATTATGCTACAAAAATCTGCATCATAGGAAAAAACTGAACTCAGTAACCAATAATGGATTCCAACATGACCATTTTACATACAGTACTTTAACCTTCAATCCTTAAGGAAATTTTACATGTTATTGTTACAATATAGTGAAAACATCACATGGGTCAGCTATACCACAACAAATCATACGGCAGAATAAACAAATACTGGGCATAGAGAAGGTCTCATAGGGTCAACTTCCCTTACTTTTTTTTTTTTTTTTTATCTTTTCCCCTACTTATAATTAGAATCATTACATATGCACTGGTATTAAATCACTTCAGAGACTAAACACAAACTTCTATTTCATAAAAGATAAAGATGGTCACAATTGCTTGATATTCCTCACAGTGAAAATTTTGGTCTATTTTCCTTGCCTTTGAACCTGGGCTGACCTACGATGGCTTTGATGAATAGAATTTGGCAGAAGCGATGCAAGACAAGGCCTAGCTTTTAAGGAGGTTGGAACCTTCTGCTTTGGTCTTTTGAGCTCTGAGCTGCCATGGAAGTCTGACTACTGTATTATGAAGACTCACCAAGGTGCCAAAGATACTAATAAAGACATCTTGGGTCTTTTAGACTAGCCTTGGTCCCAGCTGATACTAGATGCCATCCATGGATTAGAAAAAGTACCAGGTTGCTCTCATTCTGTTGTTTTATGACATTCAGTGTTAGAGTACTTTGTTGTATAGCAATAAATAACTAAAATAATCTTAGAAGACAGAACACATACTTGTTACTGACTTCTGAATTTATAGTAACTTTTTGGTCAACTGCACATTATGGCAATTTCCTGTATTATACTGACAAAATGCCATACAGATTTTATCTTTAAAGAAAAGCATGATTTAACTACATTTTGACTAAGTAACCCTAATTGACCAAATATTGATAATATTGACACTATTCAATATTTATTCAGCTATACTGCCACTTTATACTTTGCTGCCAATTTATGGTCTTTGCTTTTGTGTGTCTGCTTTTGTTCTCTGAACAATTCATTTGATATTAAATGATATTGTTTTTATTTATTAGGATATTAGTTTCATTTTATTTTACTTTTATTTTTAAAATATTTTATTATTTTTCAGAGAGAGGGGAAGGAAGAGAGGAAGAGAGAGAAACAACAAAGTATTATTGCCTTTCACCTGCCTCTAGTTTTATTTTAAAAGAAATTGGAAACCTTATAGTAAAGGGCACACTAATCAAATTTATCAGGTAGATATAAAAGTGCCCATGTTTATTTTTTCTATTATTTTATTTTCCAATTATAGCTGGCACACAACATTGTATTAGTTCAGGTATAAAATGAAGTGATTAAACATTTATTTATATACTTTATGAAGTGATCATCCTAAATTTAGTACTCATCTGATACTGTGCATATTTATATTATTGACTATGTTCCCTATGCTGTATTTTACATCCTTGTGTGGCTATTTTGTAACTGTCAATTTGTATGTCTCAGTCCCTTCACCTTTTTCACCCAATCTTCCCCCATTCCCAGCTCCTATCTGGAGACCATCAACTTATCCTCTGAATCTCTGATTTTATTTCTGTTTTGTTCATTTACTTTGTGTAAAATTTTACACGTTAATGAAATTATATAATTTCCTTTCTCTGTCTTATTTCATTTAGCATAACACCCTCTAGATCTACCCATGTTTTTATTTTTTTCCATGGCTTTCATCTATATTATTAAATATAAATCCTTCAAAACATAGCCCAGTCCCTTCTATGTTTCCCCATGTTTAATTCTCAGACTCAAAGGATGAAATCTCTGATCTTAGGTTTTGTATCTAGTATTCAACTTCAAAGTTAGCAGATGCTCAACAAACTGGTAGAATGAATTAATTTGGGACCCTGGCTGGTGGCTCAATGAACTGTCACTGGCCTGCAAACCCAAAAGTCACTGATTTGATTCCCAGTCAGAGCACATAACCAGGTTGCAAGCCAGGTCTCCAGTCAGGTCCGTAGATGGAGGCAGGTGAAAGGCAACCATACATTGATGATTCTCTCTCTTTCTTCCTCTGTCCCTTCCCCTCTCTCAAAAAAATAATAAATAAAATCTTTAAAAAAAAGGAATTAATTAATTTAATTTAAGTGACAGTCTTTACTGTAGCAAACCCAGTTGTTTGGGTAGACATGATTGTACTTTCGTCAAAAATAAATATCCTTTTTAGCCATTCTAAGGAGACTTCATGACTTCAATTAAGACAGGAATAAAAATTACAGGTGACAAAAATCAGAATAATTTTTTTTATTTTCTCACCAGTCTAAAGTCTCAAACATTTAATTTTAGAAATATTTCTTTGTAGTTTCTACATGTTACACCACCTTGTTCTTACAATACACAAGTTATTCTAATGAAAGGAAGTTTCATTTGAGACCTATTGCTATGTATTTTTTGGTTTCACTAAATTTGCAAGTGAATGGACATTAATAATTTGATATGCAGTTTTTAAAATTGTTTTATATTATATATTGTTACTCTAAGATATATTTTCATAATTATAGTATAAATATAGTTATAATTATATTGTATATATTCTATCATAAAATATTTATAAAATAACTATATTATTTAATTTATATTTATGTTACACAGTAATATTATATATTAATTTATGATGTTTGCAAATTATACCCCATGTAATAAATATTTGATCCATACAAAAGTTAGATTGATCATTTAAGGATTGGCGCTGGAGATTAAATACAGATGTATCCTATGTCTTATTCTTATTTCTGCAACATTATTTTCTCTCTACTTACATCAATTGACAAGGCAACTTTAAGTTGATTTTTTTCTTTATTATATCTACCTTTAAATACTATTTTAAAATAATAAGTGAGAAAAACAAACATGGGGAAATTAATTAGCCTTTAGTATGACAATTTTGTAAGTTTTATTCTTGTTAATATTTTATAAGTTTAGTTGATGATAACACCTAATTGATATTACCTTTTTAATTAGAGATTATTCTGGATGATATGAGTTAAGTCAAAATGTAGCCCATGTCTGCCTATATGACAACCCTAGACCTATATATAATGCCTCTTAACCATACTTAGCTTGCATGTCTCACATTTATCCCTACATATGAACAATACTAATTAAAGCTAGTCTGCTTTGTATGTTATTGAGGAATTAATAACTTTGAAATCTAGAAAAAGTGGTTCTCCCTTTTCACATTTTCACCTCATAAATAGTTAATCCTTAGAAACTTGTTATCATCTAGTTTCTTCAGGTCTTTGACAGCAGAGAGGTATGGTGAAATAATATTATTTTTTGTGTCAGAAACTCCCATGCTGATACAAATTCCAATGTGTAAGAAGAGAGTCCTTAACACAAGTACATATATAGACCATTGTTTGAACATACAAAAGTAAGAAAAATGAACCAATATGGCAAACTTTTCCATGAAGTAAAATCCACTGAATTTAAAGACCTACACTTTAGGAACTATGAGAAAACTACAAATGAATATACCTGATAAATATGAGATGTGAAATTTATCAACAAAATATTGGCAAACTGAATTCAACACATGTTAAAAAGATAAAGAAAGATTTAATCCTGGAATACAAAGATGCTTCTGTGTATGTAAATCCATAAGTGTTACGTACTGCATTAATGGAGTAAGAGACAAAAGTATATGACCATATCAATAAATGCAGAAAAAGCAATTGACAAAATGCAATGTCTTTTCATGACAAAAATAAACTCTCAACATTGGGTTCATAGGGTACACACCTAAACACAATAAATATTATACATGACAAAACTTCAGCCAATATTATAATCAATAGTGAAATATTAAAAGCTTTTCATTTAAGATCAGAAACAAGGCAAGGGTTCAATACTCTCACTACTTCTATTCAACCATTAGAAGTCTTAGATAGAATAATCAGGCAAGAAAAATAAACAAATACAATTTATCCAAATTAGAAATTAAGTAATATTGTCTTGATTTAAAATGGTATGGTTTTATATGTAGAAAGTCTTAGAATCTACCAAAAAAAAAAAAAAATGTTGGCACTAATCAACAAATTCAGTGAAGTTGAAGAATTCAAAGCTAATGTGAAAAATTCTATACAGTAAAATAAAATTTTCTCAAAAAAAGTAATAAGAAAGTCACATCATTCACAATAATATCAAAAACAAACAATTTGTAAATTATGTATCAAATAAGTGGTTAATATCCAAAATGCATAAGGGACTTATTGAACTCAATAGCCAAGAGTCAAACAATCTAAACCAAACAACAAGCAAAACAGAACCAGAGACATGGAACCAAGGAAAAGACAGACTTTCAGTGTGGAGAGGGGAGGAGGAGGCAAAGAAGGGGAACAGTTTAGTCAAGGAACTAGCATGGATGACCCATGGACATGGACAACATGTGGGATTGACTGTGTGGGATGGGGAGGGTGGGGAAAGGGAGAGCAGTGGGGGAAAAATAGGATAAATGTAATACAATAATAAAATAAAATTAAAAAAAAAACAAATAATCATAAAAATGGGCAAAGGAACTGAATAGATATTTTCCCAAAGACTTACAGATAGCCAACAGACATATGAAAACACCTCAATATCACTAATTACCTGGTAAATGCAAGTCAAAGCCACAATGAGATATTACCTCACATTTGCTAGAGTCAAAAGACAAGAGATGAAAAGTTCTGGTGAGGATGTGGAGAAAAGGGAACCCTTGTGTACTGTTGGTTTCAATGTAAACTGGCACAATATCCCCCATATTTTGACTTTTGGGAATATCTCCAAAGAAAATGAAAAATGGGATCTAAAAAACAGCTGCACTCTTGTGCTCACTATAACATATTCACAATAGACAACAAATGGAAATGATTTAAGTGTCCATTCACAGATGAATGGATACAGAAAATGTAGTATATATAAATATTTACCATAGAATAGCCCTCAGTAATGAGAAAGAATGAAATCCTGCCATTTGCAACATGTATGAACTTGAGGGCATCAAGCCTAGTGAAACCAGCCAGAGAATGCAAGACGAATATTGTATGATACAAGTAGCTCTGATACAAAGGAGGAATAGAGTGGTGGTTACCAGGGCCTAGAGGGTGGTGGGGGAAATGGGGTGATGTTGACCAAAGGGTACAAACTCCAATTATAGGATAAGTTCTGGGAATCTAATGTAAAGGATGGTGATTATTGCTAATACTTTATTAGAAATTTAAAAGTTGCTAAGAGAGATCTTAAATGTTTTCACCATAAAAAAAAAAAAGAGATAATTATATGATACAATGGTCAGATTAGATAATGACATGATGATAATCATTTTGTGATACATACCTTTCAAACACACTATACACCTTAAACTTACACAGTATTAAATGCCAATGATATCTCACTCAGCTGGAAAATTGTGTGCCACAATAATAAATAAATAAGGAACTACCCTTTATTTTTTAGATATTATCTTTTCTATGTATTTATTTATTCATTCAGTCATTCACTCACTTAGGGGTTAAAATGTTATTTTGTGAAAACA
This sequence comes from Noctilio leporinus, assembly GCA_004026585.1. Taxonomy (NCBI): domain Eukaryota; kingdom Metazoa; phylum Chordata; class Mammalia; order Chiroptera; family Noctilionidae; genus Noctilio; species Noctilio leporinus. Next base: position 163,339 of record PVIW01001320.1, on the reverse strand, counting down.
TTATAAAGCATTGTAGAGGATATTTTGTCATATATATATTATATATGTGATATAAAAGGGGAACCCAAATAAAGAAATAATTTATTTATAGAAATTGTGTATTTATTCTTACATTTTTAAAGTCACCTTCAAAGTATGTACTTTTCATTCTATACAATACACCTATGGAGACTTTTTCCACTCTCAAAACTGTTTTAAACTTGTCAATTTTGATTCCTTTTAATGATTCTGCCATATTTTATTTCACCTCTTACACATCAGCAAAATGTTCTCTTTGAGGACTTTTTTTCATATGGAAAATCAAATAAGTTGTTTAGGGCAAGATAGGGAGAGAACAGCATGGGGGTCAGGCCATTTTTCATAAAAAATAGCTGAAAAATCAGCATGGTGTGGGCAGATGTGCTCATAAATCACCCATCATGAAATGGACAAGAATGTTGAAAGAGACTTAAAAAAGTCACTGAAGCCAGGCACAGCCTCTGACAACAACTCCAGCTGGTACCCTAACACAGATGGATTCCCAGAACACTCACCCGGCAGGGGAAGCCTTTCTACAAGGGGCCAGCCCTCCAGATAATTCTGTTTATTTTGGGACCCTCTTGCATATATGCATATTTTGGTATTTTCATATGAAACTTCTAAGATGGGTCCCCAAACAAAGGAAACAAACAAAGAAGAACACTATATCCACAAAGTCAAACTATGGGAGTATTACTCTTAAAATTATCTTAGTGACAATCAACAGAAGATGAACTCAAATTTCTAAAGCACTACTTGTAGGCAGCATTCCTTCCTGATGTTGAAGTTGTTATGTTGTAAACAGAACATTGCATTCCCTGGTAAAATAAAGGAAGTAGCATAATTTATGTTCCCTTGCATCTCATCCCTGTGACACACTTAAAATATCTGTGAGGAAAGACATGGCACTTTCCTGATGCTAAACTGGGTCTGTGCCTAATCTGTTTCACACCCTCAGAGGTTTTCCTAAGGTTTTAACAGCAATCAAAGTAGCCTTTGGAAAATCCCTCAGCCCTCTTGGGCCTCTATTTTTCATTAATTTATTGCTTCAATTCCTTTTTTGAGAGCTTTTTATTGAGCATTCAGACAATGTTACTGTCAATGGTGACACAGCATGAAAAAAACAGATAAATATTCTTATTCTCAGAGGACTTTCAGGGGAAAGAAACAGTCAAACAGCTAGAAAACATGTAATCTGGTGACAATTACTATGAAGTGCTGGCATCAGGTAGGGATCCACTTTTAAATATGCTTGTCATGGAAGACCTCACTGAAATGGTAGCATTTAAGAAAAGACCTTTAAAACAAGAAAGCCAGGAATCTGGGGGAAGAATTCCCCAGAAAGGGGGAAATAGGTCTGCAGGTAGGGTAAGAATGGGCCTTCCTTGTTCAAGAAACAGCAGGGAGGTCATCGTCACTGAAGCCAATTAAAAGAACAGGCTGAAGTTTCCTTTTATATGTTATCCTTGCCAGGTTTCTTTATTAAGGTTAGGTATGCTTCATGTAATGTGTTGGGAAGCATTAGCCCTTCTTCAATTTTTTGAAAGAGAGAAAGAAAGGTATAAAATCTTTGTACATTTGGTAGACTTCACTTGTGAAGCCATCTGGTCTTGTACATTTTTTTTTTTGATGGGGTAGTTTTTGATGATTGTATTAATTTTTTTTCATTTAGATTTTTGGTCTGTTTAGATTTTCCAGTTCTCCATGATTTAGTCTAAAAATGGTATATATTCTAGGAACTTATCTGTTTTTCCTAGGTTGTTGAGTTGATGGCAATAGGGTTTCACTGTATTCTAGTACGATCCTTTGTACATCTGTGATCTCTGTGGAAGCCTCTCTTCCATTTTGGATTTTGTTTATATGAGTCTTTTTTCTTCTTTTTTTCCTTCATGAATCTAGCAGAGGTTTGACATTTTATTAATCTTTTCAAAGAACCAGCTCTTTTGTTGTATTAAATTTTTGTATGAGAAATAGAAAATTGAAACTCATAGACACAAATAACAGCATGGTAGTTTCCAGAGGGAAGGGGGTGATGACAGTGTAGTGGTAGCGGGTAAAGGGGACTAAATATTTGGTGATGGAGGATAATTTTACTTAGGCTGTTGGACACGCAATGCAATATACAGATCCTTTATCATAGAAATGTACACTGGAAACTTATATGATCCTGTTGACCAATGTCTCCCCAATAAATTTAATAAAAATACACATTAAAAAAATAATCATCTGAATGGAAAAATCTAAAGTCAGGGAGGTGCTCAGAATCAAGGCCAGATTGAGATTGGCAGATGTATTTGCTTTTATTTCTATAATAAGTTGTCACTGAGAGGTTTAAAACAGAGCAATATATGAGTGGACCTGTGTTTCAGAAAGATTATTCTGTTTGTGTGATAGGAACAGTCTGTGGAGAAGAAAGAGAGAAGCAAGACCAGGTAGGATCTAGCATTTAAATCAGTGTAGCAACAGTGGAGGAAGTAAGAAGTGGTGAAATTCTGAAAAATAAAAGGGATGAACCACATTTATTCATTTATCCTAGGAGCATTTAATAAACACATACTAGATGCCAGGCACTATTCTAAGATGGATACATATAGTAGGGAAGCAAACAAATCAGCCTTTACTTACAATGGTCTGATATTTGAGAGAATCTTTTAAGATGTAGGGCTGCTATAACATTCTCAATAAAGTTCAGAGATGTGCAAAAAATTTACTCCTTTCTGCAGGGGAATAAAAAACACAAACACATGGTGGCATAGAAAACAGGGTGGCTGGTGGATGATGTTGCTAATAATTGTCTCATCTTCCATCAGCATTTCAATAAGAAGCCAATGAAAAGTTGGGGGGGGTGTATCTAAAAAATGTTAATCATCTGCACAGATGTCTGCTCTTTCGGAAAAATTTCTATCCCCACTTTTAGCTTCACAAAGCATGTCTCTTTATGGACCATGTTATTAATGAAATGGAAAAGAATGTGCAAGAAAACCTGCTGTTGTCTGAAATTATCTTTATTTCTATACTGCCACTGGCAATAACTGTCTCCTCTCCAGAATTCCGGAACAGTGAATTCTTTCTTCACCAGATTAAAAGCAAAACCAACAAAAACAAAACAGAAGTACAACCACAGGAGAAAAATATCTTACCATTATGGAATTATACTTTTGTTGTTTATTTTGATTTGGGGTGACATGCACAACATCTCAGCAATTCATTTTAAATAATTCAAGATTATTTTGAAGATTATCAATATTGCATCTGCCAATTAAGATAATTCCCAATATTGCTTATTATCCCAATCTTAATATGTCAGTGAGGAATAGGAAAAGCTATAATTTTCCAATTTAGCAGGAGTTGTAGCTGTCATGTTCATGTCACCTGTGTAAGAGCAGGTTATAAGTGTTTGGAATCTGAGAGGATAGGGACCTGCTTTGGACTATATAGCTTTTGTACAGGGAGTCACCAAGTTTCTATGAAGTTCTCCAATACCACTTTATCTAGCACCACAGTCCCTTGCAAATATATAGGATAGAGGCATAAATGTTCCAAATTTTATCATTATGAGGGTTTAGAAACTTAAGACTTAAATCCTTCATAAACACATGTACATATATGTTATATACACATATATGTATATACATAATATAGATGCAACCTGATTCAACTATAAACATGTATTTTTCAATTTCTTTCTCTCTCTTCTATTATTTTACCAGTTCTTCTTAACAAAAAGTACATGCCAGAATTACTTTTGGAATTTGGCATAAAAAAGATATATGTAAATTCTTATCCTAGTTCTGGATATTATAATTCAGTAGATATAGCATAAGGCCTAAGCATTTACATTACAAAAACATCTCTCAGAGTTTTGTTTCTGGTAGTTTAGCAGACCTTTTATCTTGTATGATTATCTTAAAGGAAAAAATTAAAAAGCTAAAATGATTGATGGGAAATATATATTTAAGTATATAGTAAATATATGCATTTATATAAATGCATATTAGATGCATGCATGCAAACACACATTCATAAATATCTTTTTGAATACATCATTGAGCTGGCAAGAAATAAAGAATCCACAGATGTAAAAAATGGAGTGAAAACAGAAATCCTGAAAGGTTAACAAATGCCAAATTCAGCATTTCTGCTCTTGATATGTCTGAATCTTTATAAATTTGGACTTCTGTCTTGACAAATTGCAATACATTGATGATAAAGCCTAAATTTTACCACATATAGAAAATATATTAGAAAAACCTCAAATAAAGATTACACCCTAAGGAACAGCAACTCAGTATAAAGTTAAATGCAAACTAAATACAAAAATCTATGAGAAGGACATCCGTCTGCCTTAACTTTAGCAATGAATAGAATAATAAAAAATTTAAAATTGAAATGAACAAAATCAATTCCCCAGATTCTCATAATCACACACTAGGATGCATGTAATTCTTCAGTCTGTATTTAAATTTTTATTCTACCTAGTTGAATATAAAACATCAGGAAAGTAATTTAAAGTAGATGCTACTTCAGTGAGGTTTATTGGTAACTGAAATCAATGGTAATTTTTCATTGAAGAAATGCAACATCAATAAGCCTCAAATAATTTCCCAAGAAAAAATTTCCTGGAAAAATAAACCTACAGTAGAAAATTGGAAATGAACATGGGAACGAGGCTGCATGAATGAAATTAAGAAGAAATAAAAAATGGAAGCATCAAAGCCGCCAAGACTTATCAGAATTAACAAACCAAATTAAGAAACCAATTGTTTCATGAAAAATTTGAAATGAGAAAGAAACTAAAGTACTGAATCAATAAAGTACACTTAAAATAAATGGATAATTTAGAAATAAAAATACATAATAATCAATTTTAGAAATTCAGAAAATGGGTTAAATTTCTGTGTAACCACAACTGAATATATTTGAAGCTGAATGAGAAGAAATTCAGCCCAGAGAGAAGAGATGGCACATTTATGAGATAGCAAAACCTGTTATAATAAATGTTATATCTATTTAAATTTCCAGCAGAAAGTAGAAAGAATAATTATTTAAATATGTAACAGAAAAAAACACTTCACAGAACTGTTGGATGACATATCTCTGATACAGAAACCTAAGAAATGCCTACCAGAATTTTAAAAAATCAATATCAAAAACAGCACCTATAACATTATGATAATAAAGCTGAATGCCCAAAATAAAAAAAGAGATCCTAAAAGTGGAAAAGAGATCCGCTCAAAGAATATTATTTAAATAGATAGCTATCATAGTATCAGCAAAAAACAGAAAGCAAACAACAGTAGTCTAGGATTTTGAATTTGCTGACAAAAGGTCAGTTTCAACCCAGAATTCTATACCCAGTAAAAGTACCTTTTAAAATTAAGAATGGCCCTGGCTGGTGGCTCAGTGGATAGGTGCTGGCCTGCAAACCCAAAGGTTGTTGGTTTGATTCTCCAGTCAGGGCACATAACCAGGGCACATAAGTCAGGTCTCCAGACAAGTCCTTATCTGGAGGCTGGTGAAAAGCAATCATACATTGATGTTTCTCTCCCTTTCTTCCTCCCTACCTGCCCTTCTCCCTAAAAGTAATGAATAAAATCTTTACAAAATAATAATAAAAAATAAATTAAATTAAGAATGAAGTAAAGTTTTTACTACTAACCATTTTTTAATAAAATACATTTAGGTCACAATAACTTTCAAATTGATATCTAAAATATAAGAAGGAAGTATAAAAACATTTGTGAATATGTGGGTGTATCTTAGTAAACATGAAAATATGCATCAGTAATAAACATGGTAAATTTTACGGTAAAATAAAACAAAATAGAAAAAAATATATAACAGAAAGTTGGCTTAATCTACTAGAACTGGATGAAATTTCACAGCATCCTTTTTCTTAACAAATTATCACTCAAGTTACTTTCCTTTTAATAAATAATTTCTGACTCATTATTTTGATACTTGATTTACTAAAATTTAGAGACTCAAAGGTCATTTTGGTAATTTTTCATGGAGTGGGACTCAAGCATCTGAATCTAGCTTACATTCATTTTGGTATTATATGTTCTCATTTAGTTGCGTCAGCTAAAACTAAGTCAGAAAAATCTATCCTCACGCACTGTTGTTACTCCATGACAATACTCTAATTCTGTACTTCTTATATATGTTATGTTATAGATAGCTATTTATCTTACCATAAACTAAAGTCAATAATCAGCTACATGGCATGATTTTAATACAAAGTTCATATAACATTAAAAAATAAGGATTTAATATTTACAATAGAAAATAAAATTTCTTGAAAACCATAAAGCTACTTTTGGTCTGAATATCCCACATTTTATCCGCTGAAAATGAAATATAAGCACAAACTTTCTGTTTCGAATATGGACTTTATATGTTTTTGACATAACCTTTAATTTGGTGTGAAAAACATCAATTGAGACCTCTTTGAATTTTTTTATCCTATGCACCCATTGGAAATTAAATATTCATGAGGCCCAAGTTATTGGTATATCTTAATAACTGTCCAAATGAAATAGATACTAACAGTGCTATTAAAACATGACTTTCCAATCTTCTGTAATGCATTACTTTGTAAAGTTAATAATACTTTGTAGGTCATACTAACTGGTGTAAGCAACTGCTCAAGCGTCTTTATAAGCCATTTATTTTACACTGTTACATTTCAACCTCATTTTACGATCATTATACTGGTTTGCATATTTAAAGGCTATTACATGTGTTAATAAGTAAATATTAAAAGTAAAACAGCATCCTTTAGACTTTTAAATGATTTATGGAGCCTAAAGAATAACATAACATTTTATAAAAGTGATAGAAACCATTGCTATTTCATACAATGCTTATAAAAGTGCATTTAAAATAGTACAAAGCAAGATGAAACATGATCCACAAAAAATTAGTTTATGAAATAAACATTTATTGTCTCAATTATACCCCTCAATTTTCTATTTTTCTTTTCTTTTTTTTTTTTTAATGAGAGCAAACTTATACTTGATGAGGTATGCCTGTAGAGTAACCATTTCAAAGAAATGTAAATGCTAGCCTTCCTTATCAGATTCTAGTCAAAGTCACTCTTAGTACCAAAGACAACTGTTAGTAATTACTGGTATGGAGGAAAAATAAAACTATTTAAAATTTAAATCTATTGCAGTGATATGAGAGGTAAATGTTTGTTTACTTTTCTCTTCAAATAGCTTAAGTAAATCTGGATATGTCTTAATAAGTAAAATTAATATAAACTAAAAAATGAGTTTCTGGAATTAATCTGAAATAAAACTTAAAGAAGGAAGCTTTGAAAACTTATTTTAAGCATTCCTTTTAGTAAAACCTTGACATAAATGTCTCGAGGGCTTTTATTTATTTATTCCTTTAAAATTTTTATTTATAACATTTATTATTATTCTATTACAGTTGTCCCTATTTTCCCCCCTTTTACCTTTTTCTCTCATTTCACCCACTCCCCTTCTTTCCACCATTATCTCCCACTCCTGCCCTTCTTGTCACTTTTGCCTGTCCCATGTTTCCATGGCCCTGGTTCTATTTTATTCTTTGGTTTAGTTAATTAGATTCTTCTTATAGTTGAGATCATATAGTATTTGTCTTTTAACAACTTCTTTAGTTCATTTAGCATAATATTTTTCAGTTTCATACATGCTGTAGCAAAAGGTAAGAGAGTTCCTTCTTTCTTTTTTAAAAATGAATTTGTTGTTGCTGTTACAGTTCTCTCATTTTTCCCTCATTGCTCTCCTCTGCCTTGCCTTTCCCATCCCCTCTCCCATAGTCAATCCCCACACTCTTGTCCATGTCCATAGGTTATTTACACTAATTCCTTAACTAAACCGTCCTCCTTCTTTCCCTCTTCTTTTAAAAGAAAGAAGAGTAAGTCTCTGTATGCCCTGCTAGTCTTCACTCCATCACTGCTCCACTTGTCGGTGTATGATTCTACATGAGCCTCACTGCTAAAAATGTCCTTCCATTACTTCATCTCTCTATCATAATTCAACATAATCTATTTCCTTAAAATTTAAAAACACCCTTTTTATGTTTTTATTATCTATATATTTTTTAAAAGTATACAACAGATTCTTACAGAAATAACAACTATATGTGAAATATTTATGTGAAATATGAAAATATCTATTTTTAAGGGCAAAACCAAAATTGAATCTTTTTAAGTCATTATATATTTCCAGTGGTGGGCTGGCAAGTGTTTGAGAGCTGGCTTGTTACAGGATAAAGCCTTGATTTGTAGTATTTGCCCAGTTCGATGAGAAGAGACTCTCAATGTGGTCATTTTCTTTTATCTATGTTTTTTAATTGTTTAATTTTTTAAAAGATTTTATTCATTATTTCCAGAGAGAAGGGCAGGAAGGGAGGAAGAAAAGGAGGGAAGCATCAATGTATCGTTGTCTTTCACCTGCCTCCAGCTATGGACCTGGCTTGCAATCTGGCTTGCAACCTGGTTATGTGCCCTGACTGGGAAATCGAACCAGTGATGTTTGGGTTCTCAGGTTGGTGCCAGTCCTCTGAGCCACACCAGCCAGGGCTTCAATGTGATCATTTTCAAGCTACAAATGTGAGGTTAATGAACATGAAGTTGTGAAAAAGTGATAGCAACTCACTCTTGCAACCCAGTGTGATCTAGCCCCAGCATACCATTGCGATGTTTCGGTATAAAATAGCTATGGTTTTGATGATTCCCAGAGTACTACAGTGATATATAAATATTGAGTTATGTCTTGAATAAAACTTTGTAATTAAACTCTGGTATAATTAAACAGAATTTCCCATTGCTAATCAGAAATTCAAATGTTTCTATTATTTTACTAAGAAAGCTGAAGATAAGCTTTTTATAATTGCCAAGATGTGTTAAATGGGCAAATAAAAGTTGTCATGAACCAAAACTAAAAAATATACAGTCTACAGTATTTACATAATTCTAATTTGTAAGATTATGTAGTTTATATAATGTGTTATATAGTTAAAGATAAACTATATCTGTATAGTGATTTTACTATTTTGTATCATAACTATGTCATGAAAGTCAAAACTCACAAACATTTAATACCAACTATATGTTAGGTCTAGCGCTAGATGTGAGTGATACAGATAAAAATAACCTAATAAATATCATATATACATACTAGTTGTTGCATGTATAAATGCATGGAGAGCAAATTTTTCATTGTTTAAACCAAATCTTTATAATCATTGAGTAAGTGAGGTATTTGGAGAGATCAACAACAAAAAAATACTGCATTTTTTTGCATTTCTTCTTCATTGGTTAGAAAAAAGTTAATTGTGCAATGCCAAAAATTTAGGGTATTAAACATCTATGTTTTGTTCTTCTCAGAGGTTCATTTCCATAAATGCAATAATATCTGGCACTAACAGAAGTCGTTAATTTAGAATTTACATTCTAAGTAACATATTCTCTGTTTATCAATCATATGTACACACACATATAATTTTTCACTGCTATTCATGTAATAAATATCTCATTATTTTGTTGAAACTTAATATACAGAATATATAACAGGTATTCAGTGAATGAAAATTGCATACAGATATAATGGTAGATAATTGAAAGTTCATATAATTTCATGTTTATTTTATGTTAATATTATGCATATTTAACAATATCAGCAGTGCAGAACTTTAACAATACTTTTAAGAGACAAGTTAAAAATAATAGATATGTGACTTGATTGCACTAGGATCACTTCCAAAATCTAGAGTGCCCTTTCTCTATGCTCCCCAAAGGCTTATTAAGATAAATATTATTATTGCCCAGCTGTGTTTATGTGTTGGTGGATTCTGAAAGCATAAATACAGATTCTAATAATTGAATCAGGAATATGGAGTTTTCTCAAAGAAGGAAATCCTGGAGTTACTAGATTTTTCAATATAAAAAAGTAAAAGAGCATGGGTTATAATAAAAACATAAAATTTCTATCTGATTTCACTATAGTAAATATTATAAAAATGAGAAGCTATTATGAATAATTTCCCATAAAGTTCAAATGGAATAAATAAGGTTAAATGGATGCTACCAGAGGTGGGAAGGAAGTGGCTTAAATGGATGGTCTTGTTAAGGGTGCTCTTTGGCTGACTGATCAAGACCTACCTTGACTGATTCATTTAACTCTCATTATTACTTGGTATATTTCTGAAGTAAATGTTGCCAAAATTCAATTAGCAAAACCAAATATTAACAAAATAACAATCAAGGCCCTGTCTAGTGGCACAGTGGATAAGGTGCTGGCCTGCAAACACAAAGGTCACTGGTTGGATCCCAGCCAGGGCACATAACCAGATTGCAAGCCAGGTCTCCAGCCAGGTCCATAGCTAGAGGCAGGTGAAAGGCAGGTGAAAGGTACATGGATGTCTCTCTCCCTCGCTGACTCTCTCCCTTCCCCTCTCCCTAAAAATAATAAGTAAAATTAAAAAACATAATAATCAAAGGCTGAAATATTATATTTTCCTTTGAATATTAAAAATGGAATAAATTTACTTCCAAATCAAGCATATAGCATATGTTAGAATTTTAATTATAACAAATAGTCCACATGTAACTACACCTTAAGACCATAACTCAGTTTCAATCATCTCTTTGATTCAATCAAAAAATGAGATAAAGTACTTGGAGTAGAGTGATCTGATTATTGAACCTCACAAATCTCAAAAAGTTTGCTTTTTTTTTTTTTTAAGATTTTATTTCATTATTTTCAGAAAGAGGGGAAGGGGGAGAGGCAGAGGGGGAGAGAGACACCAATGTATGGTTGCTTTTCAGCTGCCTCAAAAGTTTGCTTTTATTAAGTGTTTACAATTTTATTTTATTGTGGCATGTGACATTTATTGTTAAAGTCTCTTAATATTTGAATGCTTCAAGATAGTAATTAGGATTTAAAAATATAGGTTAAAAAAGCCATACAAATTGCTTTAGAATGCAGTTCCTCACCCCAAAAGTTGGTAAATGACAGATCCTTCAGAATTAGAATAAAAAACTTTGTCCTTTCCCACCAGCCTCCACCTCTAAGAGTTTATCTGTGCTTGACAGCAGGCTGAACCCCACTTTAGTTCAGTAACATTATCTTAGCCCAGAGTATTTTTTCCTGCTGGGAAAGATAGCAGACCACCATTACGCTAAATTATATCCCTACTATTATCATTGGTAGTGTTTCCAAAGAAGTATCTGTTTAAAAATCATTGTAAATATGAATTAATTTTGAAAAATGACTTCATAGACAAATAAGCATTGTATCTTATTATGATTACATAAGATATTCTAAAATATTTTGTAAGATACTGTGTTTTTATGGTATTTGGTGGATTTAGCCAGATTTTATTCAGACTAAACTGCCTGTGCTATCCAAAGCAATCTATAGATTTAATGTAATTTTTATCAAGATTTTAATGACAAATTTCAGAGGACTACAACAAACATTTCAACATTTTATATGGAACCACAATTAGCCCTGCACAGCAACAGTAATCTGGAGAAAGAAGTACAAAGTTAGAGGAATCACACTACCTAATATCAAACTGTATTATAAGGCTATAGAAATCAAGTCAACATAACATTGTCATAAAGATAGACAAAATGATCAATGGAACGGAACAGAAAACCAAGAAATAAACCCACACCTGTATAGTCAATCTCTGACAGAGGAAGCAAGCACATAAGAGCTAAATATACTTTAATCCTATAAATGGTGTTGGGAAAATTGGACAGATACATAAAAAATTAAACTAGACCACCTTGTTATACCACACACAAGAATAAATTAAAACTGGATTAAACTTGAATGTTAGACCTGAAACTATACAAATCCTAGAAGAAAACATAGGCAGTAAAAGCTCAGACATTGCTTGTAGCAATATTTTTTTTAATATATCTTTTCAGCTAAAGGAAACAAAGAAAAAATACACAAATGGGACTACATCAAACTAAAAAGATTTTTTACAGTAGAGGAAATCATCAACAAAATTAAAAAATAACCCATGGGAATGGAGAACATATTCACCAATACATCTGGTCAATATCCCAAATTCATAAAGAACTTGTAAAACTCAATACCAAAACAACAACAAAACACAATCCAATTTAAAAAATGGGCAAAGGACTTGAATAGACACTCTCTAAAGAGAACATACAGATGGTCAATAGACATAAGAAAAGATGCTCAACACCACCAATCATCAGAGAAATGCACATTAAAACCACAATGAAATATTACTTCACATCAGTCAGAATGGCCATCATTAATAAATCAACAAACAACAAGTGCTGGTGAGGATGTGCAGGAAAGGGAACCTTTTTGCACTGTTGGTGGGAAGGAGGATTAGTGCAGCCACTTTGGAAAGCATTATGGAGATAACTCCACAAATTAAAAAAATGGATTTACCTTTTGACCCAGAAGTATATCTGAAAAAACCAAAAACACTAATTTGAAAGAACATAAGCATTTCTATGTTCATTGCAGCATTATTTACAATTACCAAGATATGGAAGCAGCCATAAGTGTCCATCAGTAGATGAATGGATAAAACAATTATGGGACATTTATACAATGGAATACTACTTGGCTGTAAAAAAGAAGAAAAGTTTACCCTTTGCAAAAGCATGGATGGCCTGGAGAACATTATGCTCAGTGAAATAAGCCAGTCAGAGAAAGACAAATACCATATAAGTTCACTCATATGTGGAATCCATTGAACAAACTTAACAAACAAGCAAAATAGGTACAGACTCATAGAGAGCAAGATGACTGCTATGGGGAGGGGGGCAGTTAGGGACTGGAGAAGTTAGAAAACATGGGAGAAGAAGGAAGGGTGAGAAAGGGACCATTATCTTTAACAGAAAAGTAGTTCAAAATAATTTTGACTACTTGCCTCTGGTCATATCCTCCATGGGGGAAGCATGCATGGTCAGCACCACCATTATCCACCATCAATATGTAACTCCCATCTCCTAATGTCATACTAATTTTCACCCCACCCCACGAATGTATATAAGTCCTCAGGACAAAGGACCTGGGGCCTCTCACCAATCTGGGCAAGGCCTGTCATCTCCCTTCAGAACATACTAATAAATCCTGGTGCATACTACTTACATGCTGATCTGTAATTCTTTACTGTTGGAAAGAAGAACTAAGTTTTTGACAATAGAGAGATCAAAAAGAAAGGAAAAAGGACTCATGGTTATGGACAACAGTATGGTGATTACAGGTGGGAATGAGGGTAGAGAGGGGATAAATGGTAATAAAAGTAAATAAATATAGATAAATACACCCTTAGTTCTTACAGTATTTTTTATAATATAAAAATTCCAATAAGATACCATCTATCTATGGTGGGGGGGGGGCATTTAATACTATGATTCTTTAGTAAATGTCTGAACAATTAAATATATGTAAAATAGGGGAAATTATTTTTCCTAAGCATATTCATTATAATAAAGAACATAAAAATGTTTCTGTATCTTAAGGATTAAGCTGCCAGGTATAAAACTAAGATAGTGCCACACAAATGTTTGCTCAAAAATCTTTTTGTAAATTATAATATGTTAATTTCAGATTTTATTTTCCTGACCAACTTTACATGGCAGAGTGTACATGCCTGTATTTCACAATATATGAGAAAACCGGAAAATATTTTGTGATGAGGAGAATTATAAAATCTTTAAATAAAACTATTAAGTACTCTATGTGTAAAGAAGCTGGTTGTATTCTTTATTCCCAAAATATAACTTAACTTAATGTAGAAAACTCAATCACTCTTAAATCAAATGAAATCAGAGTAGATAATTCAAGAAACATAAACAACACATGAGGTATAATCAGAAGGGAGGAAAAGGGTGGTTTAAAAGGGGTTTTTAACTGTTTTGAGGATATTTGAACCACCTGAAAACATGGGGAGAGCTAGTGCTCTACCCACTAAAATACCTATATATTCCTACTCCCAAAAGTCCTGTAAAATTGCAAATGTAAGTATTTCTTGAGAGTTGTGCAGCTTCATGCAAGTTGTTCATCCTCTAGGTTAGGAATTCTTGTGTTAGATTAAGAATCCAGACTTAGAGTGATAGTTGAACATTAAACTCTAAGGATGCTAAACTATAGAAAATAGGAATGTGCAAGACAAACCTTCTGTAATATAGACCCCAAAGGGACAAGTCACGGTTATGCAGATGTTATAGAGCTCTGACAATGGTCCAGTCACCCATGATGGTAACATCAGCTTTGCCTCACTATTTGGGTTATAAAGGCTGGTTAATTAAACTAACCTCATCAAAACCGTTGCAGGCAAATAAAATTATAGCTCCAAGACCCACTAGTGGAACAGTGTGAATCTCAGAGAAAGGAAACGAGGCCCGCTGCCTAGTGACACCAGTTATTTCAGGGCATAAGATCCCAAAAAGAACCCTGGAACCCAGAGGCTGCTATCAAGGGGTGCAAGCCCAGCCTCTTTCCTGCCTTAGGCAGAGAGGCAAACACTCTGTTGTCCCAAAGCAACCACACTGCTTTGGTCGGTATGTAGATTAGATTGTTACCACTAAGGAGAAGGTAAATGCTTTCCTTGTTGTGGCTGTTGCTCCTTCTGTGTGCATCCTGGGTAAGGGTTGCTAGTAAACCCCTCCCCTTAGGCCTGACCTTGTCCCCGGAAAAGTGCTGAGATAACATCAGCCAGGTGAACAGCTGCACCCAGGAAGGCTGAGCATCAGGTTATGGGACGCCCTGTTAGAAGGGCTTCAGCCAGGGTGCCACGGGCTGTAGATTCTGACCCAGGGCTCTCATCCCTTTATAGTGAGTGGCAACAATAGAAGCCATACTTACTTAGATGAGTCACTTTTTCTTCATTTTGTGCCTCAAATTATATAGGAATGGCCTTCCTCATGTAAGCAAATGAGACATTTGGTTGGCAGGTTTGTGCTCTGATGATCTTACTACATAGTCTTAATGAAGTGAACTCTGGATTGTAAAGCTGTTACCGACAAAATGTCCCTCCAGTTTAGGCCACCAGTGTTACCAGGCCTGTGCTTTAAAACTAGAGCCCCACAAATCTTGGTCACAGACCTTGTGCTGTCCTTTGCAAGGTGTACCTCAGAGGATCTGAATAAAGTGTGCTGAGAGTCCCTTAACTTGAAGTAGAGCCCATGCTTGGAGCTCCATCCTGAGCCAGGCTTCTGGTACATATTCTCAGAATTTAACACCAGCCAAACATTCCTACCCTTCGTGAATTTCCATGTGCAAGGCCACCCTCCCCAGCTGGCCAGGTCTCCTCTGTACCAGGAAGGAAAAGAATGACTGTGGTGACTGTCAACCTGGAGGCTGAGTTGCAAAATCTGCACAGCTGATGGACCCCACAGCTGATGCTATTTTTATAAAATAATGTACAGCTTACCTCGTGAACTTTGCCTCTGTAAAAACATTAGCAAAACCTTGAGTAAGTCCACTGTCAACTGCCATTTTACCTTTACGTTAAGCCAAACCATTTATTCCAAATCAAGTTAGCCACAATGAGGCACTTTTCTGCAATACCCCTACCTTGACCTTCTTAGATGCCAAGGTTAGGGATAGCTAGCTGCTATGGCTGCAGCTCAGTGTACTAGATTACAGTTACAGCCTCTACTTTCCACCAGTTGCTTTTCACTACAGACTTTACTTCCCTCATGACTCCCACCAGTACTGCAGGCACCTATTTCATACCCAAAATTGCTACCTCCACCTCTCTCCATATCTTATTCATAAGTCCCTCTCTGTTGTTCCATAGTACGAACAAGGGAACCAGAGCTAACAGATCTAATATACCCATACAAAACGCCAAGATTGAATTGACCACTCTGGCCTTGCCCCAGTAACCCCGAAGCACTCCACAAAAATCCCCCAATAAAGGCATGTCTGCCATGTCCTGCCAAGCTTGCTCTCTCTATGCCTGCACTTGGCTTTGATCTCCCTGGGGGCCCCTGAGATATGCCCTCTACCTCCTCTAGGACCTGTGAGTACTAAGTTTTCCATTTCATTTTCCCCAGTGACCTTTTGTTGAACCTTGGCTTACCATCTAACCCCCCAGGGCCCTACTGAGCAAATGTCACTTTACCAAAGTCACAACAAGGAGCCTGGGACCTTTCCACATGTTCCTATTCTAATTCTCAGGTTGACTTCTTACCTTTCAGGTCCTAGTTTGTATGTTATTTCGTCAGCTTCCCTGTCTATCACATTTAAATTAAGACCCTCACCTTATTCTTCTTGCCAGGGGTAGGAAGGTATTCAAAATCACCTTCTTTTAATCCATCATAATACTTAAAATTTATTAACTTTTTACTTCTTTATTATCTATTCCTTAAATTATAATGCCCATATCTTGTTTGTTATAGTATCTCCAATACCTGTCACAGTGATCTGCAAATGGTAGACTATAGATTTATAAATTATAAAAAAGAATGAGTAGCTAGAATCTGAATATCAAAACTATGAAGAACTTCAAAACATCTAGACAGTAATTTTATTTTCAAGCTTTTGGGATTTTTAAAAGGGAAAAGAAAGATTTTAGAACTAGAGTTCTAGAATTTTAGTAATTTCTGCCAATGAATTATTCAGACAAGAAAAAAACTGACATTCATTTAAAATGTGAAATAATGGTCCTCATTTGCCATAGTCTTGTTTATTCATATTTCTGCATTTGTAACTAAAAGATTTTTCAGAATGATGTACCAGAAAACTTTACGATAAAAGTATACATTTAAAGCAGCTAATATACATTTAAAATTATTTTAGATAAGATACACAGATAAATTAAGTCAGAATCCTTAAAAAAGGTAATTTAATCAAAAGTAGAAACAACACAAAAACAATCCAGCAATAAAACTATGCACATGAGTGCCCAGGAGCCTTCTGCTAAAGGTCTGTTCTACATGCCCTTCTCCCGCACATCCAAACCCCGGCTTTCCCTCCTCCCTCTGATCTCTCCAAATGAAGAATTATTTCAGCTTCTCAGGAAGGAAAAGGTTTGTGACCCTAACAACCTAATAGGAACAACAGCACCCACACACTAGGAGTGTAGCAACTGATACAGCAGATGAAGAACACAGATGGAAATTTCGCTACTTCCCTGGCATCTGTGAGTGCTAATCACTTAGAAACACATTCTTCTCTCTCCACCGCCTCATCTTTACTAATAGTTCTTGCCAGCTGTTGCCCAGGAAAGGGAAAAAATGATTGTATCAATTTTCTTTGTTATCTCTTGTGCAATTTAAAGGATTTAGATATGATTTGCAGATACTACGGCTTTACGGAACTGACTCCTAAAAATAAATAAGATTGTTTCTGGCGTCTAGTTTCCCAGCTGTTCGATGGGGATGGAACCTTGGTCAGATTGATCCACAGGTACCAGTGTTAATTCAGCTTCCTGCCTTGGCTATCTCAATGGTGAAGTGATTAAGCTGAAGGATTAAAGCCAAATTCTTTTAGAAATTTGCTTTTAAAACCAGGTAGCTGGAGAGAAATAAATCCTTGGAGTTTAAAATAGTGAGACAAAAATTAGCAAAGGCAACAATAGAAACAAAGTCAAAAGACAGGCTGTGTTTACAAGGTCCAGATTTTTTTTTGACACTTTAATATGGTTTTCTTTTTGTCCTGGATGAAGAGTGAGCAATAAGGGGGCATATGTGTGGGGATGTGTGTTGGAGGTAAGGGAGGTAGGCAATGCAGACCAAAACAAAAACAACAACAAAAACAACCAGGCTATGTTAGTAAAAGGGTTTAGAGTCTCTTTCCTATCATTTACTTTAATTTTTGAGAGAACATTGAAAATTTACAATGGAAAGGAAATATCCTAAAAGGAAAAATAGTGATTGTGTTTAATCTTCCTGCTATTTTTATGTAAAATATATAATATTCTTTAATTTCAAGCCATTGAAGTCTAGGAACAAAGTTATTAAGTTTTGCCTAAAGTCCAGCACTTTGTGAGTATGTATTTCTCAGAGTTTAACATGAAGTAATTTGCATGAGTTGCCTGAAGTCTAACACAGCAAGAGACACATGTATTTGTATGCTTCATTATTTGAAGTCATGAGTGTTCCCATGCTGTTTCTTTCTCCAGCTCTTAAGTATAATCACCTCAACTTTGGAGAGCCTGTTCAATTTTGTTACTTGATTCCTACCCTGGGGATCACACTAACCAGCTATATATAAAGTCTATTGGCAGAAAACAGGAGTTTTTAGCAACGAGTATCTTTCAACCTGATTATTCTTTCAATGTTTTACGTGTTCTTTCTTACCCAGGTCTTAAAGATGACAGCAAAAAGTGATTTCCACTCCTGAATTCCTTAGGCTTTCCTTATGGGATATTAATTAAGCATGTCTATTGCTGGGGTCTAAAATAATTATGCATCAAACATCACTTATTTATTTTAGCTATTTTTTTAGGGTAGGTGCATAAAGTACAGTTTAAATCAAAATCTCAATTTATTGTGAAATGACAGCATCTTGGTTATTTTTAATGGTGCTTTCCATAATGTTTATAAACATTACTGGCTGCAGATATATCTTTTGCCCCAAATAGCTAAGTTCTGGCTCTTTTTCATTTATTTCCCCTGCAGTTTTCCTTATACTCTGCATGGTTTAGGTCCTAAGCTATAGCTATATAGTTTAACAAGATACAGAATTTTACCAGGTGATAATCAGTATGTTGGCTAAAACTTTTCTTTTTTAATATTAGAGGACACAGTCTATCTTCCAGTAAAACAAAATCTCAATAACTTACAAAATGTATAACTCTTAGAACCTCCATATTTCACAATAAAATAACATACTTTTTAAAAGTTTTTAAAAATGTACAATGAATATGCTTGAGCATATAATAAGCCCTTCCTTGGTGTAAATGAATATGATACTTAATAAGGATACAAGCCAAAAAAAAAAAAAAAATACAGCAGATTGGACCATTAGTTAAGTACAAAATATAACCATATTTACCAGTAACATATAAATAAGACAAATATAGAGTAAAAAGTGTCCATATGGAATGCACACTGGATTCCAACCATATGAAAGACAGAGGACCTTCTCACTCTCTATAAGAGAGTGTAAAGCACATTTCCAAAGACCTAATTCCTGAGAATAATCCCCCTCTTCTACATCTTGCCCTCCTCTACAGCTAAAATCTAGGTTGTAGAGCTCTGCTACTGAAAAAGAGCCCAAATTTCTGGCAATGTGAGATTTTGCTGGATGAAAGTCTTTGTAAGCTGCTCTTTCTTACCAATAATGCTGTTACATCCCAGAATGAATTTCTATGGGAATCAAAGCAGAGTGGCATTAGTTAGGCAGAACACTGGATTTTAGCAACTTCCTCCCAGATCTCCAATTAGGCCATGACCATTGCAGTGAAAACCAGCCACAGTGATTGCAAATCACACTCTTTTCCCAAAGACTTCACAATAATATAAAATTCCATACCACACATAGTGGTTACACACTAAGACACTAAATACCTTCTCTTCTTCCTTAGATCAATGTTCCAATTACAATTACTTATATTGATCATATCTCACACTTACTCAATAACATTCATTTGTAGTGGAATTGCAGAGTACATATCAGTGTAGATAAAAGGAAATTTAGAGTGCATTACAAGATTTATATAATTTAACTGAAACACAGGTAATAACCGATAAGTTATTTTGACTTAATTAAGAAACTGCATTCAAAAGATAATTCTAAGTTTCATATTTATTTTTTAAATGAGTTACCAAGTTCTATTTATTTTACCTCTTTTTATTTATTTTTATTATTGTATTACATCCATCCCCTTTTTAATCCCCTTTGTCCCCTTCTCCACCCACCCACTCCCCCCTAAAGTCAATCCCACTTGTTGTCCACACTAGTTCCTTGACTAAACAGCTCCCGTTCCTTGCCTCTTTCTCCCCTCTCTCCCCACCCTGCCCCTGCCCACTGAAGGTCTATTGTATCCATGTATCTGGTTCTGTTTTGCTTGTTGTTTTGTTCATTATTGTTCTATAATGAGTGAGGTCATATGGTATTTGCCTTTCACTTATTTTACCTCTTTAAGAAATGTATATGGTAAGAGTTAGAGATCTTCTCTAGCAATAGATACTTTATTCAACAGTTCATCTGTTGTCTACACATTGAAAATATTATCTTTGTCTTGAAAGTGTTTTTGTCCCAAGCATTTATTTTCTGGCTTTTTTGTTGTTGTTTCACTCTTTCAGTCTATTTTTGCCAAGTACTTCATCAATTTTATGTTGCTACAACTTACATTGTCTTCTCCACCTCCTCATTCTTTTTATCTTCAAAATCATCTTTGTTAATCTGTAACATTTCATCTTGCACATAAATTTTAGAATTATCATGTTGAGTGCTGACAAAAAATGTCTTGTTGTAATTTTAATAGGTTGCATGGAATTTATAGATTAACTTGGTGGAAGAATCAAATTTATACATTCCTGAATCTTCCCATATATATATTTTCTCATCACAAAACTTGATAGCTTAGAAAGCTTTTATAATTCCTAATAACATTTTAATTTTTTATAATGGTATCTCATAACTTTAATAGCTTTATTTCTCAGTACCTATTACTTTTATTTATATTTCCAACTGGTTGATGTGGCTATAAAATAATGCTGTTAAATGTTGTACAGTACATTGATCTTATTGTGCACCGCTTTTCCTGAATTTTGTACCTGGACAATCACATTATCTATAAATGGTAACAGTTTTACTTTTTCTTTCCAAACCTAATCCTTCTTAGTTCCTTTATCTTTTTTTTTTTTTTTTTTTTTTTTTTTTTTTTTTTTTTTTTTTTTTTTTTTTTTTTTTTTTTTTTTTTTTTTTGCTTTGGCTAAAAGCTATCATAGAAGTTGAACAGAAATGATAGTATTTCTTATCTTTCATGAATAACTGGTGTTTGCTGTAGATTTTGGAGCTAGCCTTTATTTCACTATATGCTAAATAATTTCTTCTTTATTTTTAATTTCTAATAGTTCCTTAATTAACTTTTAAAAATAACTTGAACAGGTGTTGACTTTTCTACATTTATTTAAAAATACGTATTATTTTTTCTTTCATCAGTTTATTGGTTAATTATATTAACAGACTTTCCAAGATTAAACCACTTAACTTCCTGTAGTCCCATTTGGTAACTATTCACTGTAAATTGCATTGATATACTTGGAATGATCATTTTTAACCTAATAATTTATCTATAGTCATAAGGGCAATTTGCCTGTATTTTTTTATTTACAATAATTGTTGAATTTTACTAGCCTTAGGAAATACATAAAGAAGATAAACTCCTTAAATTATATTCTGCTCTGGTTTCTATTTCTTCTGGAATCACCTTCAGCAATTTGTATGTATTTACATTTTTTATTTCCTCTAGGAGTTCAATTATGTAGGCCTAACATGGTTTATAATATTCTCTTAGAATTTCAAAAGAAACCTCTAGCACATCTAGAGGTTCCTCTCAATGCATCGCTATTCCTGTGTGTATGGATACACCTGCACACATTTGCGTGAGTGTATTTATGTGTATTTGTGCATTTTCCCTTCATCCTGAACTTTTTTATCTTTTGCTATTTCTCACTGTTCTTTACTCTTACACTATTTTTTCCACTTTTCTAACAAAGTAGAACACATAGATTCACAACATTTAGTCTTTTTATTTCATAAACATAGACTTAGTTTTTGGATTTCTCTGTTTTAGCTGATGCTTCCAGTATTTTTTCTTTAATTCAAAATAATTAGGATTTATTAGTTACATTTTTCACACATATTTTTTAACTAAATTTATTGGGATGGCTTTGGTTAATAAGGTTATATAGGTTTAAAGAGTAAAATTTCATGATACACCATCAGTATAATGCATTGTGTACCCACCACACAATGAAAAATCATCTTCCATCACCATATATTTGACTCCTTTTATCCTTTACTACCCTGTAACCCCCTTTCCTCGGATAATCACATACTGTTGTCTGTGTCTGTGAGTTGTTTGTATGCTACTTTTTCTTTTCATATTCCACATATGAATGAAATCATATGGTTAACTTTTTCTGTCTGATTTGGCTCCATGTTGAAGCTTTACAAACCCAAATTTTCAATTTAAATAAAAGAAGCATGGAATATGGCTATATTTTCTATTGTCCTAATAAATTGTCCATATAGATTAGGTTAGTATTCAGGAGACAGGAATAGGAAATAAATGCATAAAGTATCATTCATCATTAGTATAGAGGGACCGGAATCAATGTGATGGTGCCTTGCTGTCTCAAATAGCTAAATGGTTCCTAAGGGGAGGTTTACAATTAGACAAGGTCAAAGTATTTAGATGTAATGTATAAAGGTTGATGCCTCAAATGTAAATAATTATTGGGATGGGAGCTTACAAATGTTTTATAGATCAGAATTCAGATGGGTGTAGTCATCTACATATTTCCATGAGTTATTTATTGTAATGTGTAGGTCTTAAGACTAGCAGGAGAATTACTAAATCTATAACATTTAAAACTTAAAGTACTTTGTGCTTCAGTGTCCCTGTATTTTTTAATCTCTTCTTGTTTTCATTAGTTAAAAAAACATGTCATTATCATAGAGATATTTTAATTTACAAATTGACTATATATGTACATGCATGTCAACATATACATATATATGGGCATATTTGTGATATTTATATTAATAAAGGTCAAAGGAAACATTTGGATCTTTTCTTTAGCTGAATTTATCAGAGTGCAATAGTGACAATGACAATGGGAGCACTTCTCATAGAGCAACCTACAAACCAATCATATTTCACTGATGACAACCAGAATCATAAAATTTCCATTTTAAATAATAAATCAAATTGTTGACATTTTACCTAAATCAATACTCTTCTCATTTCAAAGAAAAAAAATGAATACTCCCTTAAGAATATTAAATAATTTATTAAATAGAAGAGCCATGATAAAAAAAGAAATGTCAAATTGGTATATTTTACAATTACCCTTATTTATTATGTCCTTATATTTCTGACCAAGTTTTCTAATTTCATTAGGTTCTGGTTTTCAAATTTCATTGCAGGAAATGTATTGCTTCCATGGTCTGACTTTGAACAATTTAATTTATTTTAACCACTTTATATTTTCTTCACCAAACTTTTAGACTAATTGGAATGCTCTCTAGACACTGACAAGTTATATTTAATGCAAAAATGTGATTCAGTCAGACAGTATTATGGCAGTCATACTTTTAGTGCTAAGTATTTAAATTGTCATATTTTATGTTTTAAAAAGACAAGTTAATCTTGAGATTTACATTGTAATGGTATTTTGATCACAGTTTTACTTCTAAAATCATATTCCCTAGAAATAAAAAGCATACCACAATTACCATGAAATTTTATTCATAAGATGAAGGCCATTAATACATTTATGTATTAAATATTTTACACCTGTTTGATTGACTGACAGACATAAGATGATAATCTATGCCTAAGTTTTAATTTAAGTTTTCTATTCTGTTTCATTATTTTAATTACAAAAGAACATGTCTCTTTTGCAAGTTAAATAATATGTGGGCATGTAAAAATGTTCTATTCCCACACCTCAACCTCTAGCCATTCTCAATTGGTTAACTAGTTTTTTTTTGTTGTTTTTAAGATTTTTTATTTCTTTATTTTGAGGAGAGGGGAAGGGAGGGAGAAAGAGATGGAGAGAGACAGCAATGTATGGTAGGTAGCCTTTCAACTGCCTCCAGTTATAGACCTGGCTGGAGACCTGGCTTGCAGCCTGGTTACGTGCCCTGGCTGGGAATAAAACCAGCAACCTTTGGGTTTGCAGGCTGGTGCCTTATGCATTGAGCCACTAGCCAGGGCCTTGGTTAACTCTTAAGGTAGCCAATGTTAATCATTCAACAAGAATTTTTCAAAAAGTTCCACAGCTTTCTAATTGTTTCTAATTAAAATAATGATTCATAATGTTGAATAATGCCCACCCATAACCAATTATCACTGTAAAGCAAGTGCTAAATATTATTTTACATACTTCTGAAAACAACTCAATCTTATTAGACTTCAGCTTTTTAAATTCAAAGACTTCTAACCAATTTAGAATCTTGGAAATTTTCATCTGACAGGGGTCTTTCAGCTCATCTTGTCCATTCTCTTATTTTTTAGTAAGAAAAGATTGAAACCAGTTAACAGATTAAACAGGAGCTTTTGATACTTAGCTTTGTTTCATTAAGACTTCAGCAAAAATATTATACAATCAATTTTACCACTTCCAGGGGTGATCCCACCAACTTGAGTCAGACAATGATTCTTGATTTTCTTAACTCAATTTCCAAATGTCTTGTCCCAAATATTAATTATACTTATTTTACATTTTAACATCCACAGGAGATAGCAATAGCCGTAATAATATAAAACTTGCATTTAACAAGGGTTAACACTCGAAATATCTAATAATTGTCTGAGGATTCCCATGACCCTCATAGGTAGGACCACTTTATAATTTATTTTACAAATTAGGACTTTTTGAGGGGAAAAGGAAGCATTAATAGTAATCATGCTGTGGTGATAGGAGTAAATCAAGATGATCTCAAGCAAAGGAGGAAGAATGGTCACATCACTCAGAGCAAAATAACAAGAAGTTAAGCTTTTTCATTTTCATACAAATTTCTTTGCTATTCATTTTTATAATATGAGGCAGGTATTTTTAATATTCATTTCAAATTTAAGGAGAGTAAGGCACAAAAGAGTTATAATAATGATCAGTAAGTGAAAAAAAACTGGTATTTGTACAATGATATAGGAGAGAACCCCCTAAAACCTAGAATATCTTCTGCAGCGTAGGCCCCTTGGAGTACAGGCTTCCTCTGCTAGGTGAGTGTTCTAGGTACCCATCTGTGTCAGTGCACCATCTGGCATTGCTGTGAGAGGCTGCATTTTGCTTCAATGAGTTTTTTTAAAGACACTTTTCAGTGTGTTTTTCCATTTCATGATAGGTGATTTACAAGTGCACTTGCCCACACTGAGCTGAGTGGTCAGCCATTCATAACCCAAAATGGCCTCACCCCCATGTCTTACTCTCTCTGTTCACCCTATCTCTGCCCCAAGAGACATTTTTGTGCGTTGTTTCTCTGGATAAAAAATTTCCTCAAAGGGAGACAGTTTACCAATATGGAAGAGGTGAAACAAACAAACAAACAAAAAATGGCAAAAGCAATAAAAGGCACCAAAATCAGTAAGTTCAAAAACTGTTTTGAGTAGTGAAAAAAAAGTCTCTATAGATATATTGCACCCAATGGAGAGTACTTTGAAAACAACTGAATTTTAAAAATCAAGAATAAATACGCAATTTTTATAAATAAATTCCATTTTTGTGTCCCCCTCTCATATTAGACTCAGAAACATACTTTTATTTCTGAGAACCTAAAATAAATGAATGAATAAATAAATAAATAATTGGTTTGGCCACTTACACAGTGTATAGACTACAATGAAGTTAATGAAGACCATGGGAGATATGTTATTAGAACTATGTTTTCATTACAAACATGTTCAAAAAATAGCAAAACAAATCAAATTCAGAGGAAGAAGAATGATGTTACCTAGTCTTTGGTGATTCTCAAATTGGATTTTATAACCTCTCCTAGAATAGTTCTCGAAAATTTAGGTTAGGGAATGATTAGTTTTATGATTGTTCATTTCAATTGTTTAAAATAATTTCAATTTCATTCTTAGATTATCTATAAACATTCTTTAGTTCTGTGATGATTTTAGTAATGAGTAAACTGATTTGATGATAACGTAAACAGTCAAGACATTTGTATCTAGGCCTAACATTGATGAGCTTTGCCCTATAGATTAATTGTATCTGTAACAAAGAAGGTACCAATGTGTAAGACAGGACTAAATTAGTTTCAGCAGTAAGGAAGAGAATAAAAGGACAGCATCCACTTAGCTCTGGAAAAGCCTTTAAGGTGTTGGATTCTGACATTCTGAAAGGTTAATAGCTGAATAACAACAATAGTAAAAACTAGAACAATGTCATTAATCATTTATGAAGTCCACATTATACATTAGGATAAGTACTAAGTACTTTGCATTTATTAATTCTAATTCCTTTTTTCCCAAAGGAAACAAGTCATATCCTTCTTTTTATTTTATTTTTTAAAAAGATTTTATTTATTATTTCCAGAGAGAAGAAGGGAGAGAGGCAGAGAGGAACAGAGACATCAATGTATGGTTGCCTTTCATCTGCCCCCAGCTAAGTACCTGGCTGGAGACCAGGCTTGCAACCTGGTTATGAGCCCTGGCTGAGAATTGAACCAGTGACCTTTGGGTTTGCAGGCCAGCGCCAATCCACTGAGCCACTAGCCAGGGCCTAATTCTAATTTTTAAAATAAATTTCCGTTCTGAAAACGAGAAAAGTGAGATTGTTACATAATTTTCCCAAGATCACACAGCTACTGAAAACCAGATCTTGACTTAAAGTCTGAGAATTAATTTTCCATCCCACCCCTGGTACCTCCAATCCAAAAAGTTACATGTTCATAAAGTATAATACTTTTTATTTTAAATGCTATGATTTGCAATGTTGAAAAAGAAAAAAAAACTCAAAACAGTTCATACATCTCTCTTATTTTGTTGTTAAATAAAGATAATACTTAAGTGTAATTTTCAGAATTTGGCCCCTGCTACAAATAAAGCAAAAGTGTAGGTAAGTTCTATCTGGCTTGTTTTGCAGTTCACTTTTTATTCACTTTTACATATTGGGGTAAAAATTATTTTTCAAGTCCTTATCTGCCATAGTAACTATAGCCTAAAATTTGCAGGGTAATTATATGACAAAGACAAAACATGTATTACGTTAAAAAAATGGTTTACTAAAGGGAAATAAAGACACAGATGGCTTCATAGAGTCAAGGAAAATATTCACACAATGGTACGCAAGATCCATGTTTTTTCTTTTTCTTCTTCCTGTCAAAATGTGCACTTTGCTCAATGCCTTTAGACCATTCTTCTTCTAGGGAAGAATATTTATTTTTTATCATTTAAAATATTCCTTATATGAGGGATAAACAAGTAAGTCTGTCACACACACACATATGCATACATCCCTCTCATATTCAGTATCATAAAACATTTCTAGAGTATTTAATTTCCATTTCAGAAAAGCAAATCAAAATATTTCAATCCCATTAGAAAATGCGATAACTAATAAAACATATACTCATGTTTTAATGGATTTTATGAAAATGAACTTAGAATCACTTCCAAATAATATTAGCTATTATTTATTGAGGACTTCACTCTTTACAAACATCATTTAAATCTCTGACACTGAAAAAGTAGGTAGTATTATTACATCGATTTTATAAAAATGAGCCAGTGAATTTATTTACTTTGTCTACATAGAATTCAGATGAATCAACACTATTAAATATTATTATATGCAGTTCTTCCAAATAACATAAATTATTTGATTGATGGCAAATGACAGCAATAACTCTTGTTTTATAGATTTAAAGCCTCAGGTAATTGAGTCAGTGGCAAAATGGAAAATAAAACTCCCATTTTCCCCCATTTGTCCTTGTCAGGTAGTTTTAAATATCCAGGAAGAGAAAACACAAATTTTCTAATGAAGAGTGTTGCAAGATTAGACAAATTAACAATATCAAAATGACAGTTGATATATAATTTAGATGATGAAAATAAATATAATAAGCTACCTAGAAATATTATTGCACAATGAATTGATACAAACATAACTGTTTCTCTATTCATGAACAAAGTAATAAGTTATATTACCACAAAGTTTTGCTATCAAACATATTTCCCACAAAATTTACTCCTGGGCATATTGAGAGAATAAGGACATTCATATGCTTCAGGGATTAAATCCATCAGTCCAAAAAGGGTGAATGAACAAAATGTTGATGCTGAAGAAAATGGTGGTTGGTGGTATTCACACCTTTTTAAAATAATATACAGTGCTGACATTAAAATAACTGTATTTTCTATTTTGTTTTTCTGCTTGAGATGTTGCTCATAAGGGGAGAAAAGGCAAAAGTGTTCTTTTAAAGGAAGACACACACTCAGTTAAAATTAAAAGTATCTTCGAAATAGCTCCTTCGCAGATTTATAAAAGAACATTTTTTCCGGTCTCAGTACATAAGAAAAGTTCATGGATTCATGACTATGCAAGGTCATGCATGGTATTGAAACACCAATAAATGGTTCGATGTTTTAAAAATGAAATTTTAAGAATGTTAGATTTCAAAGTTTGCATTGATGTTTGTAGTGCTTTTTTTCCTTTTATTTCCCACTTCTGTTTCAACTATAATAAAATATTTTCTTTGACAGACATTTTGTATTCTACATGTAAATATATGCCATGTATTTTTTAGTGTGTATAGTGTTGTGGCTATAGAAGACCAACATGTCTCTAAAATGTTAATAGTCTTTTTGAGGAGATAAGTCTAACACTAATCACTAAAGCAAGAGAAAAGGCATATGACAAAATGCTCAAACAAGTAGTATATGGATTGTATGTAATATAATACTTGAGAAAAGAAAAGACTTCAAAGTATTGCTAAAACCAGAGATTATACAGGTTATTTACAGGCTGTCTTTACACATCATTAAATAAGTCTACTACTTGCTATCCAAGTCAGCTTGGGAAAATTATTCTACTTCTCTGAGTCTTAGTTTCCCTATCATTTAAAAACATATAATAATGCCTATATGAGAGATTTTATTTTAAAAAGTAAATAAATTGGGGTAAATTAAAATGTGTACTCAACACATACGTCCATGATGATGAAGATGGTGATAAAAACATTTAATTTGTTTACAAACAATTTAAATAACCTTGTTAATCCTCAGTACTCTCATCATGAAATACAGGGATAACAATACCTACATCATAGGTTTCCTTTGAAGATCATATGAAATAAGAGCAAAAATACCTGTTGTGTTCAGTAAGGCTTATTTGTTCATTAGGTATATAGTGCCTAGGGTCTATGGTACATTTAGAGGTACACAAAATGTTTTAATTTTATGTCTTCTAAAACAAGAAGAAGAAAAACATCATCATTACCAGCTGGAGCAGCAGCATCACAATATGTAACAATTAATGAATTTAGCTTGGTACACACATACACATATACACACATGAGATCTGTCTGGAAAAAGTCCAGTCATTGTTAATATAATGAGAATGGTTTGTGTGACATTGATGTAACCTGCCATCCAAGCAGAGTGGACTAGAATGCACATGAGTGAACAATGATGACTTCACTGTACTAGCCAGTGTAGGTGGTAGATGCCATTGAGCATGTGTACAGTGTACCTGTCATATTCAAAATGACTGAGTGAGTAGAGCAATGAATCTGCATCAGATTTTGCATTAAGCTTGAACATCCCCCTGAAAAAACTATTCAGATGATTAAGGCCTCAGCTATGGGCAACTGCTGATTGGAAGCTTCCTCATGTCAACGTGGTCACTCATGCATCACATATTATGGAGAGTATTTTTTTACAAAACCTTAAGTCACCCAGGTGACTCAGGCCACCTACAGCCCAGATTTGGCACCCTGTGACTTCTGGCTTTTCCCAAAAGTAAAAACCACCTTTGAAGAGAAGAGATTTCACAATGTTGACGAGATTCGGGAAAATAGGATGGGGCAGCTAATGGTGATTAGGAGAACTGTGTGAGGTCCCAAGGTGCCTACTCTGAAGGGAACGAAGGCATCATTGTCCTATATACAATGTTCCTTGTATCTTGTATATTTATTGATGTGTCTTTATATTTCATTTTACCTGGGTGGGTACCTTCTGGATGGAGTTCAGTTATAAGTGTAATTTTTAGCATTTTAAAAATTTAATTTATTTTAATTTTTTAAAAGATTTTATTTATTATTTCCAGAAAAAGGGGGAGAGAGAGAGGCAGAGAGGGAGAGAGATATCAATGTATGGTTGCCTATCACCTGCCTCCAGCTGGGGACCTGGTTGGAGACCTGGCTTGCATCCTGGTTATGTGCCCTGGCTGGGAATTGAACCAGCAACCTTTGGGTTTGCAGGCCAGTGCCTTATCCACTGTGCTACCAGCCAGGATCAATTTTTAGCATTTTTAACTGAGAAAATGCTCATTGCAGGCAAAACATCTACAGCTCACAGAAGTCATTATATAGCTTTTTATTTTGTTTTATTCATTCCCATTTTGCCCCTGTGATTCAGAGGTGGCGGGGCCAAGAGGATCTCAGAAACAGAGTTTGAGCTCTCATCCAACCATACCTGAAACCTGATATCCCTTGTCCTTAAATTTTTATAAAAACATACTCTTCATCAGTCAATTCAATTTTCATTGTTTTCTGCAATCCTAAGTAACTTAATTGACATGATAACTAAAATCTGCTTTAATTACCAAAAATATAACTCAACATTTCACTTTTGCGATTAACAAATGTCTCAGTCAGCATTTTAATACAATTAAATATTTACAGCATAAAAACAACAATAAAAATAGCTGTGTGTGATCAAAATAAGGCTTAGAAAGTCAAGATCCTAGGTGACTGGGTTCAAAGAGGCTTTGTGTTTAAAATTAGTAAGCATAAGTAGTTATTTCAAGATTTACTTATCCTCAAAAATAGGTCGAGGTATATGAGAAACAGGGAATCATATTAAAATCCGTGTCTATTATTTTTTGGTAGCACCCCAACCCTTCCAGGAGGCTCTCATTCTTGCCAACCTGCCTATACTATCTTGGGCCCTTCTTCATGTCTCTTCTTGGTGCCACATTAGCCCCACACAACAGGTGTCCCTGTCTCTAGCAGCTCCAGAGACAGTCCTCTGGGGAATTGAAAGTATTGCTCTTTTCCTTCCTGTCCAAATGCTGAGCAGAGGAGGGGCTAACATAATACTAAGAAGCACCTCAAGTAAATATGTTTTAGCCTGTCAAAGAAGCACACATAAGACCGTAGTTTGTGCTTTTGGTGCCCATCCTCTTGTCCTGAGGTCATTAGCATCAATTATTAAATGGAAATAGCTTCAATTAGGGCTTAAATAGCACTTCTGTATTTCTTAGCATATATATTTATAAATATAAATTTAAAATATCTATGTAAAAAAATTAAGCCTATAATGAGAAAAATAAGGGCTGCCCTTAGGATAACATTGTGTTTTGTTCTATATTTTACTGGAAGGATTTAATTAGCACTCCCATAATTATGCAGGTTATTATTAAATTTCTGCTTTCCAGGAAGTTTAACAATCAGATGCCTCTGAAATTTGGGCCGTACTCTTTTTTTTTTTTTAAGTAATGTCAATAAGAGTACTGGCAAACTGAACATTTATGTTGATTTTTCTTCTCCACTTAAAAATGATTTTTATGTCTGCATTTCTTTGACATGGAAAAATCTGCTTTTCAAGATATGGACATCTAAGAATAAGATTTATCCTCTAAAAGCATTGTGGCACAATAAATGCTTCTTTTTTTTAGAATTCATGTGCAGAACACGACAGCAAAGAGAGTCAGCTGAGACAGATCAGTTTAATTTTTATTGATAATATGATCACAGGTGCATTTTTAATTATCTCACTACATCACTTTCCTCAACAACTGTCACTAGTAATTTCATACAGCAAGCGTGTTGCCCTTATGACATTACAGAACACAATTTAGAGTTATTTACTATGCTTGTGGATTGACAAGTGGCTTCACCTTTTGTGTGATTACAACTAAGGGAGTCACTAAACTTAGAAAATTAGATGCCAATCATCTCTGTAACCTAGAGGTGAGGAGCAGCATGAGTGAAGTAATCAAAAAATATGGAAGTTTGCAGCATTAATTTAATGGCTACTGCCAAAATCACTGTAGTCAAGAGACACATTAGGCAGAGGAAGCTTCTTGTTGGTATTGGTTGAGAGATGGGCAGAAAAATACCATGTTTTGGACTTTCTCTCCCTGTTCCAGGGCTTATGAAGTCAATAACTGGTACTTGCTGTGATGACAACCCAAGAATTGTGAAGACCCTGGAAAGTTTGGGACCAAGGAATCAGCAACTCATTCTCTAGGTTTTTGGCATTATAGCAAAAGAAGAGAGCAATGTTTCTTTTTAAATCCTGTTACAGCCTTGTCTTTCTGTTTGTAAAAATTTACTATCTGTTTGTAACTAGCAAAAACACCCATTACTCGAGGTTAAAAGAACACACTAAAATCCTTTTATGCATGTTGCTACATTTGTTATATTATAAACATATTTAGTTTTAAATTGTATTTATTTTCCCTTAAATATATTTTATTTATTTTGCTATTACAGTTGTCCCAATTTTCCCCCCTTTCCCCCTCCACCCAGTACCCCATTTCTTCCAGCAATGGCCCCCTTAGTTCACGTCCATCTGTCATGCATGCAAGTTCTTTGGCTTCTCCATTTCCTTTATTCTTCTTAACATCCCCCTCTCTGTTCTGTAACTACCAATGTGTACTTTTTTTTTCTTTCACATCTAGACAACTCACCATTTAAACAACTGCCTTCTGTCAGTTTCTCAAATCATATTAATACAAAGTTTTCTTTTCATTATTTCAAAATGCCTACATTAATTCATTTGTTTAAAGAATTACTCTTTTAAGAAATATGAATTGCAATATTACCAAACACATGCAAAAATACATTTAAACATACATATTTTTACACATATTTAAAGTACATACTGGATCTTGAAGAGTTAATACAAAAAAACTAAAATAGCTTACGTAATTATTATATGTTAAATGACAGTATTTTAGATATATTTTAGCAAATTAAGCAGGGTTTTTTCCTTTTTAATATTTATTTTACTCTGGAATGCTATTTTTGTGAAATATATCATAGAAATGGTATATTGCAGAACTCACTTTTGTGAAAATTATCCTAAAGACAGTGCCAAATCCATAGTAAAAAATGAATTTGGTTTTTGAGTCAGATCCTCCCCCCTCCAATAATATAACTCAACTTTACTTTGAACTATTGGAACTACAACTTATTCTTTTTGGAGTTTTCCATTTTAAATAGATTTATTTATTTACTTATTTACTTACTTTTTGCTGTGCACAGGTCTTACTACTTTCAACACACTCTGTTTTCCTCCATGTATGTTTTACAAGTTGAAGCCTTCAGAAATAATGGCACTTGCAGGGCTCAGATGGTCCCCAGAGTAGAAAGTATTATGTCTACTAAATTGAGGTATAAAATAAAAGTCCCTAGGATTTAAATAATTTTGTAGAATAGTATTCTAGCTATTTTTTGAACTTGTGGTTGACTTCCTATGTGGTCCTAAACTAACCCCTGAACTATTTAAGAATCTGTTGAGGTAGAGATTAGGTATGTTCACATTTCAATAATAAAGTTTACTATAGCATTAATTCCTTTTCCCAAGTACACCCAGTTTGGAAGCCTTCATAACTGGAAATGTGTATTTCCACGAACTATTTGATAGGAACCTCATCTAATGTGCATGTTAATATGAGAATATATATTGTACATGAATCATATAGTTTACTAGTTTGCAACTTCCATCCAAATTGGTCTTCATTCTCAGCATCTTTTCTAACCTAAAGATTGACTAATTTCACAACACCAATGATCAGTTGGTTGCTATTCAAAACATAAATTGCTAACAAAATCCATAAATTACACACCCAAAAATAAGCACATATTTTGTAACAGTAAGAAAGATAGCATGTCTTCTATTAGTATACATCCACATTTTCTTAAAATTTTCTTCTTCCTTAACTGAATTCAATTTTTCTGAGTTATTTCAAGTAACATTATTTTCCCATATTGTGAAATAATTCTGATCTAAGAAAACTTAACCTGCAGTGTGCATTTACAAGTAATATACAAAATTATACCTTATTTATTAAAATCTATTTATAACAAGATCATTTATTTAAAAGATTTTATTTATTATTTTCAGAGAGGGGGATGGAGAGAGGTAGAGAGGAACATTCATGTATGATTGCCTTTCACTTGCCTCCAGCTATAGACCTGGCTAGACACCTGGCTTGCAACCTGGTTATGTGCCCTGGCTGGGGAATCAATTGAACCTGTGACCTTTGGGTTTACAGGCCAGCAACTTTATCCACTGTGCCACCAGCCAGAGTTATAACAAGATCATTTTAAAGCATTCATAAATTAAAGTTGGTTCTTATCCATTCAGCTACACTATGTATTTGGATTGGTGCATTTAATCCATTTACCTATAAGGTTATTATTGTTAGGTACTTATTCATTACCTATCTTTCCCTTTGTACCTGTGTTCCTGTTTGTATCTCTGTTTATCTTCTTAAAGCAGACCCTTTGGCATCTCTTGCAATGCTGGTTTGGTGGAGATGTATTCCTTTAGCCTTCTTTTGTCTGGGGAACTCCTTATTTCACCCTCTATTTTGAATGAGAGCCTTGTTGGGTAGAGTATTCTTGGTTGCAGGCCTTTGTTTTTCATTGCTTGAAGTATTTTTTGCAATCCTCTTCTGGCTTGTTGTGTTTCTGTGGAGAAATCAGCTGAGAACCTTATTGGAGCTTTCTTATATGTTATGAGCTGTTTTTCTCTTGCTGCTTTTAGGATTCTCTCCTTATCTTTGAAATTTACCATTTTAATTATGATGTGTCTTGGAGTGGGCCTGTTTGGGTTCATCTTCCTTGGGGCCCTCTGTGTTTCCTGAGCATGCATGACTTTTTCTCTTTTCAAGTTAGGAAAGTTTTCTGTCATTACTTTTTTTAAACAAGTTTTCTAACCCTTGCTCCTCTTCTTCTCCTTCTGGTATACCTATGATATGGATGTTATTACATTTCATGTTGTCATGCAGCTCTCTTAAAATCTTTTAATTTGTTTTCAGTCTTTTTTTATTTTGTTGCACTGCTTGGGAGTTTTTTTCTACATTGACCTCCAGCTTGATAACCTGATCCTCTATTTTCTCTAGGCTGCTTTCGATTCCTTCTACTGTGTTCTTCAGTTCAGAAATTGTATTCTTCACTTCCTTCTGGCTCTTATTGATGGTGTCAATGTCCTTTTTAATGCTGGTGCATGCAGTTCTTGTAGCTTCTTGTAGCTTCCCTGGAGTTCTTTGTAGTTTTCTTTGAACTCACTGAGCTCATTGAACTTCTCTAGCATCATTATTTTGAATTCCATGTCTGATAGGGTGCTTGCCTCTTTTCACTTTGCACTCTTCCTGGGGATTCCTCCTTTCCATTTGCTGAGGGGTTATTTCCTTGTCTCCCCATTTTAGATAACTCTTGTTTGTTTCTGCTTCTTGGATTGGTCTGCCTTGACTTACTGTCTTAGTGCTATGACCTTCTGTGTTGTAGAGGTGCACTTTTTTATTCCTGGCTCCACACTTGGTGACATCAGCTCATGTCCCAGTCTGGGCCTAGTCAGCCAGATGGAGACTGCCAGAGATCCACTGTCTTTGTCACCTATAGTTGTTAATCCCCATAAACATATTTTTAAATGTTATAGTTTCTAAAAGCCCTAGTTATAGATCTGTGTTTAAGAAACCAACATGCAATTTATGATTTTACTATCTTCTATGACTGATTAATTTTTGGATAATCCCTTTTTAAAACTAATGACCAACTACATTTTATATTATAGTGAGAAAAAGTATGTAAGCATTGGAAGTAAAGAATGAGTATAAAAAATCTAATTTTAACAAGCCAAATGTCAATTAATAAGTAAATGAATTTTTAAATGTGTCATATTCATATACTATAATATTTTGTAACAAATAGAATAACTTTCTTGTGCATATATTAACCTGATGAATCTCAAAGTCTCACATTGAATGAATAAAACTGGTCAAAAATACATACATATTGTATGATTCCAGTTACCTGAAGCCTAAGAACATAAAAAATTAAATCATGGTGATAAGATCAGTCTAGTGGTTATCAGGAAAGGGTGTTGGGCTGTTTTCAGAAAGGAACAGGAACTCTTTGGCATATGGAAATGTAATTTATCTTGATCTGGGTGGTGGTTACATGGATATGTACATATGTAAGTTTGTCAAGCAGTATTTAAGATTTGTGTATTTTGCTGAGTGTAAATTATACTTTAATTAATAAAAAGCAGAACAAAATAACTTTCTATTATGATTTACATTGGTTAACATTCAATCACCACTTGCATACATTCCTTCCTTTAATCCCTACAAGAACCCTACGAAGAAGATATACACAGAACCCACAGACACAGACAACAGTCTGGTGATGGCTATAAGGAAGGAAGGTCCCTGGGGAAGTGGGAATGGGCAAAGGGTGGGGAGACGGACAGCAATAATAGTATGAATAATAAAAATATAGAAAAAGGTTCTGTAAAAGTAACAAAAAAGACACTGTTATCCCAATTTTAGAGGTGAGACCAGGCACAAGGCAGATATAACACTATTCAAGGTTTCACAGCTAGTACATTGCAAACCAGAACTCAAACTTTCTGTTTCCAGACCCCACAGTCTTGACCTTCAAGCTGTACTATTTTTCTCTATGAGGTCTCTATTAATTTTGAGAGGAGCTTTCTGTAATAGAATATTACAATGGGGCTGCTGAGAAAAATAGTCATTAGAAGCATTAAAGCTATGGAAATAGAATGCAAAAACTGTTAGTGCATTTCTGGACTTTAAATAACTTTCAGTTTATGAATTATACATACAGATGTGTAATGCTTTTAACTGTAAATATTGCATTGTTCCCCAAAGGGCATTCAAGATAAGCCATTTGCCTGCTGCAGTTTTTGAAAGATCGAAGGATGTTAAAATGTGTCAAATAGCTGTTGTTTCAGGGCCTTGTTACCTACTTTTAAAATAATCTATACTAGATTATCAAACACTTTTATATGCCCTGAAAACAAATATTGTGGGGGGAAAAAACTGAAGCATAATCCATTATCCAAGCCTTAATCTCTCAGAGTGATTTATAAATTAGTAAAATATTGCACTATAGCTCTAAGTAAAAATTATCTTTATGTTTTATAATACTATATTTACTAAAAATTCAAAAGAAATTTTATGGAATAAAAAATGATATAAGCCAACATAGCCAGTTAAATAATTATGAAAAAATCACCTCGAGATTTTTTTGTAGCATTCTTAAATTTCTAAGTAGTTGGTCTTGGATTAGTGTATTGTTTAGGTTAAATTTATGTTAACGCTTTCTACAGTGGGCACCCTTGGGATTCAGGCACCCAAATTAGCTGAATCTGGCTCCTGCAGCTCATGCTTTCATAACTTTGAACACTTGATTAGCGAAAGACTCTCTTTCAGTCTTTTAACTCTGATGTCCCCAATTTTTAGACTATGTTTATGTAACATTTATTCTATTTTCCTACAGGCTCTATCTCCCCTGGTTACTAAGCAGATAATCAGTCTCTTATCTGACAATGAAATAAAAATAATCAAATAAAAATTTGATGAATTTACTGCCATAATTCCACCCACTTCTCTGACTTTCCCCCATCTGTTTCTTCTTCCCTCCCCTGGAGTATTGCCAGTCTGGTATAACATCTATTTCTCCAATTTTACTCTGGACCTATTTGGTCCCTGCCTATCTGTCTCACTCCATGGATTAATCTCATTTTACTAGTCTAGATGTCCCACATTCCTTTTTCTGCCTGCTCCTTCCCATTAGCATTTGTACTGGTCCTAATCCCTATCTCCTGAAAACTCTCCCTTGGATTCAAAATGCTATATGTACTCCCATCAAGAGTGCTTCTCTGAGCGTTTGATCTCCAAAATATATAAAGAACTTATACAGCTCAATGCCAGGGAGATAGACAAGCCAATTAAAAAATGGGCAAAGTGCCTGAACTGACAGTTCTCTAAGGAGGACATACAGAGAGGCCATAGGAGTATGAAGGAATGCTCAACATCACTAGCCATCAGAGAGATGCAAATTAAAACCACAATTAGATACCACTTCTCACCTGTCAGAATGGCCATCATTAACAAATCAACAATCAACAAGTACTAGGGAGGATGTGGAGAAAAGGGAACCCTGGTGCACTGTTGGTGGGAATGCAGACCCGTGCAGCCACTATGGAAAACAGTACGGAATTTTCTCAAAAAACTAAAAATAAAACTGCCTTATGACCCAGTGATTCCACTGCTAGGATTATACCCGAAGAATCCTGAAACACTAATTCAGAAGAACCTATGTACCCCTATGTTCATAGCAGCGCTATTTACAATAGCCAAGTGCTAGAAATAGCCTAAATGCCCTTCAGTGGATGAATGGATCAAAAAACTTTTTGCATAGTGCACAATGGAGTACTATGCAGCAGAAAGAGAGAAGAAGCTCCTACCATGCAATAGCATGAATGGAACTGGAGAGTATCATGCTTAGTGAAATAAACCAGGCAGCAAAAGACAAACAGCCTATGATCTCACTTAACACAGGAGACTGATGAACAAAACAGAGATGAGTAGAGCAAAACCAGAGACATGGAGAAAAAAAAAAAAAAGTAGCAGAATGACAGTGACTAGTGGGGAGAGGTGAGGAGGAAAGTGGAGGAGGGGATTAGTGGAGGAGCTAGTGTGAGGGACCCATGGACATGGACAATGAGGTGGGGACTGACTGTGACAGGGAGGGTGGGGCAGGGTAGAGCAATGGTGGGGGATGAAATGATGGTAATACACCAATAAATAAAATTTTTTAATAAAAGAGTACTTGTCAACATTCCTTACCTTTTTATTCTAAAACAATGATCTATTTTCAATTTGTTACTATTGCTTCTCCACCCCCAGTTTTCACTAGAAATACTATTCCCAAAGTATTAATTCTTCTATTGCTTCCAATGGACATTTTTCATTTCTTTCTGATTTTCAGCATTAGTTGCTGCTTGTGGACAGCTTCCTCCTTGAGTTTTTCCTTAGGTTTTATATACAATACATTTTTCTGGGTTTTCTCTGCAAATAAATAACCTCTTAGTGTTTCTAGAATGTGTTTTGCCATTAGGTATTCCATTTTTTATATTATTTGATCATCATAATCTCTACTCTTGAGTTCAGTCCAGAATTTAATTCTGAGACAATAAAATCCTCAAACTAAGATGAATTGCCAGTTTGCAATTAACATCTTTACGTAAAACAATGAGATAAGTATTTCCATTGAAAAATGTATAACTATAACCAGTGGGCATTAATGTAAACATCTGGTAGGTACCATTCAATTTACCAAATTACTTTTCTATTCTAATAGCTTAGTGACATCAAAGAGTCCATTTTGAAGACAGAGTTGGGCCCTGGCTGGTGTGGTTCAGTGGATTAAACCTGTGAACTAAAGGGTCTCTGGTTCGATCCTTAGAGCATTTGTCTAGGTTACAGGCCAGGTCACCAAGTTTGGGGTGCATGAAAGGCAACCACACATTGATGTTCCCCTCTCACTAAAAATAAATGAATAAGCTTTTATAAAATTAAGAATAGAATTGTCATTAAAAGCTCTTTTATTTATTTTTGTTATAGTTCAATGACATACAACCTAATTGTTGTCCCTTCAATATGCGTTGACCCAAGCAACTATTAAATTTGTCACCCTAATTATTCTATAATTTGAGTATTTGCAGGCAAATAATGCTATTTTTTTACTGATTTTGGTGCCAACACTTTTCCATGTTTCAACTGAGTGGACAATTGGTAGAAGCTGTTTCAAATAAGTAGGAGGAGGACTATACCTAATTTATTCATGTGCAATTACCATTGTAATGCTTCATCACCCAGATCTTCAACCCTGGCATGCACGTGCGTGTGCGTATACACACACACACACACACACTCATTCCTTCACTCACATTAAAAATGGGCACTATCTGAAATAATGGAAGCTTAAGGGGTCTGATTGGTTTCATGTTTTATGTCCTCTTCATCATGGCAATGAATAAATTGTTTCTCTGTGATAGAGTTTCATTATGTGCCAAATAGATATAACATTCCCTCCTTGTTGAGAGTTGTTAGAATAAATGGCATGAATGATTTCAAATTATACAAAACAATGGTACATAGCAGCTCTTAATATATGTCACCTATTATATCAAAACAGCAATAAAGTTTACCCTCCAAACTGCAGCATGGTAGAGTGAGAACACTGGAATGGGCATTATCATTACCCTGTCATATATGAAATTTGACTTTCAGGTAGAACTTTCACATGTCAGGATCTCAGTTTTTCTATCTGTCAACTATGCAGAGTAGTTGGTTATTTCATAGGTCCCTGCCAGTACTAACTCTGGATTTCTATGTTATGAATAACATCTCCCATTTGAGATAATAGTTCTCAATTTTGCACATTTGAAGAGATCTTAAGTTTTTTTTTTACTGGAGTCCATGAAGATGTCAAGAAACAGTTATTGATTGAGAGAAGTTTACTTTGCTAGCTTCTTCCTCAAATTGGAGCCTTTGTTCAGTTGTCTTAGTGATATAGTTTTAAGATTTCAAATTAAAAGTAAAAGGAGGCTATTGAAATGGTGTTCCATAAGAAGATACATGTTTTTATTGCTTAGGACCCCTCCTATATTATGGAATCTTGTAAACCAAGTATGAATGTTGACATAAATAAGGTATTACCCAAGTAAAGTCTTCACAGATAAAGCTGTGACTTCTAAAGATCCAGAAAGATAAAAATTAAATCCCTGCTGTAATTTAAATCCAGGTTATAAACTTGGATTCCACCTGGGGTTTAGATTTGATAAATTATCATATCTTAGCTCGAGGAACTTCTCCAGAGCCTTTCATTCTCACTTCATTGACATTTCAGTAAACAGTATTTAAGAAGTGGATATGAAATTCTCTCATTTGGCCTTTAGTGGCAGTCAGACTTACTGAGGAGAAAAAAGAAAAAGCTTGAAACAACAAATATAGTATAAAGGCAAATTAGTTTGAGGTGCAGAATTGTATATAAATATTTATTTGGATAAATTTAAATATCCCATTAGATTTGTCATTCAGGAACATCATGGC
Organism: Noctilio leporinus; assembly: GCA_004026585.1. Lineage (NCBI taxonomy): Eukaryota > Metazoa > Chordata > Mammalia > Chiroptera > Noctilionidae > Noctilio > Noctilio leporinus. The sequence continues at coordinate 122,310 of PVIW01001320.1, read as the reverse complement.
ACTGATTTGAGCAATAAGGTGATACACAAGTAGAATAATGAATATGAGCACACCAAAATGTAATGAATAATTATGCATAGGGAATTGCAGTAAATACAGCATGATTACACAATTAGAGCATATCTCTGTGCTTAATTTGACAGTGTCCATTATAAAAGAAATCCACACTTTTGCAGCTAAAACAATACTTTCAGATCCATAAATACTTTTCTCTAAACAGCTTATGTTTATATTTTGTCTGTCTCTATCTTTATCAATTGTTTTCCTGAAGGCTCAAAATAATAGCTTTTGTAGCCATCCATTAGGATTTGGGGAAATAGAGCTAAATTATTTCTCAAGGCAACTTAGTAAATCAATAACATACTCTGCCTAGAAGAACATTCCTATTGTTTCTCCTCCATGAAAAACCATGGCACTGAGCTACTAGAGTACTCACATATCTGTCATCATGCTGACAAAACATGTGATGCAAGGTAAGAGTGTCCCTTTCTCAATGAGTAGATAAGGAAACCATTTTAAAAAATGGAATAACCCACTGGAATATGTGTAAGTAACAATGGAAGTTCATGAGTTTTGACAGCTGGTTCTGTGTATTTTTCACTACTTCACCCTATATTTTCTATTTTCTGCTATTAGAGCCAATTTAAAAATGTATTAGCTAACTAACTTCTATTTTATCAAATAAAAATCTATTGTTATTAGAATCTTGATTAGATGATATCACATGCTTTTGAGTTGCATTAGTAGGTATAAAAAATTCATTGAGTCCTGGCTGGTGGCACAGTGGATAAGGTACTGCCCTGTGAACCCAAAGGCTGCTAGTTTGATTCCCAGCCAGGGCACATAAAGTCAGGTTGCAGGTCTCCAGCCAGGTCCATAGCTGGAGGCAGGTGAAAGGCAACCATACATTGATGTTTCTCTCCCTCTTTGCCTCTCTCCCTTCCCCTCTCTCTAAAAATAATAAATAAAATCTTAAAAAAATAGAAAATACCTCATTCATCTTCAAACATCTAAAAAGACATTGTTTGGAGAATAAGATTAGCCTTATTTAAATGGTATTCTTCTAATGACCCTTTATCGGCGAATCAGTCTGCTGTGCAGGCCAGCACTGCTCAGAGCTGATACTCAGAAAAGCAGTGTCCTCATTTTCAGAGAACAGTACTTAGATGAAGAGTCCTAAAATACGCTTAAACAAAACACTCACACTGACAGTAGTAATACACTTTGGTGCATAGAAATCTCTCAGTAAAAAATAATACACTATTTGTTTCTTTCATTTGACACTATCTCGTAAATAAAAGATAAGAAGGATTACAAAATGATAGTCAAATAATAACTGCTGAAATACTAATACACTGCAATGAAAACTGATCCATACCAAGCAAAAATGATGTTGCAGTAATAAACACTTAGGAGAGAAGTGTACCTTAATAAAGATGATTGGCTTGTTTCTTGAATGTTAATTTTTATGTGCATAGCTTTTGTTTAAAAGACATTTGCAAAATTATTATTTCAGTGGGGCTTTAAAAACCTATCAAAAACTTGCTGTGTTTCCTCCATTTCTCAGGTGCATTCCCATTCCTGGTATTTTTAGCCACCTCTCATTCAGGGGCTATTTTATGAAAGGAAATAAAACATTCAATACAACCATCTAAAATGAGAGTGAAACCTCTTTTCCCCACCATGATAGAGAAAGAGATACTAGGCTAGCCATCCTGGTGTGAATGACAATAAAATGGCACAAATCATATGAGGCAAATATTACAAGTACTGGACAATAAGCATCTCAGAACCATAATTTTTGAGGAAGAACAAAAGGGGTATTTTATATTTTCTTAAATTTCTTACTGGGAGCATGTTTCTCAGCAGGAGAGGGAGACAGAGGCAGGAAGGCAAATGCCATACTGAAGTTTAGTGCTACTCAGGTGGCTGGATGTGGTTGGCTAGAGTAGGAGACCTGATAAGGCTCTGCTGATGGCCCCACAGAAGTCTGCAGGAGGGCTCACTGGGGCACCGGTCTGTAAGTAAATAAACAGACCTTCCCAACAAGTAAGATGAAAGGAAGTTCATTGGGCAGCATTCAAGATGGACACATGGATCTATAAGAAGGCCACATTTATGTATTAATAAAAATACTACTTTTCTCTTTAGTTTGTTTAAAAGACAAATAATTGTTTAAAGTAAAAATTATAAAGTTTTTTTTAGGGTTCTAATAGATGTATCATTAAAATATTTGACCATAACACAAGGGATGATAACAAATAGACTAGTGCTGTTTCATTGTATTTATATTTTATGTAAAATTGCTTAAGATTAGTTCTAAGTATGCATTGATAAGTAAAAATATACATTATAATCACTAAAGCAACCATTAACAAAGTACAAACAACCAATGGACCTGCTAAAAAGCTCCTTAGGAAATAAAATGCATTATTACAAATATACTCAATTAGCCCTGGCTGGTGGCACAGTGGATAAGGCACTGGCCTGCAAGCCCAGAGGTAGCTGGTTTGATTCCCAGCCAGGGAAACATAACCAGGTTGCAAACCAGGTCTCCAGCTAGGTCTGTAGCTGGAGGAAGGTGAAAGGCAACTATTCATTGATGTCTCTCTCCTTCTCTGCCTTTCTCCCTTCCCCTCTCTCTGAAAAATAATAAATAAAATCTTTTAAAAAATAAAATATACTCAATTAACCAACCTCATACAGAAGAGGAGAACAGAGCAACAGATGAGTAAAGGAACAAAAAACAATAAATGGAAAGATAAAAAGTTTAGATCTAACTATGTGAATGAATTGTATAAAATGTGAATAGATTAAACATTTTTATTTTAAGCCAAAAACTGTTAAATTGGACAAACAAGTAACATTTAAAAGCAATGTTTTAACAAAGTAACAAATGTAAAAATAGATAGATTAAATGCAAAAGAAAACAAGAAGTTACTGCATGCAACCTGTAAACAGAATCGAAAAAAAATAGCCTTCAAAACAAGAAGTATTACAAATATAAATAGGGAAATATTCGCTAATGATAAACATTTTAATTCATCATAAGGCAAAATGCAGATACGTATCCACCTAATAACAGTTTTCAACATATACTATACAATAATACAAAATGCCCAGATTAAAATGAGAAATAGATAATTCCTCAACAATAAAGCAACAGGAAATCTTAGATTTTGCTGTTGGGAGTATAAAATGATACAACTATTTTAAGTGAATAACTGGCACTTTTGATGAAGTGAATGACTCAACAATTCCACCACTATATGTTTAACTAAGAGAAATAAAAACATATGTGCACAAACAGAATTATACAAGAATGTTTACAGCAGCTTTATTCATAATAACCCCAACTGTAAAAGACCCAAATGTCGATCTGTAAACGGATGGATAAACAACCTGTTGCATAGCCATGTAATATTTATAAAAAGGAGCCAACTGATGCTATAATATGTGTGCATTCAAAGAATATTATGCCGAAGGAAAATATCTACACATAAAAGAATACAGTGTAAATAACTCCATATATATAACATTCTAGAACAAGTAAAACTATTCTATTCTCCATTCTATGGTGGTAGGAATTAAACAGAATCATCTGTGATGGTGAGGATTGACTGGGAAGGGGCTCAAGGGAACTTTCTGGAGGGTAGAAACTTCTTGTCTTGATTTTGGGTATAGGTATCAAATGCATATGTAATTTAATTAAAATTCATTCAATTATATCCTAAACAACTTTGTATTTCATTGCATGTAAATTTAAACACTAAATTTATATGTATAATCAAAGGAGAGACTTGGGTGGTAGTTATTTGAAATGTATTTTACCAGATTTGTCATTTCGCATAGATGCTGTTTTCTGAAAGCCATTTTATTTTCATAATAAGAATTTCATTCTTATTTTAGTTGCTCTCAGTAACATCAGCATTGGGTTTTATATAGACTGGTTTCAGTTCTGGCACCTACACAAAATAGGTCCTCTTTTATATTTCCCTTATTATTAACAGTGTTGAAGTACACCACACATTTTTTAATAGTTTTTTTTTTTGAGATTTTATTTATTATTTTTAGAGAGAGGGGAAGGGGTGGAGGCAGAGAGGGAGAGAGGGAGAGAGACATTAATGTATGGTTGTCTTTCACCTGCCTCCAGTTAAGGACCTGGCTGGAGACCTGGCTTGCAACCTGGTTATGTGCCCTGACTGGGAATCAAACCAATGACCATTGGGTTCACAGGCTAGGCACCTTATCCACTGTGCCACCAGCCAGGGGTAATTTTAAATGAAATATATGGGTTATGCATGGTAAAAAGCTAACCCAAATTTTTTTACTGGTTTAGTGAAACACAATTTGTTTTACTCACTACATATCCCCTTCATATCAAACAAGGGTAAAGGGAAATTGTGATCACATAGACACTGAAGGGTTCAGGCTGCTAACTGCTGCACCAACTTCTAAAGGTACTTGGTCAGCCCATGGCTTCTAGGGTCACAGCATGGAAGGCAGAATAGGGACATCTCATAACTGGTTCCAGAGGTAACATATGTCATTGCTTACCCTACCACACTGAGTTAACACTATAGCCCGTCTCCTGAACTTCCTTTCAAAAGGTGGTTGTTGATGTACTCTATCATCTGAACGCATAACCACACCTGAATATATGCAAGGACATGCACACCTGGAGAGATACCTGAATTGCTGCTGTGACCCTCAGCAAGTCCAGGACCCTCGTGTGCAAACTTCTAAGACTTTCTTCCTTCAGGGTCAGATTTGCAACAGAGTTTGATGGCTCTTCTTGACTTTTCTGACTTCCTTCTTATTTTCTTTCACATAAGTATTTTCCCTTAATAAAGTCTTTGCATACTTAATCCTACCTTGGCCTCCTGTCAGAGGACCTGGACTTGCAAAAATGGTTTCCTTCAAAGCTCGAGCAGCTGATTTTAACAATGATACAATTAGTCAATGGTTGGTTCATTTCCCATTTCTATTCTTTATCAGCTCATTTTACTTCATCATGTAATTTTTTTGTCATCTTAGTTTATTTTGCCACAGGAATTTTTTTCTCTTGGAAGTGTCATTGTTCAATATATAATCCAAGCAGTGGTCAAAGATATGTTCAGCCTGGTTCAAAGTATTCTGAATTCCGTAATGTTTTTCATAGAGAAATTTATAACTATTCTTATTTGTAGCTATTAAATATTTCAAGAAACTTCTTTTTGGATATGGTTCAAGAAATAAGGGATACATCCCTTTTGAAGAAAATGGCCGCATGTGGATTCTAGAATGGGATTCTATAAATGGTGGAATGCTCCCACAAAAAATCAATTTCCTGAGAACCATTATCTCAGGAAAATGGCTTTTTTAATTTTCATGCTCATCTAGTTAAAAATGTTCCTGAACATGTAATTTAAACTACTATTGACTTTCTAAATGTCTTTAGGATTCAAAGAAAATAACACATTTACAGGATAAACCTAACTACTATTTTTTTTCCCCCTAATATTGGGCTTTAAAACACAATGATTACACAAAGATAATTATCAATAAACATCAAAGTCTTAAATCTGCAATAATCCCTATAGTTAAGCAGGTATGAAGAAAGATGGGAAATAAGACAATCTTATAATTCAAGGATACAGGTCTGGTTTTTCGGATTCAAGACATACAAGCTTAAATAGTAAAACATAAGGGTTTAAGCTCATATAGAAAGACTATAAATAAAGGCAAACTGGGACAAAATTAACCTAATCTTGCTACACTTTCAAAATTGGCTTGACAGATTTCAGAAAGTCTACATTATATAACCTACATATATTAAGAAAAACAAATGACAACTGTCTTCATGTTTATAATAAATTGTTTTATGTAATGTGTTTCTAATGGTTCCCATTCATACTAAAGACAAAAGAGATTTTTACTTTTGAGTTTGGTATACTAGAGAGTTTTAAAATTACCATTTTTAAAGGGAGAATGTCAGAAAAGCAGCACGTATTATGTAGTTTAAAAATACTTTCAAAGAGTAAGGGTACTTACTCCATGGAGATTAATTTTAGTGAGATGGGTCCCATCAGTCTTCATTAGAGTCTTGCGTTTACATTCTCCCAGCTGTAAGATTCTAAGATTACGCCCCTTACATGGGCCTCATGATATGGAAAGAATGGGAAGGTTTTTATTTAGATAATGCCTTAAAAGTAACAGAAATGGACTGGAGATAAATGTATCAGATTGTCTTCAGATACCCTTTCCTACACGTTCCTTTTTTTTTTTTTTTTTTAACTACATTTGGAAGGCACAACCTGAGATGGCTTGGACTAGCCTGGATCAAATTTGAGGCTATCCACATATTTTCCATATATTTTAGCATAAAACACATTAAGAAATTGTCTGGAACAATGAAAGTTTCGTGGCTCTGGTTGTGACTCTATCTATTAGTGTTATTAGAAGCATTTTTTACTTGAATCTTGAGAAAGAATAGACCAGAAAAGTCACAGGACCTAGGTGAATTGAAACCAAGACTGGTTAACAAAGAGTAAAAGCTGGCAAATAAATAATAATTATGTTTTAAAACCATAGTTAGCTGCCTAACCCATCATTCTACTTCCAGAAGTTAACTTAAAGGACATACTCGGGCCCTAACTGGGTGCTGGAGAATATCCCCATCTTTTACAGTCATAAATATATTTCAAGATGGACAGTGTAGTATTTTTTAATTAAATAAAGCCAAGTAAAACCTCAGCAAAAGCTAAACACACAAAACACACTAATTTTTCTGAGAAAGCATTGGCCATGGCCTTTGTTCATAAATTTTATTAAATAAGGCCCTTGTTTAGATTGTATGTTTTGCTCTCCTTTATTAATTTTGGCAGAAATATTGTTATCTGTAGTGTCTCCCAGAGGCCCTGTTGCTTTCCTCTTCCATTTTTAATTAGAAAATAAAACAGAGATAATTAAAACCAAGCAGTATTTAACTTCCTTTTTCTTGCTCTGAGGCATTTTTACCAATTAAGTAAAATGAGTAAAAATTTTAAGGTATTGAGTTTGTTTTCAGGTTTAAAAATAAGTATATTTGTTTCCCACTTTTTAATTTTATTGCTTAATGACATGATCATTCAAGGACACATAGTTGTGTCTAAAGAGACAATGCCACAGATGCTGCTCTTCAAAGCAGTGGTCAGTCAATGGGGAGGAATGCATGGCAATTATTTTTTCTCTAGAAAAAGAAAAAAAAGTAATTGTGTACTTTCTTAATGGATAGTAAATTATTTTTTAAAAATTAAGGCCCAAATACTTATTAAAGCAGGACATTCTTTTTCAAACTACATATTTTTAAAAGACTATGGAATGCCTTGACAGATACAATTTTCATGTCAAACATCAAAGCAACTACAATCCCACTTAATTCAAATATTTATATCTTATTGAGGAGTGTGTGTTCTATAAAACACCATTTAATTCAACACATTTTGTAATCACCTAATATATTTGCTCTCATTGCTCAGAAGACTAAAATAATAAAATATTTATTTACTACTTTCAAAAGTTTGTAGTTGTATCTTTCAGGATTTCTTTGATTTATTGTTTTATTCTAATAACCTATTATTTCCCAGATTATTTGCCCATATGACCTTAAATCTCTTCTGTGTTCTGTATCACAGGAACTACATTTCCCAGGGTTCCTTAATAACTAGTTTCCTGAGACTAATTAGAGACTAGAAAAAAAAGAAGAAATTAAGAACAGGTAATTTGTCCCTACCTTTTTTTCTTCCAGTGTTCAGGTATTGTTAGCAATGGCTGAATTTCCCATGTCTCTGTCTCCCCTGAGATCACCTCTGCCTCAATGGTTCTACCACCTTTTGGGAACATCTTCACATTAGTCCCCTACAGGTGGAGTAGCTTCCTGTTTTCATTAATCCAGGTTCCTCCTCAACCCTTGCCTTCACGCTTTTATTTTATATCATATTCTTATATTAAAAGGTTTTTCTGCTGGAAATTCCTAGGATGGTATCTTTTTCCTGACTAGATCCTAATTTCTACAAAGATGTGTGTTTCCTCTCACTAGAAGTTTAACAAGAGAAACTGCTAAGGACTTACTGAACTCGCAATCTCTTATTCAAATAGACCCAACAGAGTCTATGAATGACATAATTACATGATTAGCTATTGAAAACACAAAAGTTATCACTTCAATTAGTATGCAAGCTTTCTTGTAACAGAATAAATGTTAAAATCAAAGATGATTGAGCAGATGATTATTTCTGTTTTTCTGGGGACATGGATGAAGGGGTAATAGTTATTTTAAAAAGACTTCTTAGCAAGGAAAAACTAATGTTTTTAAAGAGATAAGCTATTCTTCTGAAAAGGTAGAAGGGTTATCCTCACATAAAGTAATAGTCTTTTAATGAAGAGAATTACTTTTCCCTAAACTGCCACTACTTTTCGTTTATAGAGAACATCTAAGGTGTTTCAGTGATAAAAATGCAATTTTGCTTTCCAATCAAAAAAGTTAAGGCTATCATTTCTCATCTCATTAATCTCTTTTTGGCAAATGTATACAATGACAATAAAAATCATTGCATCTTTTATTCATAGGGGATTCTTTTTAAAAATTTTAAATGCTACGAGATGTATTAGCTTCCATTGTCCCTCTACAACAGAGATTCGACATGACTATATTTTAGGGCACAGAGATAATTTAACTGACTTGCTCAATAGGACCCAAAAGTCCATTCTAAGTCTAAAACGTGGGTTTCTGCATTCTTCTCTTTAACAGTGCAAAGCCAGGTCTCTTGCCTTTTATAGTGAAAATAAAAAACTCAGTTATAATCACTAATATCAATATTAATGAGAAATATCAGAGGTTTTCACACATTCCTTCTATGGTAAAAACAGTTCAGGGAATGAACATTATTTTCTTTTTAAGCAAGTAATTTTTTAATGCATTACTGGGGATACATCTACTGCTGGCCTTTATTAAGTGATCTCACAAATCTTAGCAGGTAGACTGACCTTCTAATCCACTAAAATAACAAAATGGTGCATTTCTGGTTTATTTCCTTTTAAACAGGATCAGTAAATGGCCAAGATATACAATGCTACATAAACTTCAACCAGGGCTTTGAGAAGCAACTATAAAAAAAAGTGAAGACAGTTATAGGTAAAAATATGTTAGTTCTAAAGTATCTTCCCTAGTATGATGTATTAATTTTTCAGTTTGTATTAATAACTTAACCTTTTGTTTCCCTTCCATATGTTGCCAAATCAATTATTTTACTGTACATTATAATTTAGTTAACATATTAAAACCACTTAAAAGAAGAACATATTATTAGTCATAGCATTTGAGAAACAGATCACTATGTTGTAAAATGTTTCTCTATGTAATCATTTCATATGTTAGCATTTCTTTTTCTTAATGTAAAAATTATTCACATATAATGTGTTTAATTTCCAAGCACTCAGTAATAATCTGATAAAGATATATAATAAAAACAAAAGCTAAAATAAAACCCCAAAACTCATAGCCTTATCTCTGGAAGATTAGGGTTTTTCCTGAATAATGTTACTACATCTCCTTCCCATAATCTTTCATGAAACACACACAGACATGCAGAATTGGAGTAAGTGAACATTTCTTTTTATCTAATAGATACTACCAAAAGTCCATAAGAGAGTATTATCTATAATTAAGTTAAAGAGGAATGAAGTTTTACTGATAGGAAAAGACCAAAATGCTACACTTGCTCTGGTTTCTTTAGGAATTAAATTTCACCTGCCAGTTTCCATTTAGTTTTCACTTCACAGGATGAATGAATGTTGAAGGCCAAAGACAGTAGAAACAAAGTTTTATGGATGAAGGCTAAAATTATGGGAGTTGGGTCCTGAAAGAAGCTATAGCCATTTATGTTTCATAAATAACCTACCTTGCTTGAGGTCCCCACTTTTATGTAAAGTTCAAGCCTGTTATGAGCAACCCAAAGCAGTAGGTCCCTTATATGTATGTTTTGAAAGCTATGAAAAGACTGTTGATCCCATAATTCTTTCTAGCATGTTTTTGGTAGGTGACAGAAACAGAGATTCCATTTTTGGATTCAGAAGGAATTGTCCTCTATTGGCATAAAAATTACCTCTAAGTAAGGGTGCCACATAAGACTTACTAAAGCCTACCTGCATTTAACAGACTTGATTAAGCCTAGGAATAACGAGACTCAACTGAAACCTTTTGATGGAATATAGGACCTGATGCACGGGGGTTCTGCATAGTTAGAATGACCTAGGAAATTGTATGTTTAGAGCTAGTGTGTGAAATCCTAAACAGAAAGATGAGGATTAAGACACAATAAAATTACTTTCAATTACACACACTGTGATTCAACTGCTCTTCAAGTGTACAGAGTACAGCAAAATTCAAACAGTAGAAAAATTACTGCTTTCAGAGGAATTCTGTGATAATGTCTAAGTCAATATTACAAAGGTCTCATTAGCTTTCTTATATTCTAATTTTAGAAGAAATCACATCATATGTGTTCTGTCGAGAAAAAGTCCAGTTATTGTTGATATAATAGAACCATTTGCATGATATTGATGTAGCCTGCCAGTCAAGAGAGTGGCTGGAATGTGCAGATGTGAACAATGAAGACTTCACTGTACTAGTCAGTCGGGGTGGTAGATGCTGTTGAGTGAGGACATGTACTCTGTGGTCATCACATTCAAAATGACTGAGCAACAAACCTGCATCCAATTTTGCATAAACTTAAACATTCTTCTGAGGAAACCATTTGGATGATTTAGAAGACTGCAGCTATGTGCTACTGGTGATTGACAGCTTCATCACAACATTGTGGCTGCTCACACATCAAGCCTTGTGGAGAATTTTGTTTTGCAAAACATCAAATTACCCAGGTGACTCAGCCTCCCTACACCTTTAAAAAAGAAGAGATTTTTAACCCACCAATGAGAGTCAGGAAAATATGATGGGGCAGCTGAAGGTGACTGGAAGAACTATGTGAGGTCCCAAGGTACCTACTTTGAAGGGGACTGAGACATCATTGTCCTATGCACAATATTTCTAGCATCTTGCATCTTCTTCAATAAATATCTCTATTTTTCATAGTATATGACTGAATACTTTCTGGATAGGCTTTATTCTTAAGGAGATGTGTAATATAATTACCTATTTCAGTTTTCATTTTTCCATTGACATATGAAATTTTAAAATTAAAGCCCTTCTCAATAACTGACTGTTAAGCTTTCTCGAAAGATTTTTCTCACTCTGGTTCTGCTCCTCATAATCATGGAAATCTTACACTCTGAGGTTCCAAAAACCTTTGTATCACAAGAAATAGGTCCATCTTGAAACTAACTGTATTGTTCCCAGTTCTCTCCCATCGACAGCTTCCCAGGAAACTGCTTTATCTCATACTTAACTAAATGCTTAGTAAACTGTCTGATAATCAAGGTCTAGTTTGGAGCATGTTACTTGCCTCCACCTTAGTCAATACATGGTGACAACCGTTTTATCATTTGTTGCCTTGGCCTCAACGTTGCATTCATATATTGTGTACATTTTACCAAAGCCAGAGCTGATCTGCTTTCTCTTTCTGTCATGCTGAGAACCACTGAAATCCTCCACCTCCAGTCTCACTTAACCAGTTTGGTGGTTTGTTTTTATTGTGTGTGGTGAAGGGCTGGTGCAGAAGCCTTTTCTAAATACTGCAGTCTTAACTATACGTACCGCTCTCATGAGTTGGCACAACCTTGCATGCCAGCATATTAACATTGCTCATTTCCTTTATTTATGTATAATGTCATATCTAACTGCATATTTTTAGTATCTCTTTAGTCAAGTGTCTCTCAGATTTTAAAAATGCCTGCCTAATAAAATCAATAAAACCCTGAAAAGCTGATCAAAGAAAAAAAGAAATGCACAGATTCAATTTAATTTACTCTTAACATGGTACGGTACTCCATGCAGAGTATAAGGATAACTAATTTCTAGTTTCCAGGTTGTCCTTTTTTCATAGATAAGTTTTTATAATGTGTTATGAGGAAGAAAAGCAATCTATATGCACAAAGCTGTTGTATGTACCACAATATATAAAACAGAACAGTGAGGATGGAAAGTGTTCTCTTGGAGAAGGTGTAAAGGGTGTAAAATGGGTCAAATTACACATATTTTACAATTTTAATTAGAAGGTAAATAACAATGTGAAGAACTGAATAAAGTAATAGTAAAACTTTTAAAAAATCATAAAGTTATATACATACTGGTTTAATAATCATACCTACAGGTACACACATATTTATCAAAGACTGATAGAAAATATGGAAAAGAAAAGGTTTGCTATTCTAGACTAATAAGAAAAGGATGATTTTGTTCCCTTTTATATGGCCTTTGTTTTTGTTATAATCTATGTATATGAATAATTAACAATTGAAGAAAAATTAGTAAAAACAAAATCATATTATGAGGAAGTCAAATATTGACCCCAGATAATTGTCATGAGAATACCTACTATATTAAGACTTTTGGAAGAGCAAATTCCAAATAATTAGATGAATGCTGAAAATGGGTAATTAATTTATTTGCTTTCAAATACAAGCACTCAGTTGTTGTATACCATTTAAGCTTTGACTTGGCCTTCATGGTTCCTGAGATAATATGATACTCTCCTTTAATCTTTTAAATTTAAAATAGATTTTCCCTCTCAGTCTCCTTGCACCAATGCATCTTATCATTTAGATTATTCCAAAGGAAAAAATAATACCCAAATATAAACAGAAGAAAGATTAATTCTAAAGCCCATGTAGCTATGTTAATGTTCAATCTATTTTTTAACTTTCACTTATACTTACATAAGTAAAAAAAAAAAAAAAAAAAAAAAAAAAAAAAAAAAAAAAAAAAAAAAAAAAAAAAAAAAAAAAAAAAAAAAAAAAAAAAAAAAAAAAAAAAAAAAAAAAAAAAAAAAAAAAAAAAAAAAAAAAAACAGTAATTTGAGCAATAACACTGTTTAGCTTTTGTTCCCTTGTGAGAAAATGACCCATTGCTCTCTACCAACAGGCAGCTATAGAGATCACATTCTTTTGTCAACTTGATCAAGAACAATTGGAGTTAAACACATACTAATGAAAATACCTAACAGACATGATTTCAAAATTAACTAATGGAAAATAAACTACATGGGAGATGTAAATTATAAGATTATAGACCTGTTTTAGAAAATACATATATTTTAGGTCCCTAGAAATTGAATTACTTCAGTTCATTTAACCCATACTAATAAATAAGAAAAGTGATGGATTCAAACAAAATTAAATAGTAAGAAGCCATTCTATCATTCCATCAACCAAAACAATGGCAAAAAAAGATATAAGTATACTAAGTATAAGTAAATGCTCTAACTTGAAGTAAGTTGAAATAAAATTGAACAATATTAAATAGATTGACAGTCAGAACCTAAAAGCAGTTAAGTAGATAAAAATATTAATGCTTGGCCTGCAAACCCAAGGGTCGCTGGTTCGATTCCCAGCCAGGGCACATAACCAGGTTGCAAGCCAGGTCTCCAGCCAGGTCTGTAGCTGGAGGCAGGTGAAAGGCAACCATACACTGATGTCTCTCTCCCTCTCTGCCTCTCTCTCTTTCCCTCTCCCTCTAAAAATAATAAAATCTTTAAAAATATATAGTAATGCAATAGAGATATTAATGTTACCCATTTTAAGAAAACTAATTTATACTAAATTATGGTTACTATATTATGAAACACTCAAACATTTGTTCATTTATTCTTATGGTTTATGGGGAATTATGCTAGGTGAGGAGGAAAAATGAGCCCAAGCACTTTAAGGAGTTTCTCTGTCTAGTCTTTATCCACTTTATTGTATAGTTGGAGAAAACATAGACAATATATGATTAATACATAAATATGTTTGTACAGGGAAGGAGAGTTCTGGGGTAATAATGGTGGCTAATTGTAAAATCCGTAGAAGTATAAACTTTGCTACGTGCAGACAAGCAAGAGAAAGTGAGATAGACATTATAGGTGAGCAAAAAGCCCAGGCAGAACCAGTGAGATACAGAAGAGCTAGAGGTAATTAAAGGTGATACCTATAATAAGATGTTTATACCTCCAGCTTTTCTAAACCCCATTCTAATAAATAAACTTCATTAAATTTCTTCCTACACCCATATAAATACTGAAAACACCTAGAGTATTAGAAACATAGGCTTTGTGGCTTGAGATCACTATTGAAATGTTAGAATTCCATTTGCAAAGCTTAGTAAAGATCTTACTGAAATTAAGGAGAAAGTGATCATTTAGAAACATCATGTATTTTTTCCCATGGGATTTTCTATGCAAAGATTTCCAGAACCACTGGTGCATATAAATTGGTAATGACACTTCCAAAACATGTGACCCTAATTTTGAAAGTAATTCAAAAAGCATCTGGGCTCAACAGATAACACTTATGCTTGTTATGGAAAAATTTACCCAGAAGAAAAACCTTCAATCCAAATTTCTCCCAACAACTGTAAAAATTTCAACCTATGTTGAAAAATGCCTTAAAAGTTAAGTCTATTAAATTTTTATTATAAATTATTATTTTGTATAGTCAATATAACTATATATGTGTTTTTTAATTTTGATGAAAGTTTATCCCTGTATAAAATTAAATATCCTGGAGTTAATGACTGTTCATACAATGTTAAATTTTTTTCTTACAAGGGCTTGATTTGAGATTTTTATTTTGTAGAAGCAAATTAGGTAGTAAGTGGGTACCAACTATCTATTCATAATACTGAGTCATAAATATTAAGTTAGGGACAAAGCAAATCATGAAAATCTTTTTTATACAATGTTAAGAAGATTGAAGTTTATCCTTAAAATGAGGAGCAAATTTTTTTCATAATCCTTTCCTAGATTGAAGAAGATATTCCTACTAATGAAAATATAGTAGCATTGTCAAATTTTAGGTGCATATAATTTCTTAATGTGCATGGATAGAAAATGGTCTTTATAATAATTTCAGTTATGTAATGTAATGAATAATGGTTTCACTACATATCTTTTTAATAAGTCATAGCAGAGTTGGTCAATGCAGAAATTTATATTCTAGCAATACAAGTGAATGTGCAAAATATTATACTGATTTCTCTGCAACATGTTAAAAAAACCAAAACCTGAAGAGTCAAAGGTGCATTAAATATTTTCATCAGGAAAGGTATGGTTCCCACAATAAAAATAAATAAATATAGACATTTGTATAATATAGCTTTAGAATAATGTGTGCAAGTCTAATGCAACAGCAGAATAATAGGATTTTAAGTATTAAGTAAAGCTTTAAAAAATAGTATTCATTTGAGTATAGTCATGTCAAAACAATTCACTTGTGAGTCAGGCATTTGCTTTCTATTAAGTCTCTTTGCCTTTACATTACAGCTAAAAAACATTTTAGAAAATATGCCCCTCCTTTGCTATGTCCTTGACATACTTGGAATACATATGTATTCTGTCATAAACAGTGCATTGTTCTTTCTCTATATAAGATAAATTATTTTGCAACATATTTCAAAGTATTAAAATTATATAGACTATAATCATAATGCAGATAATCAAGATATAAACTTCTCCTAAATAGTCTCCATGTGTTTGCAAAGTCAGGTACTTCTAAATAAACATGACTTAAAAAATAAAACTGTTTTTAAATATTTTGAACTATATGATAATGAAATAGGACCTACTTATGTAAAATATATCTAAAAGGAAGCCTAAAAATAAATTACTTCAGAATCCATTTTTAAAAATTATGATGAACTTAAAGAAAATAGAAGATAAAAGCATAAATAAAGTAGAAAAACAGAGATAGAATTGACAAAGGTATGGGTCAATTCATCAAAAAGACTAATAAAATTGAAAGATGGAAAAAAAAAACTTTCAAAGCTGACTAAAGGAAAAATAATAAAGATACAAATAATCAATTTCCAATACAAAAAGGAGCCATAGCTATTGAGACCGCAGACATTAGAAAGAATGCAAAAGTACAATGTGAACAAGTGTACTCAAAGAAATTTTAAAATTTAGGTGAAATAAATCCCTACAAAAATTACAACACCCCAAAACTAAGAATATCTAGGACTATGTATAATAAAAAGAATACTGCAAATAAAACCATAAAATATTGAAAGGAATTTCAAAATACATAATAGATGGAATTATATGATTCATGGATTGAAAGATGCAAAATTACCAACATGTTTATTTATCTGAAAGTTTTATATACTTTCAAAAATTGTCATCAAAATTCTAAAAGTAGCTTTTTGAAACTGGTCAAGTGGGCTCTGTAATTTATATAGAAATGGAAAAGGCTGGAGGAGCATTTGTTTTACTAATAATCATATCTTATTATAAAGTCACTATAATGTAAAAAACTGTAGTATTTGTACTTAAAGAGAAAAATAGTGAAAAATACTGAGCCTGAAAATAAGCCTGTGAATACATGGAGACTTGGTTTGGAAGAAATTGCAGAGAGAAGAAATACAGTGCCGGACCAATATGTGTTCATATTTAATTTATTTATTTTCATTTTTTAAAGATTTTATTTATTATTTTTAGGGAGAGGGAAAGGGAGAGAGGCAGAGAGGGAGCGAGACATCAATGTATGGTTGCCTTTCACCTGCTTTCAGCCATGGACCTGGCTGGAGACCTGGTTTGCAACCTGGTTATGTTTCCCTGGCTGGGAATTGAACCAACGACTTTTGGGTTCACAGGCTGGTGCCTTATCCACTGTGCCACCAGCCAGGACAATGTGTTCATATTTAAAAGAAAAAAACTTGTTGCCTATTTCATCACACAAAAGATTATTAATCAGAGATTGTTGTAGATTTAAATATGACAGGCAAAACAATTATGCTTCTATGTTATATTAAATTAATTCTTTATGACTTAGGTGTAAAAATTTCTTAAATAAGACAAAAAATAACTAAAGCTGTAGAGGAGAAATGATAACTGACCTATCATAAAATTCAGATATTTTGTGTATCAAAAGATACAATAAATGAAGAAAGAGTAATGATATTTACACTTATAAGTATTAAGGGGTTTGTATCTAGGAACATCAATTCATAATAAAAAGCACATTTCAGATAAAATGGAAAAAAATTACATGCATATAGCTCATAAAAGGAGATAATTAAATGCCTAATAATTACATTAAAAGTGTTTTAATCTTGTTAGTAATCAGGAAACTACAAACTAAAATCATATTAAAATGCAATACCTGCCCACCAGAAAGGCTAAAATTTTAAAACAAGACAAATAATATGCATGTCAAACAATGTGTGCAGCAAATAAGCACACTCCCACACTGCTGGGTCAACTGTTCTGAAAAACCATTTGACATTACCTACTGAAATAAACATGTATATTCTATGCCCCTGTAATCTTCTCCAACCAGAAATGGAGACATGTGTTCACTAGGGGAAAAATACAACATCCAAGCCAGAACTCAAGCAAATCAAAGTTAAGATTTATTAGTCACATATTGTAATAGGGAAAATGGGTAAAAACACTTCACATCAGTACTTTCATTGTCTAGCCACATGACCTGGAGTCACTATTCAAACTTTCTTATTATATTGATAGTTTCACTATCTATATGGGAGACATCATTCTGCCCATTTCAGTGTTCATGTGAAGATTAAAAGAGAGCATGACTTTATGGTCATGCTATGATATACTAGGTACATGTGCAAGTTCTCAAATATGTTAGTTACATTTATACTTGGCAAAAGCTATAGGTTTTGTATGTCTTTAATTTCTTAAACACAAGTGATTTCTTCTCATGCAAGATATCAGCCATTCAACAAAATTGTTTTAAGTACTTATTGTTTTTGTACCTATTGATACAAGAAAGGAAATTGAAGTAAAGGTGTTTATTCTCACCTCAATCTACAAGAGAGTTACAATTTCTGTTGACATTTCATGCTTCACATTTATTTTTATATAATATTCTCTGCCCCAGAGCACAGAACTTTTTAATATTTAAATGTAAAAATAAATATCTAGGAATGATATACATTGCATATTAAAAAACCTGGAAATGAATTTTAGGCATATAAAGACACTATTATAAGATTCTATATATATTTAAACCTATTTGAGCACAGTATATGAACAGTTAGCATATGGAAAACATATTTCCATTAAGCTGATGAAGACAGATTTAAATTTAATTTACATATTTTCATGCATCATGCAGCTTTTGTGTTTTCCTGACTAAAGAAATAACAGTGTCTTTTTCGACTTGGCTGTTTAACATTTCATGCTTGTTTGTTTGCTCTACAATAACTTTCAAAGCAGAGACTAATTTTGAAGAAATCTGGCCAACAGTTATCAAGATACAAACTATTTTTCATTTCTGGAGTAGTGTACAGTACTATGTTGAAAATAATTGACATTTTCAATGTCAGCATAGTTTACAGAAATATGAGATTTCATTAAAGCAGTCCCCAAGTTATAGAATCTGGAGTTCAATACTGCTTAAGGAAAGAGTTAGAACTTCATAACTATTCAAGAAATCAAGAATCAAAACCTGTACTCTGGCTGCTTGAGACAAGTACCTGGTTAAGATTGTGCTTGTTGAACAAGGAAGCCTGCAGAGATGAGTGACGAGGTTTGAGGTGGTACTTTTTCTCTTAGCTTTCAATTTGTAGTCTAAATTTCAGCCTGGTTAGAGCAATAACTGCTCTACTCAAATAGGAAGTTTAACAAAGTGAATAATCATTTTTTTTGATACAGGGACTTTGTTATCTATGGTACGAATTGCATTGTAAGTAGAACCCATGTGTTTGGCGTTGCTGTTAGGCTTATAATCATGACAAGTAAGATACCCAATATCTGTTTATTTCAAAATAATTTTACATATTAAGAAAAAGTCTGAGTTAGATCTTAGTTGTTTTATTTTAAATTTTGTTAATTAACTATTTGACTAGTACTATATGTTAAATACAAGTTCAATCTTTAGCCACAACTCATTAGTGGGAGGGAAATATAATAATAATAATAATATAATAATAATAATAATAATAATAATAATATTACAAGCATTTCAAAAGAAAATTATCTAGACATGATAAAAATATAACCCTTTTAACCAGATAGAAGGAAGATTGATTGAGTATAGCTACAGTAAGTGCTTAAAAGAACACCCCTGATTGTGTTGCTGGGCAACCCTGAAAAAGCTTCAAATTTCACCATCAATAAACAATAGCAGACTCTGCCCAGTAAATAGCTTAGGAAACAATAGGATCTGAATTGTACCCTAGTGCTTAAGCAACAAAAATGGGGAAAAAAAAGCCAAGAAAAGCCTTCATTTCTCTGTTGGTATAATTCCTTGCCTTCCTCTCTCATTTGAAAAATAAAAATACTAAAAACAAAAGGAAAAAAGAGTTTTCACTGGATTGTAAATGCCTGAAAATAAACAGAAAATCAATCAAAAGTTTTGAATTCTGACATGAGATTTTTCAGATTTTGGAAGCACCTAGGGTGAGCAGCACAAAAATATTCGTGAAATGGGGAATTTCACAATGCCTCCTGCTATGTTACCTCCCTGGGGCTAAAATGCAAGTTTCCTGACATAGGATCTGAATGCTTAGCTACCCTGTGTGTGGTAGCACACAACCTTCTGTCTATGGAGAATAGTGCATACATGGCAGCAAACAAAACTGCTGTTTTATATTGTGCTTCAGGTATTGCATTTTTTAATAAATCGAAGGTGTGTGGCCATGCTGCACTGAACAAGTCTGTTAGTGCCATTTCACAACACTTGTTTGCATCGTATCTGTGTTATATTTTGATAATTCTCATAATATTTAAAACTTTATCATTTGTTGATTTGTTGTGGTGATTTTTGATCAGTAATCTTAGATGTTATTATTGTAATTGCTTTGGGACACCACATACCATGCTCATACGAGCTGGCAAACTTCATCAATGAATATTGTGTGTATTCTGAATATTCTACCACCCATCATTTCAACCATTTATCATCTTCTCCTTAGACCTTCCCATTCATTAGGACATAAAAGTATTCAAGTTAGGCCAATTCATAACCATACAATGGCCTCTAAGTGCTCAAGTAAAAGTTCCTGAAAGAAATGAAAAGTGTTACTTCAGTGAACCCACAAATAATAGCATGCAAGAGCCTCATTGATGATATGGAGAAAGTGTTACTGGCCTAGATAGAAGATCAGCCACAACATTCCCTGAAACCAAAGTCTAATTCAGAGCAAGGCCCTAATTCCCTTCCATTGTATGAAGGCCGAGAGAGGTGTGAAAGCTGCCATCAGAAAAGTCTGAAGCTAGTGGGAGATGCTTCATGAAGCATAAAAAAAATCAATTGCCTCCATAATATAGAAGTGAAGCAGCAAGTGCTGATGTAGAAGTTGCAGCAAGCTCTCCAGAAGATATAGCTAAGATAATTAAAAGGTGATTACTCTAAATAACATATTTTCAACGTAGATGAATCAGCATTATGTTGGAAGTCTCACATAACTAGTGAGGACGAGTCAATGCCTTATTTTAAAGCTTCAAAAGACAGGCTGGCTCTCTTGTTAGGGGCTAGCACAGTTGGTGACTCTAAGTAGAAGCCAGTGCTCATTTACCATTCTGAAAAACCTATGGCCTTTACAAGTTGTGCTGAATCCGCTCTTGTCTGTACTCTATAAATGGAAAAAAACAAAGCTTGAATGTATGTTTACAGCATGGCTTACGATTTTAAGCCTATTGTTAAGACCTCCTGCTAAAAATAAAAATCCTTTTAAGATATTGAAACTGAAAAAGTCAGCATTTATGCTGCTTATCACTACCAGAATTAATAAGTAGAAAAAGGATTGAATCTTTTTTTTTTTTTTTTAAGATTTTATTATTTTCAGAGAGAAGGGCAGGGAGGGAGGAAGAAAGGAAGAGAAGCATCAATGTATGGTTGCCTTTCACCTGCCTCCAGCTAAGGACCTGGCTGGAGACCTGGCTTGCAACCTGGTTATGTGTCGTGGCTGGGGAATCAAACCAGATGGATTGAATCTTTATGGGCACTTATTTCAGATGTCAGAGATCTAAGAAGACAGTGGGTTATGTACCCTAGAAAAATGTCTTAATATCTCATTTCAAGCAGACCTTTTTATAGGGAGATGAAAAGGGTAGGTAAGGGTTTGAAACAATGATTAATTAGATAAGGGTTGCAGTCCAGCAGTGAAAGAATTCCTTTATCTGCTGATCAGCAATTTTTTTTATCCCTCCTTGGAACACAATGGCTCAGATACCTTCTCCATTGCTTGTAGACCCCTGGGACACAAAGGTTGAATTACCAGCTGACCCCCTGAAGTCACAGAGGTAATGAATTCCAGTTCCTGGGATAACAGTTTTCCAGGAGCATTAATTATTTAAGCCTATCAACTATGACTGAAGCTAAAAATTTTAACTCCTGAGTTTCCCTGTCAATACTATGACTCATTAACAGTGCTTCTGGTTGCTCAAGAGCTCTTCACGAGATGTCCAATGAAGTTAATGTTATTTTCATGCCTGCTAATAGAACATCAATTCTTCAGCCATGGATCAAGGAGAAATTTTGAACTTTAATTCTTATTATTTAAAAAATACATTTTGTAAGGCAATAGATGCCATAGATAGTGATTCCTCTGATGGATCAGGATTCACCATTGTTTTTTTTTTAATTGTTTATGCTATTATAGTTGTTCCCCTTTTTCTCCTTTTTCCCAACTCCCTCGAGCCCCATTCTTTCCTCTCCTTCTGTCAACCCCCAGGATTCACCATTCTTTTTACCATTAGAATGTTTAGTGGTCCACAGGAAGAGGTCAGAGTAATTAACATTAACAGAAGCTTGGAAGAAGTTGATTGCAACCCTCTGGATGATTTTGAGCGGGTTTAAGACTGAAGTGGAGGAAGTAACTACAAGATGTGGAAGAAACAGCAAGAGTACTAGAGTTAGAATTGGAGCCTTAAGATGTGACTGCATTGTCACAATCTCATGAAGAAATTTAAATCAATGAGGAATTGCTTCTTATGAAGTAGTGAAGAAGGTGATTTCTTAAAATGAAATCTACTTCTGGTGAAGATGCTGTGAAGATTGCAACAATGGTTTAATATATTACATATCACCCTGGCTGGTGGCTTAAAAGGTAAGGCACCAGCCTGCGAACCCAAATGTCACTGGTTTGATTCCCAGTCAGGGCACATAACCAGATTGCAAGCCAGGTCTCCAGCCAGGTCTATAGCTGGAAGCAGGTGAAAGGCAACCATACATTAATGTTTCTCTCCCTCTCTGCCTCTCTCTTTTCCCCTCTCTCTAAAAATAATAAATGAAATATTTTTAAAAATAAAATAAAATAATAAGATATTACATAGCCTCAATTGATCAAGCAGCAGCAGGGTTTGAGAAGGCTGATTCCAGCTTTGAAAGAGGTTCTCCTGTGGTGAAATGCCATCAAACAGCATTACATGCTGCAGAGAAATCATTCATGAAAGGAAAGGTCAGTTGAAGTGGCAAACTTGCCATGGCCATGCCAGCCTTCAGCAGCCACTGACCAGATCAGCCAGCAGCCCTCAGTATCCTGGCAACAAGAGAGCCCAGACGATGGTCAGCACTTCTCAATGATAAAATATTTGTAGTCACAATATATGGATTGGTTTTTAGACATAATGCTACTGTACACTTAATAGATTACAGTATAAACATAACTTTTATATGCACCAGGAAACCAAAATAGTTCCTCTGACTGGCTTTATTCCAGTAGTCATTTGATTGTGACTATCTGGAACAAAGCCCACAATATCTCTGAAGTATGCTTGCTTGTACTATTCTTAAAAGTGACCTAAATTAACCACAATTTCTTCATGTTAAAGGCACATCCCTCACAAATCTCTTTCCACAACTAAAAATTGGCAAAATTTCAGAATAACAAACTTTGGGGTTTAAATTGTATTTATTTTAAAGAACAATGTTTTTTTGTTTTGTTTTGTTTTGTTTTCCTGAGAACAATATATTATGACAGAATAACATATGTGTGGATAATTGCTACTTTAGGCAAGAATATATTTAATTACTGGCAATTTTTCTTTACTGTCTCTTGGCTGATAATCTTCCTATATGTTACTCTTAAGAAAGTAGTTACCATAGGCATATGAAAAATTAAAATTGCTAAATATTTATGTCTCCAGCAAATTGAAGGAGAGGTATTTGATTTAATTCAATAACACACATTGGTTTCATGAATAAATGCAATTTGCTAAGGCCATTTTAGTAGCAACTAAATATATATTATAGTGCATTTAATCTTTCCGTGACACACTATATTCATCTAACAACTGTTCTATCTCTTTTGCACAAACAATTCACAGTTTTCCTGTTCCTTACAGCCATCTGGCTTCTGCCTTCACCGAAACTGCCCTTTTTAAAGTACTTGCCTTCCCAAAGTAAACTCAGAAGGACTATTTTTAGTTTGACTGATTTACTTGAGGCACTTGACATGCATGGCCGCTCTGCTCTTTCCTTAAAATTTTCTTCTTTGGCTTCTGAGACAACATCTTTTGTAGTTTACCTCACATTTGTTATGTTCTCTGAATTTTCCTTCTCTGTTCATCCGTCAAATCCCATTATTTCTCAGAAGAGACTGGCATTTGCCAATACTATTGCAACTGTCTTAACTGAACCCTCAGTCCACATCTTTTCAATGATCTACCGCAGGAGTAGGCAGGTGACCCAAGCTGGGCCACTTAGATCACTAAATCTCCTTAGTCACAATGGTCCATCATTCATGAATGGACAAATGACCCAGGGCCTTCAATGTGAAACAGGATCAGGATTTGAGTTTGAACTGTGGTTCCTCCGGACCTAAGCCAGGAGGGAAGCAGCAGCTAGAAAATAGAGCCAGCATGGGAAAGTCTGGCTGGGAGGTGGAGAAGGTCATTTTTTTAGAGAACTTTTGGATCCAGCTGTGCCTGACAGATCTGTCCAGGTTTTTACATAAAATTGTTTCCTTCCTTCCCTGTCTTCCTCTTTCCTCCTTCTCCCTTTCTTTTGTCAATCTCAAAAATCAAAGTAGTTCAACATACATGCCTGTGTTCAACCCTTAGCCATTACTTCTCAAGTTCCGTTTTACTCGTGTAAATAGTCTCTGTAATTTTCAGAAATTAAACTAGTGCCTAATACTGATAACTCAAGTTTTCTCCTAATTTGCATCTTTTTTTTTTTACAGAGAGAGGGGAAGGGAGAGAGGCAGAGAGGGAGAGAAGAATCAATGTATGGTTGTCTTTCACCTGCCTCCAGCTATGGATCTGGCTGGAGACCTGGTTTGCTACCTGGTTATGTGTCCTGGCTGGGGAATCGAACCTGTGACCTTTGGGTTTGCAGGCTGGCACCTATTCCATTGTGCTACCAGCCAGGGCCCTAATTTGCTTCTTTTTTAAAGTATATTTCTGCCTATCAAAATCCTAGTAAGATCTCACACAGGTCCCTCAAATGTAACATGGTCCAAACTAATATGAGCTCCCCCCTCTTTTCATATGCTTGTCTTCTAGTCTCTGTTTTCCTTTATGGTCATGTCTACCCAGTTTCTATGCCAGGAACACTATTTTAAGCATGAGAATTCCTAACCAGAGCATTATTCCTAGCACTGATTTAGGTAGAAGAAATCAAATTAGCATTTAAAAATTTCTTGATAACTGCAGAGATAAGTTAGAAAATCTATTTTTAAAAAATCAAGAAAATCATGGTGCTAGTAATGCTAGTTACAGTATATTTACTGTTTTACAATTTGGCTGGCAGCCAGCGTTTTAAGTGTGTTTCATGGGCTACATTATTTAAGTTGCACAAAATTCCACAGATTTTGAATCATTTATTTAAAAATATCCAAGCTCAAGTAGTAATCAATCATGTTCTCTTCCAGAAACTGGGATTATTAGATACTGTTCCTAGAGATTCCTAGAAACTACGAAATTGGTCTCAGGTATGTGCAAACAATTCCTCTTATTCTTAGTCATTTGTCTTGTCTTCATGTCAATATGTTTGCTATTTTATTGTAATTTTAATGGCTTTAGATTTTATACTATTTCTATTTTAAGTCACCTGCCCACAGAAAAATTTCAGGCTTGTTGATCTTTTACTAATTTTTGTATTGAACTTGGTGGACAGGAATTCTTACAGAAATTGAATGCCATGAATTGACCTTATATGATTGTTTTTGGGAGATTTCGATGTCTGGTCCTCTCTTGGATATTTATCTTTAATTATCTTGTAGACATGGATATTCTGTTCTTTTTCTATCTGCAGTCTATATTCCTTCCTTTATCCACAAAGCATATCAGTACCTATGAGAATATTATGAGAAGTAAATGTGATCTAGATGCTGTTTTCAAAATGTAAAACTTATTAAATTACAAATACCAGAACACAACAACCATAAGTTAAAATATTTCACAAATTAAATGGAAAGTGTATCCTTAATAAAATTCATATTTTTCTCTATTAATCTGAGAGATAGAAATTATTAACAGTAAAATATGAAAGCAACATATGGAGAAATTGACAGAGTTGCATTTGTTAACAAATTTTGTTCAAATAAAGAAGGTTAAATCACAGGTTAGTCTATTTAAAGATGTAAAGGGAAATGCTTAACATTTGCACAGCAAATTGTAAAAATGAGGTAAAGTCAAGTATAGAGACTTGTACAATGCTTGAAGACCTGTATATAAAGAATATTGCTAGACCATGTATTTTGAAAAAAGTATTTTAAAAAACATACATACACAAAAACAAGAGTATTGAACACATTACTGTTTAACAAATAATTTAGAAGTATATGACCATGTAAAGACTATCTAGGTCAATAAAAAGAACATTTTCTTCTTTAGAAACTCTCGCTGTGCCTCTTTTCAACCATCATGCCTCACATTCAACCTGTTGAGGACCTTAACTTATATAGTAATAATTGCTTTGTTTTCTTCATTTATGTATGTTTACATTATACACACACACACACACACACACACACACATATATACATATTTTTTATGTTTCATTGAGAGGCGAAGGGAGAGAGACAGAGAGGGAGAGAAACACCAATGTATGGTTGCCTTTCACCTACCTCCAGCTGCAGACCTGGCTGGAGACCTGGTTTACAGCCTGCATATGTGTGTCCTGGCTGGGAATCAAACCAGTGACCTTTGGGCTCACAGGCAGGCACCTTATCCACTGTGCCACCCACCAGGGTCTTCATTTTTTTATATAGGTATGTGTCTCCAAAAATGAAGTTTAGATTTAAACGCCCTTGAAACTTAAAAAATAAACCTCTATATGTATTTGTATGTACTGCCTCATTAAATTTATATTTATGAGACACTGTTGTGTTTTTTAGTGTGATTATAGTCAAATATTTTCATAGTTCCAGAATATCATTGTAATGACAATACCACAGTTAATTGATGTTGAACAGGGACTCTCTCCCCCCTAATTTTGAACTTTTAACAATACTTTTATAAATATTTTATTATTATATTAGAGTGCACACTGACATGAGTATTAGCATAGGTTAACTCATAGTTAATGCTTATCCTGATCTTACATAGATTGACCAAAGTGTTTTCTAAAGTGGCTGCACCATGGCATTATATAAAGATAAAATTTTTATTCTTCTTTTATGAATAGAAATACTATAATTTGGGAAAAATATTTAAAAATATAACTATAGTTTCTCCAAAGAAGTTTTACTATCAGTCAATTTAACTTTGAGGAATTATGGACAGTTCTCAGGAATGTGTAATCAAAGTTGCTTATAATTGGACATAAGTTGAATTCTATAATAAAGAGTAAAGAATGGTGTCATTCTTATATTTTTGATATGTACTTTAACCTAAAGTTTCCTAATACTTTTCTAAAAGCTGTAATCAATTATTTAAAGCATCTAAACATCTTTCTCTGTGACATTTCTAAATGAATTAAACCAGAAAATTTTCCAACATTCTCACAATAATTAACATGATCAATTCTATCTGATTCCTATGACTTGAAGTATGACCTTTTAAGTATAAATTATAATGCTCCAGAAATCTGTGGTTTTCATTTTAACTCAGGTTTTCACTATTTTTATCAGAAAATTCCCTCATATTTCTGTGAACAATCAATGAAGGATGCAATATATTTATTATATATTATATTTATATTTATTTTGGTTTGATAGCTGATTTAATTTAGTGTAATATTTCACTTATTTGTGTGTGTGCACATGTGTATATTAAAATAATTAAATCACAGTTCAAAGTTTGAATTAAACTGCTATTAAAGTGTGGATTATTCTCTTGAACAACATTTAAATAAATTGATTCCTTCAATTGTTTACAGTATGCTATGGTATTATGTGCACATTTAAGTAAAGCCTATGCTTATCATTATGTATAATACAAGGTGCATTTCATGATACAGAACTTAATGACAGTGAAAAATAAGACTAAAATGCTCTCTCTTGTCTAGAAACCATTTGAATCATGAGTCCCATGTCACTACATTGTGCATATTCACTAACAGTTTGACACCAGCTGCAACTTCATTGGAAAATAATATTCCAAAAATTTAAATCAAACACTTGCTAGAGCCCTTGCTGGTGGCACAGTGGATAAGGTGCTGGCCTAAGAACCCAAAGGTCGATGGTTTGATTCCCAGAGAGGGCACATAACCAGGTTGCAAGCCAGGTTCTCCAGCCCGGTCCATAGCTGGAGTCAGGTGAAAGACAACCATACATTGATGTCTCTCTCCCTCTTTTCCTTCCCCTCTCTCTAAAAATAATAAAATCTTAAAAAAGAAACAAAACTTGCTGGAGGTTTAGAAAATTAGGACACACTTTTTGTTTACCAATTACTTACCAGAATGATTCCAAATTTCTTAAAACTGTTTCTGTTTAACACATGATTATCTTTTTTTAATCTTTCATCTTTTATATATAACTACCTCAAATTTATCTTTTATCCTTTTTATTTTTATATATACTGTCTTCCATATGAATGCTATATGTGAACTCTGCATAAAATATAATATTTATTTTGACTTAATAATGACAGTACATGTGTGATTTTTAGGGGAGCGGAAATAGAATAGAAGATAAGCTGATTCAAAATAATTTTTCTTAGTTCATGTACCTTGCAAAATTAAAGTGCACTTGTCTATACTCATCCCTTTTAATCTTTTAAGATAAAACTTCATTTATGATGAATAATAATTCTATAAAATATCTCAGACTCATAAATTTTATCAAAATGATGACAAAATTGCTGAATAAACTTTCAGTGTAACTAAAAAAAAAAAAAACATAGATACATGCACACAAACACGTTAGAGAAATAGCTGTAAAAGCCAGCAAATAATTTAAAATTGAAAGTAAAAGACAGTCCCTTTATAAATTGCTGATTTCCTCATACATCTTGTTACACAAGTCCAGATATTGTACACAGAATCCAGGAGATCATCAATGAAGATCCAAGATTTACCTGGACATTTTGAGAGTAGTTGTACCATGGATGAAGCAAGTCACAAATGGACATCATTTTATCTTCCAACAACATGGTGTACTAGCACATAACACCAAAAAGGTGTAAGAATGTCTCAGTATTAATGATTCTGAATTCTGGCCAAAGGAAATCTGGCTGCCTACTTCACCAGATGTAAATCCTTTAGCCTATTCTGTATGCGGCATTTGTGAGAGAGAAGTTAACAAACAACCTCATTCCAATAAAGAGGCTGTTAAAGCTAAGATTGAAAACATGATGAAGTCCATGGATAAAGAAAAGTTAAAGTGTGCTCAAGATTCTAAAGTCAAATCGAGGCTATTATTGCAGCAAATGGAGACTTTTTGAACAACTTAAAAAATAATGACTATGTTTATGTATTTACATATAAGACTAAATTTATTTCAAAATATAATATTTTTGTGGTATGTTGTTTATATTACTAAAATTTTGCCAACTGGTCATACTTACCCTGTACTATATGTGTTGTATTATATATAGTAAATATATACTTACTGATATACATTAGGAACAAGTGCTCTGTTTTAAATATTGGTACTAAATAATATTGTAAGACATTTCACTTTATTTGCTATCTGAATTTTGTCCTAGATCAATACTTTTGAGTTTGCTACCTAAAAAAAAGATATAATTTCCACTAAAACAACAGTTAAAAAATGGGTAGAAGAATGTGTTTCTATAGCCAACTGGAACCTTTGTGCTGCACTCACTTAGGCATGCTCTAGTTATCTATGCCTCCCTTATCATTTTTATTTTTGACTTGAGAGCTAGGAATCAATATGTAGGATGTTGTTTTTAAAGTCTGGCTATAATTCTCGTTCCCTTCTTCATAGCCCCCAAAGACAGCTATTTACTTGTGAAGCAAGTACGTGCTGGGTGCTTACTATTGGTCCAGGTACCAAGATGCAACTGTAAACATGAACAAATTTCTTTCCTCATGAACTGACTATAGACAGGCAAGAAATGGTCAGATGAAGTGTGAAATATGAGTGGCAGCATATACAAAAATAAAAGTTATTTTCTTAGTTAGGATGGTTAATTTGTATATACACAGTCCCAGTGCACTTTAGCCTAGCCCTGGAATAAATAAATTGCTCTGGAGACTTATCCACAGAAACAAAACACAAATGTGTGGCTGATTCATTTTTGAAAACTTGATTGAAGATGTAAGAGAGTTTCTACTTTTTTTTTCTTTTAGGTACAAGTCAAAGTATTTTGGATGCTGCGGATTAAAGAAAGCCAAAGGTGTTAAACTCTGCCAAATGCTCTGAAAAGATAGTAGGATGTTTAAAATTTTACTCTTTAACTTGTATGTCAGTTTGTGGTTTGAAATTAGTGTGAAAAAACAAGTGCCCAGTGATTAAAGCTCAGAGGAGCATTGCTGTGTTGCTCAAACAATGTTGCTGTCCAGAGGGGCAGGCTTTGGAGAGTTAATACTAATATATTTAAAACATTTTCTCACCCTTGCTGGTGGCACAGTGGATAAGGTGCCGGCCTGTGAACCCAAAGGTTGCTGGTTTAATTCCCAGCCAGGGCACGTAATGAGAGTGCAAGCCAGGTCTCCAGCCACTTCCCTAGCTGGAGGCAGGTGAAGGGCAACAATACATTGATGAAAAAAAATAATAAAAAAAACATATTTCCTTTTAATCAACAGCAAACACAGTAGAATGTGTATGTGTGTGTGTGTGTGTACATATATTTCCTTTTACAATATAAACTATTCAAAACATTCATAGCTTATTATATTTATCAGAGTTTAACATGGGGGAACATGATGAGTAACCAAATAATAATAATAATAATAATAATAAACCCATGTTAAAAAGCCTGAAAGTGATAGAGGCAACTATTTTCAGAAGGGATTTCTGTTCTATGAAGTCACCAACTAAACTACACGGAACACTTAAGTGTAGAGAAAGTTAAATTGTGTGTGTTTGGGGGAGTATGATAGAGGTGAGGAAGAACAGTAGTTCTAAGTCCTTCGAGTTCACAAAACCTTTCCACTGTTCCTCTAACGCTCCCTATTTGATTATGCCTATTAAACTGTTCCCAAGGAAAAGTGTGTTCCTGGTCAAGAAAGCGAATGCTCTTTCAATATACATGTTCAGCCATACATAAAATTCACTGAGCTGATCGTTATGAACAAGAAGACTGGTTACACATGCACTATTTCTGTTGCTTGCTTCCTAAGAGATATCAAGATAATTGCTTTTTGTGCTTCAGTAATATCCTATGCATAATATTTCACTTGCTGTATTATTTTATAATTACCTATTTTTGTACGTTCCTCCCTGTGAGAGGACAGGGGCTCTGTTTTGTTTGTTTTGTTTTATTTTTAGGACAAGGACTCTTTGTTTATCTTTCTATTCCCTGCACCTATCTTAGTGCTTGTCAGAAGGCTGGCACACAATGTTTGCTCACTATATGACTGTTTATTGGCAGGTCACCTTTCTCCATATGGTATTTTTTTTCTTTACATTTGCTAGTTAGGGAGCAAGAACTAATCATTAATAATTCACCTAAGAAATGATATCTTTGGATGGCATAACTCAAATGGACTGAGTACTATTCATACTTTTGTTGAAAGCTTATCAACCCCTTTTAAAATTTCAAATTACAATCTGAACTGTGAAAATGATCAGTCAAAGATTATCAACCCCACTGAACTGAACAGAGCAATAGTGTCAGCACATTTGCCTACATCCGTGCCTGGAGGTTTTTGAAGGTAAGCAGTGCCTTCATCATTCTGGCATTCTATTTTAGTCTGAGGCTACATCAGAAGCCTGCCAGTGCTTGGTGCTGATAACAAAGCACTATCGCTTTTCTCAGTGACAGAGCACAGTGACATATCAACACTAGGACTTAAACGAAAAGCCCCTTCTAATTTAACTGGGAAGCTGCTGAAGCTGTATTCAGCCCAGCATTCTTGTTTTCAATTAAAACTTTCTTGTAGCAAGAGAAAAGTTTGGCATATCCTTTCCCTTTTGAGGCGGTTATGGAATTACGTGGAAAGAACAGTATAATGTAGGGGAGAGATGGCCCAGGAACATCGAAGTAGCTATCAGCCCTTTTCATCTACTAATTGAATGATTCAACGAAAGCTTTATCTACAACTCATGTAGCTAAAAGAATCTTTTTCTCTCAATACTGTTGCTCTTTGAGGAATGTTTTTCTGATACATACAGTGTATGTGGCACCAAATGGGACCTGATGTATCAATTACTGAGTACCTGCTATGTGCCAGGTACTATCAGTATGAGGCCAGGGAAGGAAAGGAGCTTCTGAGCTGTGCTATTTCATGTATTTCCTACTAAGATATATGGTGTGGATATTACTAGCTCATGTTTCATTTATATGGAAAAAGAAACTCATAGAAATTAAGTAATTTCTGTATATTCACACACTTAGTAAATAATAGAGTTGGAATATGAATAAACATCATGTACTATTGTGTACTAGCTACAGATACTGCAAAATTTGGAAGTGGAGAATTATGGGTAACAAACACATTAGCATAATTAAACTTCTTTATTCAATGGCACTTTTTAAAAAAACTTTATTTATTACTTTTAGAGACGGTGGGAGAGAGAGAGGGATAGAGGCAGAGAGGGAGAGAGACATCAATGTATGGTTGCCTTTCACCTGCCTCCAGCTACGGATCTGGCAGGAGCTCTGGCTTGCAACCTGGTTATGTGCCCTGGTTGGGGAATTGAACCAGCAGCCTTTGGGTTCACAGGCCGGCACCTTACCCACTGTGCCACCAGCCAGGGTCAATGGCACTTCTAAATTGCACTTTCCTTAAATGGTGTTCTTGAAACATACATAGCCAACAGTCTTTTAGCTCTAAATCAATTCAGAAGAACTTAGCAAAGTGCAAATTTTGGAAAAGAATGTACAGCCCATCTTAGAATCTGTTTTCAAAACATTGCTTGTGTCTTTTCTTATTTCAAGGCATAGTTCAACAGAACTCCAACTAACTGTACACATGCAGTTAGGGTAAGTTCAGATATTACTGATGGATATCACTTTATGCTGCCCTATGACAGATACCTCTCTCAAACCTCAGTGCCAAACAACAACAAAAGAAACTTTGATTTTCTTAAAATACTAATATTTGAAAATTATATCCCTCAGGGAAACTGCAAAACACTCCTCCTGTTTCTCCTTCAGCCACTCATAATCTTGAGGCCAAGTAAGTTAACCAACTTTATAACCTTCTGGAATTTGTTTATTCTTAACTTTAACATTAGGTTGATTTTAATTAAAACTTATCTGTGCATCATTCATTTATCCTCATTTACTCTATACTGTTATGTATATTTTTATAATCATCTATATGATTTTTGAAAACAATATGAGTTATTAGTAAAATAAAACAATAGACTTTTGTTTTATTACATTTTATTATGACTGGAGCCATATGAAGGGTGTGAGCCAGACTTCTAGATGCAAATATTTACACCATTAGATAATAATCAGAGTATCTCTTGAAGTATTTTCTCATATTTGGTGGCATTTCAAATCACTAAACTGCAACATTGGGTTTTCAGACCACTATCAGTAGAAGTGGAGACTATCAGGAGACTACCCTCCTTCAGGGGACAAAGGCCATCATTACTGTTGCTACAGAATAACTTTAGACAAATACATGAGCACAGTGCCATCTAAATTCTTGAAAGAAGCATTTCCCTTTAGGAATAAAAGAAGTTCCTATCAATTTGCCTCTGAGACAACCACTAAGTACTATTCTGTATTTCTATCTCTATTTCTGTCTCTGCCTCTTTCTGTCTCCATATATCCATAGCTATCTATCATCTATCTATCCATCTTTAGATTATGCTGCCTCCTTAATGCACAAAACATTTTTCTTGGAGAAAATATTTCAGTGGATTGGCTCCATGTCAAATTCCTATTTTTTGTAAAGTGGCAAGAGTCAGTCTGCCATCACTTGATTGATCAAAAGTTGGACCAAAGAAGGGCAGCCATATGGCACCAAACTCAATGACACTATGGTGCAAACTGGAATTTGGAGTCAGCAGATGCCAAGAAGCAGAATGCATACTGATGTATGAATTAATACAGGCAGACAAGAATAAAAATATTATTGCGCTTTTAAATTGACATTGATGTATGTGTGTCAATGAACAGTTACAGTCATTCTCATGTCCAAAAAAAGAAAAAACAATGCTCTCAAAGAAGACTGAGAAAAAGCTATGATTTAAAAAAATCAAATAAATATATTTAAATGCATACTCTTTTTTTTTTTTAACAAAGTAACCAAACTGGTATTATAGATGTCATATAAGTAAATACCTCAATCACTCAGCAAACACTTACTGAATGTTTCCCAGTGCTAGATCCTGTTCTAGTTTCTGATGATAGTGCAAGTCAGCCAGCTATGTTATTACTATGTACTTAAGATTCATGAGTAGGGAGACAGAATCAAGATAAATTAATGCACAAGTAAGTACAATAAAGAAAACAACACAAGGTGATGTAATAAAATAGTGACAGGGAAAGGAAGAAGTTAGCTTCTTGAGGCAGAGTACTCAAAGTGACACATTCCTTGAGACTTGAATGGGAGGAGTCAGTTATGAAAAGATATGGAGACAGAACATCCCCTGCAGAATCAATCACCAGCAGATAAAAGTGCCCTGAAGTGGGAATAAGCTTAAAATGTTTGAATGTGGAAGAAAAGCTGGGGCTTGAACAGAGTGAGTGGAAAGAAGGAGATGGTGGAGGAAAAGACATCCTGACAAATGGATGGCTTCTGCTGCAGACTGCTTTTGTCTCTTGTACTCTCTGGTTCTAGCAAAACTTATCTGGACCTTATGTTTCTGATAAGTCATGAGATGGTTTTTGGAGTACTCTCAGTTCTAAACTATCATCTTAAAATACTTTTTGT
Source organism: Noctilio leporinus (assembly GCA_004026585.1). NCBI lineage: Eukaryota > Metazoa > Chordata > Mammalia > Chiroptera > Noctilionidae > Noctilio > Noctilio leporinus. Next base: position 87,822 of record PVIW01001320.1, on the reverse strand, counting down.
CTTTCAAGTTCTAGTTATTCTTTGTAATTTATTCACATTAATTATTCCTGACATTTAGAAATGCATAGCCATTAACTAAAGGGGTTAAAGCATCTACCTGTATTAGTGAGGCACTGAATTTTTAAAGCATTGGGTAAAGATGTGTTTGTAAAATCAGTTCTGCCAAAATGTTCACTGCCATTAACTGGGATTGTTGTCCATTTTTGGAAACAGCATTAAACTTTTTTAGGATGTTAGGATGCTACTTAGTAAATTGCTGCTATGCTTCAGTGGGTATGAAAAGCATTCTCAGTTAGGTCAACTCTAAGCACATATAGAATACAGAAACCAATTCACATTTAGAAATTTATTTTTTTAATCTGTGCTTTCCAGTCTTTTTCCAAATGTCACACCATTCTCATATACATCCTTGTTAATAACATTCTTCAAAATCTATTACCCTCACAAAAGACATATGCTTAATTTGCACTCTATTTTGATGAGATTCATCCTGAAGAAATGTGCCCACTTTTATTATCCTTTCCCAGGAAACTACCCTCTAAACTTATCAATTACATGATGTAAAATTTAGTGAGTTAAAACAATTTATTATTATTTTTTTCACTATGGCACCGGTAGCTCTGTTTTTACAACTTTGGCCACTTCTTATTTTTCACAAGGCTAGTATCTCTCAGCCAGTATTTTGAAACAAGCTGGTGTGATGTTATCAGATGACAGATTTATTAGTCACGTATCCATATATTTAACATATTTTTCTTGTGTACACACTGTACATTGGGCACTGTACTTGGTGCTGGTGATAAAACTGTGACGTAGTGAGGGTGAAATTTTACATTGTGGAGTTCGTGGCCTCGAATGTATGTATAGGTGGAGCTAAGAGAATGTCCATCAGTAGATGAGTGGATAACATTGCTGTGGCATATTACACGATGGACTACAATGCAGCCATAACAAGAAGGGAATCTTGTGACAGCAAGGATGGACCTGGAGAACATTACACTAAGTAAAATAAGCCAGTGAGAGAAATACATGTACCATATGAGCTCACTTATATGTGGGATCTAATGAATAAAATAAGCAATAGAAATAGAGGCATAGGAACTGGAACAGACTGACAGCTGTAGGGGGAGTGGGGACTGGCTGAATAAAGGTGAAGTAGGATGAAGTAAAGCACATATATACATAACTATAGTTACAGACAAATGTGTGGTGATGGTCAGAGGGAAGGGGGACGGGGGCTGGGTGAAGTAGACACCTGAAGGTAAAATGAAAACATCAATAATAGTGTCAACAACAAAGCTTGTGTGTGTGTGTAATGCATAGATTTAAAAAGGGTACTACTGCTTTTTTAAATGCATGTAGGTAATTTTAATTATAAAATATAAATAGAAATTCATTTAAAATTGAAAAAAATTAAAATGAATGAGACTCCTGATAAACACAACATTAATGAAATCCAAAACATTAAATTGAGCAAAACAAACCACACACTAAAAATGCATATTTTAAGAGTTCATTTATGTGAATTTTAGGAGTAGGTGAAACTAATTATAGAAACAGAAATAAAAATTTTGCTACTGGTGGGTGCTAGAGTTGTAGGATTGACTGAAAATTTATACAAAGAACTTTCTAGAGGATACAATTGTTTTATATCTTGCATCAATAACATAACAAAATATAATTTAATTTTTATACTAATTATGACATAATAAGGATGAGCTATATCCCCCAACATTTAATCAACAAATTTATCTCTTTTTCCAAACTACAATATACATATTTAAGGCTATACATTGGTGATGGCACAATGGCTTAAAATATTACATATCGCCCAGGCTGGTGGCTCAAAGGATAAGGCACCAGCCTGTGAACCCAAAGGTCACTGGTTTGATTCCCAGTCAGGGCACATAACCAGGTTGCAAGCCAGGTCTCCATCTAGGTCTATAGCTGGAAGCAGGTGAAAGGCAACCATACATTGATGTCTTTCTCCCTCTCTGCCTCTCTATTTCCCCCTCTCTTTAAAAATAATAAATGAAATATTTTTTAAAATAAAATAATAAAATATTACATAGCCTCAATTGATCAAGGAGCAGCAGGGTTTGAGAAGGCTGATTCATTTTGAAAGAGGTCCTCCTGTGGAGGACCTTGCTGAAAGTTTTGCTAGTCTCAAAGCTCATCTTATTTAACAGATAGGACCAAGATAAAGGCCATAAATCTTGTATGTACAGGAAACAAAGAAAAAATGAGTTGGAGAATACATGAGCCTTGGACCTGAGCTGCTTTTTTGCAATCCAGTCCCTACTACAATATTATACACTTGGTGTTTCTAAAGGGTTAATTACTTTAAAACATGAAAGTAGTTACTATAGTGAAATCAGAAGAATATGCATATTTTTAAAATAATTTGTGCTTACTAAATGTGTATTGTTAGAAGCTACCATTTTCCAGGGCTCTTAAAATTTCCCTTGAGTCCAAATATTATCAAGCAACTGTCAGATTAGAATTTCTACTTTCAGTTTTTAAGCTATTCCAAATTACATGAAATTGAACTTATCTGTTCTCTTGTAGGAAATGCATCAAAGCTACTGCCCGTATCTCTGTGATGTACTTCAAAATAACTGTGGTGTGAATTAAGCTTGTGAATAAATGGTGAGCACTTACAAATCCTATTTAACATTAAACTAACACCAAATTGTTTCTTATACAACTGTACTTCATTTTGCTTAAACTTGTGTTACTATTTTCCTCAACACTTTTATCCTAAGAATCAAATATATGAGAAAGTGTTATTAACCATTTATAATATTAGTATGTGTTGCAATTTTAACTGATTGAATATTTATTTTAAAGTCACTTATGTGAAAATACTTTTATTCAATAAAAATTTCCAAAAGGTTTACTCTGTTTAACATTTTCAGTTAGATCTCATTGTCATTTGTTTACTACATAACACAAATTTCTTATCTGTATTAAGGCTTGCATCTTCAATTAAGAAGTATTTCTTTCAAATACTCTAGTTTAATAGGTTATGTACTTAAAGCTATTGTGCCTAAAGCATTATGAAGGCTACTTTTGAAACTGCCTTCAGATCAATTTTGAAGCACAAAGACCCTAACTTTAAAATAATAACTAACCAAAAGTATGGTATTAATCTGTATGCATTCTTTGCATTCATGAAAATTAAGATTCATATGGTCTTTTTCTATGTGTACAAAAAAATTAGCCTTGGATAAGACCCTTGAACATTAGACTTTGCAGAGGCAAATCAGGTAGGAATAACATTAAAGCTTTTTATTATTAAATTTTTATAATTTTATTTTTGATATTTTACTTTATTGTATTATAGTTTAATTATAACAGCAAATTGCAAACTGTGCAGTAAATTCTAGTCCATAGTTCATGTTTCTAGTTAAGGTGGGTTTCTGATAAATTCCTAATAATTTTGGAAGTTTCAGTTAACCTAAAAAATTCCATGTTATTTAAAGCAAAATTAAGCCCTTTCATTTTTTGTGAATTCATAAGTATTTTTCTTATTTTATTTTCTGTTTTTCATTCATGTTTTAAGTTTTTCTAATTAAGGGCCTTTTAAGTTTTTCCCTAGACAATTTAGAAATAATCTGATTTATTCATTTACATTTTTTATTGTTATTCTAGTACAGTTGTCCCAATTTCCCCCCGTTGGCCTCTTCTGCCCATTCCACTGCCTTCCACTCCCCAGGCCTTGCTCCCACAGTCAATTTCCAACTTTGTCCATGTCCAAGGGTCATTCGTACACACACTTTGTCTAGTTCCTTCCTTTGCTTTCCACCATTAGCCCTCTCCCTTTGGTCACTTTCAGTCAGTTTCATGTTTCCATGCCTGTGGTTCTATTTTGTTTATGAGTTTATCTAGTTCATTAGATTCCTCTTATAAGTGAGATTTGATTTTAATTTTATTGCATTTTTTTCCATTACCATCTGACCTTATAACCTCTCCCTCTTCAAACATCACACTGTTGTCCATTTCCACAAGTTGTTTTTCCTTTTTTGCTTGAACCCTCTCCCACCAATAGCTGTCATCCAGCTCCCTATCAGTCCAGCTCTATTTTGCTTGTTAATTCAGTTTGTTTATTAGATTTCACATATAAGTAAAATCACATGGTATTTGCCTTTCTCTGACTGGCTTATTTCACTTACCTTAATGTATTCCAGGTCCATCTATGCTGTCACAAAGGGTAAAATATTCTTTTTTACAGTGGAGTAGTATTCCATTGTGTAAATGTCTCATACTTGTGTTGTCCACTCAGCTACTGATGGATACTTGGGTGGCTTCCATACCATGACAATTGTAAATAATGCTGCAACGAACATAGGGATGCTATGTTCTTTTGAATCAGTACTTTGAATTTCTTTATATTCCCAGAAGTGAGATTGAAAGACAGATCCATTTTTTAAGTTTTTGAGATATCTTCCTACTGCTTTCCACAGTGACTGCACTAGTCTGCATTTCTACCAACGGTGCAAAAGGGTTCCCTTTTCTCCATATCCTCACCAGTACTTGTTTGTTGATTTATTGATGATTGCCATCTGACCAGAGTGAGGTGATATCTAATTGTGCTTCTAATTTGCTTTTCTCTGATGATTGAGCATCTGTTCATGTTTATTGGCCATCTGTATGTTCTCTTTGGAGAAGTGTCTATTCAGGTCCTTTGCCTATTTTTTAATTGGAAATTCTTTGGTGTTAAGTTTTTTAAGTTCTTAATAAATTTTGGATATTAATCCCTTATCAGATGTATCAGTGTATATGTTCTCCCATTCTCTGGATTGTTTCTTTAAATTTTTGTTGATGGTCTCCTTTGTTATGCAAAAAACATTTAAGTTTGATATAGTCCCATTTGTTTATTTTTGTTTCTTTTATTTCCCTTGCCTAGGAAGATATATTTAAAAATAAAATACTGCTATGAGCAATGTCTGAGATTTTACTGCCTGTGTTTCCTTCTAGGATTTTTATGGCTTTAGATCTAATATTTAAATCTTTAATCCATTTTTAATTTATTGTGTGTGGCAAAAGGAGGTGGTCTACTTTTACTTTTTTCCTTGTATGGGTCTAATTTTCCCAACACTGTTTATTGACTAAACTATTTTTAACCCATTGTATGTGTTTGCTTCCTCTGTCAAATGTTAATTGACTATAATGGTATGGGTTTATTTCTGGGCTCTCTGTTCTGTTCCATTGATCTATGTGTCTATTTTTATGCCAGTACCATGCCTTACATTATAGTTTGATCTCCAGGATTATGATTCTGCCTACTTCGTTCTTTCTCAAGATTGCTGTGGCTATTCATGATCATTTTTGGCTCCATATACATTTTTATTCTAGTAAAATGTAAATATGTCATTGATATTTTATTAGGGATTGCATTGAGTCTATAAATGGCTTTGGGTAATATGGACATTTTAATGATGTTAGTTCTTCCCATTACTGAACATGGTATATGCTTCCATTTATTTGTATCTTCCTTAATTTCTTTCTTCAGTCTTCTATAGCTTTCTGAGTTCAGATCTTTCACCTTTCTATTTAAGTTTATCCCTAGACACTTTATTTTTCTTGTTGTTATATAGTAAATGGGATTTTTTCTAGTTTCTATCTCTGATCTTTCATTATTGGTGTTCAAAATTCTTTCGATTTCTGAATATTGAATTTTTATCCAGCTGTTTTGCTAAATTCACTTATCAAGTTGAGTAGTTTTTTTGTACTTTAGGGCTTTCTATGTACACTATCATATCATCTGCAGATAATGACAGATTTACTTCCTCCTTTCCAATCCGGATGTCTTTAATTCCTTCTTCTTATCTGATTGCCGAAGCTAGAACTTCCAAAACTATGTTGAATAGAAACGGAGAGAGTGGAGAGTGGATATCTTTGTCTTCTTCCTGATCTTATGGGGAAAGCTTTCAGTTTTTGTCCACGATTCAACAATTAGTGCTGGAGCAATTTTCCAGCTATAGGCAAAAACATTGAACTTCAACTTAAATTTTATAACATAAAGCATTTAAGTATATGCTACATTAAAAAATATATAGCATATACTTAAATATAAAACAAAGAAAAATTTTAGGGGAAAAACACAATACCTTGTGGATCTAGGGTTAGGCAAATATTCTTTGAGATGACACTAAAAACATGGCTAATGAAAAGAATATTGATAAATGAATTCATGGTTAATATTGTGTGTCAACTTTACAAGATTATGGTGACTAGTTGCTTGGTCAAACCCCAGTAAAAGTTGTGTTTGTTAGAGGTGGTTAACATTTAAATCAGTAGATTTCTAATAAAGAACATTGTTGTCCATGCTGTGGGTGAATCTCATCTAAGCAGTTGATCAGCTGATAGTCTTAAGGGCAAAGATTTAAGAACAAAGACTGTATATATGTATGTACTTTATCATTTACAATTTCCCTGGAGTATCTTGATAATACAGATTTCATAAAGTTTTTTCTCTGTGAATTCCCACATGAACCATAAAGGTAAGCTATATAGTGGGAGAAACTATTTACCAATCACATATCTGTCAAAAGGCTAGTATCTAGTATAATTAAAGAATTCTCAAAGTCATCAGTAAAACACAATCTAATTAGAAACCGAGTGAAAGTCATGAACAAACAATTCACCAAAGAGGGTATAGAAATGGTGAATATGGATATGAAATGATATTTAATATCATTAGTAAATTACAGTCATAAAGACATATCACTACACAGTGACCTAAGTGAGTAAAATAACAATTAGCGATATCACCAAATGCTGACAAGAAAGAGGAGAAACTGCTCATACATTTACTAGTGTAAATGTAAAACAGTACAGTCATCTGGAGAATGGTTTGGCATTTTCTTATAAAACTAATCATGCAAATACAACTCAGCAATTCTACTCAATACATAAAATTTTTCTATAGCCCAGAAAATAAGAACTTATATTCACATAAAAACCTGCATATGAATGTCCATAGCATCTTTACCTGGAATAGTCCCAAACTGGAATCTGCCCAGATGTACTAAAACAGGTGAATATTTAAATAAATTGTGGCACATTCATACCACTTTTTAGCAATAAAACAAAAATAAATCCTTAACATGCACAGCTTTGATGGATCTCCTAAGAATTATGATAAATGAAAAAAGGCCAATCCTAAAATATTTTGTATGATATGATTACAGTTATATAATATTTGAAGTGACAAAATTTTAGAAATGGTTAACAGATTGGTAGTTGCCAGGAGTTACTAATGGAAGGTGAATTGAAGAGGCATGTACATGGGGTTATATAGAATAACATGAGGCATGCCTGTGGTGGTAGCGTCACAATATACACAAGAGAACAAATTGCTTATAATTTAATACATTTGACTGTGGTGGTAGAGTCACAACATACACAAATGAACAATTGCATATAACTTAATACACACACATACACACATGAGTATAAGTAAAACTGGGGAAATATAAATGTGACGGGTACACTGTATCAATGTCAATATCATGGTTTAAGATTATACATATTCTTACAAAATGTTACATGGGGGAAACTGGGCAAATTGTGCAAGAAATTTTTGTATTATTTCTTATACATACATGTGGAATCTATAAGTATCTTAACAAAAGTTTCAATGAAAAGACATATAAGAATGACCACAAAAACTTTTTTCATAATAGGCATACAAACTGGAAATAGTAATTGATATAAATTGCTATACATCCAAAGAAATATTACTCAAAAATAAAAAGAATAAACACACAAAATGTTTAAAACCATTGTGCTGAGCAACTAAAGCCAGTCACAAAATATTTCATGTATATAAAGTTTTTCCACAGACAAAACTAATCTATGGTGACAGAAAGCATAATAGTAGTTACATCTTGATGGGGTAGAGACTCTCTGGGAAGGGAAATATGGAACTTTTCTGGGTTGATGGGAGTATTTTATGTACTCCATTACAATGAAAAAAGCATTGGATGCATAATTGTAAAATTTTATAAAGTTGGCAAGTTGAGGTGAAAAACCTTACAACCTTTAGAAATAGATATTTACAGTAAAGGTTTCTACTTGTTCTGTAAAGCGAAAATAAATTCAGTTTTTCAATGGTGGTAATATGTGACACTTCATATTTAATCTTTTATCAGTACAAGTGCTTTCTTATATACCTAATAATATATAAGTGGAATGATACTGCAATATAATTTGTATATAAGATATTAAAATAAATGTATCTAAAACATAGGTTGATTGGCGATGTATTAAAAAATTGTACAACTATGTATCAGGTCAGCAAATTCACTGTGTATACACTATTAGAGTTCTGAAGCAAGTTTCTATGAAACTAGATATGAATTTAGGCAAAAAAGTCTGAGGTTATTACATTCATGTTTGGGCCTATGCAGTTCTTACAATATCCTCTATCCTCCTTTGATTTGCTTTCTTTTAATTCTATTAGATCCAAATTTCACTGATACGTTAAGTACCTGTGAGTCGTACTACACAAAGCCGGTGACAAAATGCTGACCTTATTAACTCCCCTAACCAAGCCTCAGTGATCTGGACCAGAGTTAGGCACAATGATCAAGCCAATTTGTGTACCTGCCAGTGGTCCATAAAGTGGGATATTGCTAGGTGGTAATCCAAAGGGAAAGAGGGAATAAGTGCAATAATATGACCTTTTCTCAGGGAGTTTGAATTCAAGACCTGCAGAAAGAGTCTACTCATAGTTGGCAGAAGCAGAAAGTGAAAAAACAGATCTATCTATCTACCTAGCATTTATCTATCATCTAATCTATCATCAATCAAGAGAGTAGGACGTAAACTGAAGCCATGAGGCAAAAGAAGCAACAAACATAGAAATCAAAAAGATGCATAAGCCCAACTGCTCATCACCATCACCTGGAAGGCTTTCTGAGCATGTGGATCTGATGCTCTCCTTCAGATTACTCCCTAAGCTTTAGAATCATTAATATTCAGAATCTTGGCTATCCTTTATTTTTTTTTAAATTTAGCCTTCACTGAGGATATGTTTTTTAATGATTTTAGAGAGAGGGGAAGAAAGAGAGACATGGATGTGAGAAAGAAACATGAGTCAGCTGTCTCTCCTACCTATCCTGACAGCACACTGACCAGGGATCAAACCTACCGGATGACACTCCAATCAACTGAGCCACTAGGTCAGGGCAGATTCTCATCTACTCTTGATATAATACAAGTATCTCATATTTACAAATAAAGAACCTAAAGCTCAGAGAGGTTAAATAATTTACCTAGTCCTTCTGACTCTAAAACCCAAGCCCCTTCCATTATTCCAGGAAACCTCTAAAACAGAACAAATCAGAAAAGAAACAGGAACCGGGGAGTAGAGCAAAAGAGGAAAATAATTTTAACTTGAAGTCATAGCAATAACTGGAGTCATTGCTTTGGCACTTATGGAAAATTTGCATTATCTTTTGTCATTTTCCAAGTTTCATTGTATCTCCAATCTTTAGCCTTCAAATATTTAAAATTTTGTTACTTCAAACAATGATAGTTTTTAAATCAAATCCTGAGAAATACTGAATATTAAATAAGTTTATTTAATTCTATTTTATAATTTAGTTCTGCTTATTAAGTGCCTAATTGTAGTAGGACTTCCTTAACTAATGTTCAAGAATTTCTCTTTAATGAACCTACCGCAAGCTTTTTCTAGACTTAAGAACTCACTGAGATTTATCTACTAATTTTCAGTGCTGCTCCCTAAGCTCAAGGTTAGTGCTTAAGAAGACTCTAGAGATGCCTGCATTTTTATGAAGCAGGATTTGATGTGACATGGATTCTTTTCAAAGGTGAATGCTTCATTCGGCAGTTTGCTTCAGTTCCTAATACAATTGAAAAGTCATCTGCTGACAGTAAACCAGTGGCAGGTGTGCTCCCGTGTTGACAGCTGCAGTTCTGACAAGGATCATAGACGCGCTCTGCTGGCAGTGTTAGAACATCTGGAGCATTTGGTCCAACTTCAAAAGCCAATTTGTGTGGACTTTCTTCCATTTCAGAATAAAAGGAGTTTTGGACACTGGGGTCAAGTTCGCATTATGGTATACAACAATCTATTAGGTTTCTTCTTTACTAAATATAAGTGCAAAGGCTACAGAATATACCAATATTTCTAGTGTCTGGAAATAATGACTTTAAAACAGATTATTGCAACTGTTTGCTTTTCTTAGAATTCCCTTTAATAATTTGAAAGCAATTGATTGTTAGGAAAAAAAAAAAACAATATTAAATCCCTAGAAGTTTGTTTCTGAGAAATTGTTATCCTAATTTGTATATAGACTATTTTCATATGTGTTGAGTAAGTAAATGAATTAGGTTTCTTATTATTTTCTAATTTCTTAAGAATAACATCCATTGCTAACACATATTAAATACCATTCTAATTCTGTAATATTGTACAATATTGTAACATGTTCCAGAAACATTCTGTCCTGTAGTAGCAAATGGCACCAATCAGTTTAAAAGATGAGGCTACTCAGATTCAAAAAAATTAAGACAAGTTCCTATTCCCTATAAATAGGAAGTGGAAAACAGAGATTCTTTCCCAGGATGGGATTCCAAATACCATGCTCCTTTATTGTGTTTCAGTGCATCTGAATGACATTATGAATATTGTAAGTTTGCATAAATTATGAGGTTAGTAAGGAGAGGATATAATTTTTCTTTACTATCAAGTATAAGCCCAAATTTGCCAGACATTGTGGGCAGTGAGGAACTTCCTATCAAAATATTCATGTTTTGAGCCTCAAGTGCCTGGAGATTTTTAGAAAAGTAAGGCTCAGGAGTTTAATATGCTTTAAAATTTAATAATTACATATAGACTAAGAAAATGTCAATAATGCTCGTAATTTCTTAATATCACTTACTTACTTGGTGATTATTGGGCCCTGTGAGAATGAGGAAGGAAACTGACAGCTCCCAGGACAGACCTCCAACAACAAAGCTAATGCTGGCAATTCTGTCTGCTATGGACCCTGGCTTTCTACAGAAGTGAACTAGACTCTGAGGGAAATATGGGATCTGAAGATTAATCAGATCTTTTGAACATTTTGTTATAGATTAGGTAGAAAAACTAAATTCAAACTACATCTATTTTTTCATATTACAGCATTTCAAAGGTAAGTGGGCAAGAATTCAAAAATATGAATTGCAAACTCCATTAATGTGCTCACGTGTGTGGATGTAAGGCTACCAAGTAATTTATCTTCACTGTTGTGTCAATAAGGATGTGACTTCTTCTAATACACATGCCAGAGAATGTCCATTCGAATAATATCTGAGAACTTTATGGATGAGTGTGTGACTAATGAGTAGAGTAATAGATTCACCTGCCCCAACATTATTAAGACCAGAATATTTATTTACTACTATACACTGTGACAAATGGTTGTGTTTTAACATTTTTCTTTGATCTGACTCATTCCTTTTTTATGAGTGCATTGGCAACTATTTAGAAAAAAATCTTGACATGATATTTAAGGGGGACATGTCAAGCATAAAATAGTGTTGGGGTTACATATTTTGAAAGAAATATGTTCTGGCACCACCCAAGAGAAAATGAACACTCATTTTAGCACCTGAATATGTTGGTTGCTGTCTGGCACCTGAAGAAATTACCCATGAAATGAACACTTGGGGCTTGACTCATTAGAATTCTGCACCAGTGTCTTCAAATGAATAAGAATCTCTACACTTATACTGAGAAATAGGAATAAAGAGAATTACAGAGGAAGTAACAATACTTCTTAACTATATAGAGAATATAGTTTTAATGGAATTTGCTTCATAACACAGATTACAAAGGAATGATTATATATCAACAAGTTCATCAAGTCCAAGCCAGAAATCTAAGTATATTTAATTATTCAATAAAATAGTCAAGTAGAAAAAATATAAAATTTAATTTAATGTATTATAGTTCAACATATTATCTATTATATAAGTTTTATTTTGTATCTATAACTTAGTCCAACATGGTTTGAGATTTTCAGTATTTATGTATATACAAAGGAAAATAATACTCAGAATACTCAGAAAATTTAAACTCAATTCTAAAATTAGATTTTGTTTGAAGACAGTATATAATGTGACATATTTCACAGTTTTGAGTGTGAGTTTTTAGAAGGCATGTGTTAACACTGCCAATATGCATTGTGTTCATTTTCTATACATGACATTGCTAATTACCTATATTTCTAGAATAATTTCTACTATAATATTTAATTGAGACAGATACCCGGGTATGTTCTACACATTGTTTACCTATGTCAATCTATGTTTTCCCCATACTCATTGACCCAGTTCACCTTCTAGGCAACATCACACATGATTGAGTGGTTTCACTAGGATGAGGGAGAAAAATAGGTGGATATAGACTTGAACAAATCAAAATACTCCAGTGAGTGATTCTGGAATTGGGATTCATTATACTGTAGCATCACCAACTTGGCTGACATTCACATAACCACAATCACACACAATCACACAATGTCTCGTGTGGTATCTGCAACCACAGTTCAATATCACTGTGGTATGCAGAGCATCTTTTGCAAACTGATTTCTTCCCTGTTTTCTTTATATTTTAGAAACATTAAATTCAGCATCTTGTGGACCTAATATATATAAAATAACTATGTTTTGTAGGGTTTCATTTTTTTTAGTTTACATAATATACCCCAAATCTATGTGTTCTCATTTTCGCAGATGAAAAAAAAATTAGCTATGATATGGTATTCCATTATGTTGTTGTGAATCTAATTACCTTAACTTAGGTAACATTAACACTTAATACAAATAATATTCAAAGCCCTGCCTGGTGGCTCAGTGGATAGGCACCAGCTTGTGAACCCAAGGTTGCTGGTTTGATTCCCAGCCAGGGCACATAACCAGGTTGCAAGCCAGGTCTCCAGCCAGGTCCATAGCTAGAGGCAGGTGAAAAGCAACCATACATTGATGCTTCTCTTCCTTTCTTCATTCTTCCCTGACCTTCTCTCTGAAAATAATACATAAAATCTTAAAAATAAACAAATAAAAATAATAGTCAAAGTAAAAGTAAAAACTAAGAAATATTTGTAAAAGTTTAAAAGATTGTCTACCTTTGGACATTTACATGTAGAAATGTAAATAAATAGAATTTCTATCTCCTATTACATTTGATTTTTGATTCCTAAATAATTTCTTTATGTGGACTTATACTTGTTAATGTTCATTACTATTATGAATATATTGTAAACTCCTTGTTTCACTTTTTTGAATGTAACTTGTCCTCAGTTTTATTTCCTAATGCCTTGCACAACATTGTAAATAAGGACTTTTTAGTTCATACAAAATTGGTATGTAACATACATGAATTTCAGGTGTGCAAAATTTTAACTTGCCATCTGTCAAATTGTCTTATACACTACAAAGTGATCATCACCAAGCCTAGTTTCCATATTTTATCATAAAATCAACCCCATTCACCCATTTCAATATCCCCAGCCCTCTTCCCTTCTGGTAACCACTGATCTATTCTCTGTTATCAATAAGTTTGTTTGATTTCTTATTTTTAAGAAATACAGTATTTGTATTTGCCTTTGTCCATCTGACTTATTTCATTGGGTATAACACCCTCAAAGTTCACCCATGTTGTGACGAATGGTAAGATTTTATTCTTTTTATGCTGAGTAGTGTAGTATTTCACTGTGTATGTGTATGTTCCATGACTTGTTTATTGTAAATAATTCTGCTATGAAAATAATAGCACATATACATATATTTGGGTAAATAGCAGTGGAATATATAAATTATATGATCATTTCATTCTTAGTTTTTGAGGAATCCGCATACTGTTTTCCATGGTGGCTGCACCAATTTACATTCCCACTGACAATGTACAAAGGTTTTCTTTCCTTCATATCCTCTTTGACACCTGTTATCTTTTAGCTGATAGCCACTCTAGGAGGTATAAAGTAACATCTCATGGTGGTTGGATTTTGCAGTTCACTAATGATTACTAATATTAAGGAACTTTTTATGTACCTAATGGCCATTTGTATATTCTCTTTGGAAAATTGTCTATTTTCCCCTTGCCAGGTAGCTCAGTTGGTTAGAGTGTCATTTTGTACACCAAAAGGTTGTAGGTTTAATCCGTGTTCAGGACACATACTTAAGTTGAGGGTTCCATCCCAGTTGGGGTATGAATAAGAGGCAACCGATTGATGTTTCTCTCTCTCTAAAATCAGCAAATGTATCCTCAGGTAAGGATTTAAAAAAATTATCTATTTGGGTCCTTCGCCCATTTTAAAATTAAATTATTATTATAAATACTTTTTGCTATTGAGCTTAGTGTTTCTTACATATTTTGGATATTAATCCTTCATCAAATGTGATTTTCAAGTATTGTCTCCCACTCTGCAGGTTGACTTTTCACCTTGTTGATGGTTTTCTTTGCTATACAGAAACTTTAAACTTAATGTAGTCCTACTTGATCATATTTCCTTTTGTTCTTTGGGCTTTTGGAACATGTCCAATAAATCATTGCTGAGACCAATGTCAAGGGTTTAGGAAAGCAAGGATGTGAAGTGAAAAAAAAGCCCTGTGTATTTTTGGTGGGAAATAAAATTGGTATGGCCAATACGGAAAACTGTATAAAAGATCCTCAAAAAATTAAAAACACAACTACCATATGACCCAGAACTCCCACTTCTGGGATATATCTAAGAAAATGGAATCACTATTTTGAATAGATTTCTACACATGCATATTTATTGCAGCATTATTTACAATAGTCAAGATATAAAAATAACAAGTGTCCATCAATGGACAGATGGATAAAGAAAATACAACACACACACACACACACACACACACAAAATTATTCACCACAACAAAGAAGGAAATCTGTTGCTTACAGCACCATGGCTAAAACTTGAGATCATTAAACTAAGTGAAATAAGTCAGAAATAAAAACAAGTACAATATGCTCTTATACTATGTGGAATCTAAAACAAACAAACCAAAAGCTCATAGATATAGAGAATAGATTAGTGGTTGTCGGATGTTGGGGTTAGGGAAGAACAAGGTGGGTAAAAGTGATCAAAAGCTACAAGCTTCCAGTTATAAAATAAATAAGTTATGGAAAGATAAGGTACAGCACAGTGACTATAGTTAATAATACTGTATTGCATATTTGAACATTGCTGAGAGAGTAGATCTTTAATTGTCATCACATACACACACACACACAGATTTTTGCAACTGTGTATGGTGATGATGATAGCTAGATTTACTGTGGTAATCACTTTGAAATATATACAAAGTTGAATCACTACATTATACACCTGAAATGAATATCAATTACATCTCAATTAAAAAAGAACATGGAGTACTTGCTTAATAAAACTCAAATGACTGACATCCAGTTTTCATGTTGCCTATTATCTCATGTCTCCTGTTTTCTATAAAATATGTCAATCTTATATAATCTCATAAAAATTAAGAAAGGCAAATATAATAATCAAATATTTATTAAAACTTGTTATTGACCCTAGTAAGTGGTTTTATGAATGTAAAGTGTTGTCTAACTTGGAAACTTTTTAAAATAACAAAACACACTAAATGTTTAGGCTACTAAAGTCTGCACTGATATGTTTTAGTTAGGAATCCTTCTGAATTGAAATAATAGGCAGTATTTTAAATTTATAATTGAAAACTGTAGAAATGAAGATACTTTTTTTATGAGTGAAATGTTCAAGTTTAAATTGGGAAGAACTGCACATTATGAATAATTATATTTGCATATGATTCTGTACAAGCACTGGAAAGGAAAACATGAAATTCTTATTTATCTTGATATTTCAATATCTTCCCCCTAGAATGATGGATATAATTAGGATGCCTTACTTCTCTTTTTTAATATTGTTTTTTTAATTTTTACACCTGTTCTTAATTTTGCCAAACTTTTACATATAAGAAGTAAAAAGAAAATGCTTCAAATATCCACAGATATCAAAAACAAATTATAGGCCTCTTTGTTTTTTAAATTCACTTTTTATATCTTTTCTACCTTAACATATTCCCTGAATTGTACATATTATTCATCTTTTGTGCAATTATGAAAACAACCAAATGTCCTTGGAAAAATCAAAAGAAGAGATTAAACTTTGGCCCTGCTGCCTGGGATTTATGTGTTATGTGTTATGGGTTAGAGCTGTCAAGGATGGAATGGAAAGAAATGAGATAAATGAAAATGACCAAATAACCCTTCCTAAACCCCTTGGTTGATGGTGTCATCTATAGTAGGAAATCTATAATTTCATTTTTCAGCCCTCCAATAGGCCAGAGATGTCAGATGGATTTATAAATATGCTATGATGGAGACAGAATGAATCATTTATTGGCTGCCTCCTCATTTGTGACAACTGAAATGTTATGCTATTAGGAACTGTTTTTCTTTCCTGAAGATTTTTTCCCTTCCCTGCTTAATTCATCTTGGGATATAGTTTCTTCTAAAATATGTCTAAAGAAATCATAATTACTAATAATTACATCTATAAATAAATAACACAAAATAAAATATTCTTGTATTTTAAAAACTAGTATGCACATATATGAGTCTTTGAATTCAAGGACATAAAATAATTTGCACATGTTAACCTTTACAGAAGCAGTGATTTATATGAAGATAAATTATAATAACACAACCATAGAATTTTATTCAGTTGTTTAGCATATATTGAGGTTGAGTTACTCAAGAACACAGCAATTAGCAATGATGCTGTGAACAAGATGTCATATCTTATAGATTATTTACTATTCTCTTAAATCCATCATTCTTTTTTAAAGATTTTATTGCCCTGGTTGGTGGCTTAGTGGGTAAGGCACTAGCCTGTGAACCCAAAGGTCACTGGTTCGATTCCCAGCCAAAACACATACCCAGGTTGCAAGCCAGGTCTCCAGCCAGGTCCATACCTGGAAACAGGTGAAAGGCAACTATACATTAATGTCTCTCTCCCTCTCTTTGCCTTTTTCCCTTCCCCTCTCTCTAAAAATAATAATAAATAAAAATAGGGGAAAAAAGATTGTATTTATTATTTTAGAAAGAGGGGAAGGGAGAGAGGCAGAGAAGGGGAAAGACATCAATGCATGGTTGCCTTTCACCTGCCTCTAGCTAAGGACCTGGCTGGAGACCTGGCTTGCAACCTGGTTATGTACCCTGGCTGGGAATTGAACCAGCAACCTTTGGGTTTGCAGGCCAGTGCCTTATCCACTGTGCTACCAGCCAGAGCTCAATCTATCATTCTTGGTTAGAGAATTAAATTCCTTAGGAAGTATATAATAGCTTGCTACGCTATCAAGATACACAAGGTGATTCTTCCTGGAAATTGATTTTACACAATGATAAACATTTTATGCTAAACAAAACTTGTATATTTATTTTGTAGAATATAGATTTATAACAGGTTTAAAAGACTAAATACTGTAAAATATATAATTAGCAAGATTTTAAAAGACTAAATACTACACAAATTATTTTCTGTAGATTTTTCTTTGTAGGTCAAGTTTTTGGGTGGAATATATTTTGATATTTGTGGGAAATTTTGAGAAGCATTTTCTCTAGGTTATCTTATTTCTAGGCTTGTCTTATTCTTTTGGAAAAAGAAAAGAAATAGACAACTATTTGCTTGGTTTATGTACATACAGCCTCTAACACCATCAGTTGCCTAGGCACACACTCTATCAAACACACAATAAGCCTTTCCTTACACCAGTTTTTATAGAATCAGATACAAAAGCAGCAAGAACAACTTTACTCTCAAACAGTGTAAAGTCCAGTGCACAGAGAATCATCAAGTGAATGTAAAACCATAACATCACTCTAATAGGCATATGCTCAAAACTCAATGGGAAAATGAAAGAGCAGTAGGTCACCTGAGGACTCATTAAATACTTCAAAGGGTCAGCTAAGTATATCACAGAAAGTTAAAGAAATGAAGGAAGAGTAGATCCTTTTCTGCCAGTCAAATATGCATGAGCCAGTCAGGTACAAGGGGCAATTCAGGGAGAATTGATTAGGGGGAGCTGACAGTTGAGGGAGTGAATGTTGTGGGGTTGAGAGAGCAGCACTGGCCCAGGCAGCAACCTGGAAGCAAGTGGTCAGCTGTGGATGGGAAAAGCACTGTGCGATTCTGCTGGAGACCAAATTGTTATTCTGTACATATTTTAATTATTTTACTGAAAAAGAGTAATCACTAAAGAATTTGGGGAAAAGATGAGTATGTAAACAATAAGATTGCCTACTTAATATTTGCATATCCCTGAAAACTTTTTGTCCTAAAGTAAACCTACAGTTTATCTATTTGGTCTTCAGGGAATACAAAAAGATTCATCTATAAAGAATGTTACGTAACGCTCTGGCTGGTGGCACAGTGGGCAGGGCGCCAGCCTGTGAACCCAAAGTTCGCAGGTTTGATTCCCAAGCCAGGGCACATAACCAGGTTGTAAGCCAGGTCTCCGGTCGGGTCTGTGGCTGGAGGCAGGTGAAATGCAACCATGCATTGGTGTTTCTCTCCCTCTCTGCCCCTCTCCTTTCCCCTCTTTCTAAAAAAAATAATGAAATAAAATCTTTTAAAAAAATTCTAAAAACAAAAATATGTCATATACCAACAAAGCATATCAAGCATAAGAGATACCTCTGAATGCCTAACCATGTACCATTCCTCCTTATTAAGGAACTCCCATTTTTAAGTTCCTTCTATGTGCAGCCTTATGCTTCTGTGAGAGCAGGACACATTTTCAGAAATGGAGGATAAACATAATTGAGCTAAGTTAATAGAAATTAGTTTTTTAGGTTGAGGCACATGACACATTGGATCAATGAGACATGAACAGCTATTTGCTGGCAGTAGGCAGTCAGGCGGTATCTTTTTTTTCAAAATAACTTCCTTAATCTTAAAAGACAAAGAAAGAAGGTAAAGTTTCTTTTCTGCCACTGAATATATGTCTGGCTATGAAACCTGACACTATGGCAGACACCTTTAAATACTGAGAGAAGGACAACCCTATGACTGGACAGAGTACAAAGATAGAATTCAGATCCTTGATGGTGATGTCAATGAATCATTGAAGTGATCATTCATGGAACTATATAGCTGTTCACCTTCTTGTATTATATGATAACAACATTTTTAAGAGTTTAAGCAAATTAGTTTTCTGTTACTTATGGTAAAAACACCCCAATTCATGCAATAAGAGTAATTAAACATAAAGGCGGAAGGGCTTCAAAATTTACAAAAGTGCATATCCTCCTTTTATATTTGAACAAATGGAGGTCCTGAAAAAAATAAATGACTTATGAGGTCATATAATTAGTTATTGTTAGAATATGGGTTTGATGGAAGGTTGCTGAGTGCAGCAACAGTTGCAGAACTGAACACTGTGTAGTTTTGACAATGGGCCCCAAGCAGGGCAAGATACAGAGAAAGCTGACTGTAGTTTTGACACACGCCCCCAAATACTGCTAGCTAGAGGGCACTTCCCTTAATCCACAGCCAGGTGGGAACCCCTGCTCACTGCCAGACTGCCACCTGCAATGCCTGTAACTAGCATAAAAGCCTAACACATGACAGCCTCCTGTGTAAGCTCCGGTAGTTCCTACTTGGACTCCAGACCACCATTTCTTTCCCTTCCCTTTCTCTCCCACGTTCCATTCCTTTCCCCTCTCCTCTGACTCCCAATAAGCCTGCTATGCACCTACATTTTGGTCTCCAGGTCTTTCCTCTTGACAAAGTATGAACATGCCAGTTATAAACCAGATCAGGCTTTCTAAGATCCACAAATATTCTAACCCATCTTTTACATATTTCAGTTTTATTTAGAAAAGAGTACTCTCTTACTTACATTGTAGAAACTTATCCAGCAGTGTAGTGTGGATTAATAAGTGCTTGGTAAATGCTGCTGAATGCCCGAGGAAGAGTGTGAACCCTTATTCTCAGTTTTGCCCAAGTAGTAAACAGCTTTGACATTAACTATCCAATTATGACAATGAAGGTAATACACGCACTTCCATTCAACTCAGGGATAGGTCCCTTGACAGATTTACAGATTTCTGTAGTTGTGTTACCCTCTTTACATTATCCTCACGTTCTTTACCATCATCAGAATGTAAAACCATAACATCACTCTAATAGACATACGCTCAAAACTCAATGGGAAAATAAAAGAGCAATAGGTCATCTGAGGACTCATTAAATACTTCAAAGGGACTGTGTCTCTTACTCCAACTTATTGCAAAGTTGCTCTAGAGGTTTGTCTGATGGGCTGCTAGTTTTTGTGGGGTGACAAGGACATGTACCTAGAGAATGAAGTTAGGCCCTGTATGCAAATTCCCTGCAATCTCAGTCAACTTAGTTTTAAGTTTTTGTTTTCCATTACTATCACAATGCCTATTTCACACAAATGCTCAATGTGTTTTCTTGAATTCATAAAGGTTGAGCTCTAGAACATGGGTGTGTACAATGGAGCTGGGTGAACAAGAGAGAAAACAAATATGCTGTAGAAGTTTAGTTGAGAAAATGGAATTAAACAACTTTTTCATTTTGTTAGGTACTAAATTTAAAGTAAATTTTTTTAATTTTTACTCTGCTCGAACTTCATTAAAAAAACGATCTTTCTGAATTCACATAATGCTCCAGTAGTTTTTAGAATATATTATTATAATGAGATTGAAACAATTAAATAACACAGTCTTTTCTATAAATGAAAAGAAAAATGTATTTGAAAAGAGAAACAGGTTCACAAAGATTTCTTAAGAAAACACATTTAAGTTTCAAGTTCAAAAATAAGCAGTCACCAGAGATTGGTATCAAGTGATAACAATGGCAGTTTATTAATAATATGTCATATAAAACTGACATGTTAGAAACTGAATTCTATTCAGCTTCACAATAAAATTCCACTCATTTTATTACTACCAGAATTAGGTATGTTCTATTGAAAGGCTCTAGTAAGCTTAAATATACTTTAAAGCTCCTTTTCCCAATATATTTACTGCTTTTTTTTACCACCTCATTATCAAAAAGTCAAATCGACTCAGGTCTAATCTTGATTCTCCCAGATATTTATAATATATCAAACAAGCAGCAAGACAACATATGCATTTTTATAGAGGTTGATAAGTTTGTGTTTTGACAAATGAAAAAGTCTTAGCAACTAAGTTACTTGTTTCTGGCATGTTGGGAGCAGGAGAAGGCTTCAGTGTGGAAATAATATAGATTGAATATTAAAGATAAGTCTAGAGGATTCACAGACTGATAATTTATTTAGCCAGAACTATTTGTGAGTTAGATAGGGACAATCTATTCAAAGGTATAAAGAGAAGATTGTCCATATATATTAAGACTGAAAAATGTAGGTGAGGCATTTAATAAACAAACATCACTGAACCAGTTCTCACCAATATTAATTGAAAATGGCCATCAGAAGTTGACCATCATTGTCTCTATGTATTGTCCAATTTGTTAAGCCAGAGTGATGTCATCACCTTAAAACATTTTACATGACTGAAGTCAGCTTTGGGCTTCCAAAAGTCTGCTAAGGATTTCGGGAAAGACAGGCTAAAGAGCATGTGAATGCCTTTATACTCTGGCAGGAGGTAAAAAGATCAAATGGCTGGGTATAGAATTAACTGAGCAGAGTTAAAGAGATTTTGATTTTGGATTTGGTGTGGCAAGTAGAAAAAAAATATGTAGCACATGTTTTGTAACTGTTGAGTTAGAGTGTTAGTTTTTCTCCATCAGATAAATAAGCATATTTTTATCACTTAATTCCAGGGCTATAATATAAAACTAAGTTTTCTGCATGATGAAACCCTTTTCCAAATGAGACCTGCATTTTCAAAAAGATTTATTTATTATTTTTAGAGAGAGGGGAAAGGAGAGAGACAGAGAGGGAAAGAGACATAAAAGTATGATTGTCTTTTACCTGCCTCCAGCTGGGGACCTGGCTGGAGACCTGGCTGGGAATTGAACCAGTGACCTTTGGGTTCACAGGCCAACACCTTATCCACTCTACCACTAACTGGGGCAAAATCTGCATTTTTTTAGATTTTATTTATTATTTCCAGAGAGAGAGGAAGGGAGAGAGGCAGAGGGGAGAGAGGTTGCCTTTCACCTGCCTCTAGCCATAGTCCTGGCTGGAGACCTGGCTTACAGCCTGGTTATGTGCCCTGGCTGGGGAATCGAACCAGTGACCTTCAGGTTCACATGCTGGTGCCTTATTTACTGTGCCACCAGCCAGGGCTGAGACCTGCATTTTTTTTTTTTTTTTTTTAAATTTAACAATTAAAAGAGAAATGCTCTTGACAGATATTACACTTGAATTTTTTTTTTTTTAAATTCACAATACTAATCATTAGTTAGTGATATTTTAGCACCTACTAGCAGATGAGAGTGCATGAGAAGAGGGAGGGTGGAAGGAAGGGATTCTAAGAGGTAAGTAAAAATGCTACCAAAGATAAAAATATGTTATGGATACTATATTAAAATTAAAAGTACGAGTTCATGCATATTTTTCTTATTCCTTGGAGTAAACATTAAATAGTAATGCTAGTTAACAACTTTCTAAGGAGAATTCTTTTAGAAATTCAAAAGAATAAAAATAGAAGTCAGTTACTCTGTGCTGTAATCATGGTTTAACATTTTAATTAAGCAACAAAGGCTGTGTATTCTGCTTTTCCGCAAGGCTCCAGCAAACCCTCTGTCTTCTTAAAGAATATATTACAGTTTTCATTTATTTTTTAGCTTTATTTTTACAGCTTAGATATGTCTGTCTTGGGGGAGAAAGGGCTGCATGGAGCCAGCCATGAGGATCCAGAGGTGTCCACAGTAAATCTACAAATTCTTGTTTGAAGGCAGTGTCAAAATAAGAGGGGGAAGCTCAGGGAAGGGCAGATTCGCACACCTCAGCTCCCACTTTGCCATGCTCCCACTTCCCAGGAGATGCAGCACTTCTCATTCGCATTCCCCTCCCCGACCTCTTTGTTCTTCTTTCCCTCTCCACCCTTATAAAGGCCTCTGACTGCTGAGATGGTGAAGATGGGTTTTTGAGGACAAAAATCTTCCCATCTTCATGATTTGCTGGCAACTTAGACTAAATCACTTTCTTCATTCTTAGCACCTCCTGTCTCACCAGATTGGTTGGCTTCTGCCCCAACAGGTAACCCAGACCAGGGTGTGGGTCTTTTCCTGGTTACCTCAGTTTTCTCCCTTCTAAATCCAGGTACTGGAAAAGAGCTATTTTTAAATTTTCAAGTACAAAGATACATTATTGTAACTGAATTTTCATAAATCAAAGTTAATTCATGACTATGGCAAAGTAGTTTACAATTTATTCACTATACGAATGTAAACAAAAATTTTAGCCAAAATAAAATTTCTTTCTCTAAAATGTTGTGAAGATCAAGATGAGCAAACACAGCTCCAAGAAGAATTTATTGGCAATATGGGTACACAAAATTTTAAAGAGAAAGTGCAGTGTTGGATTTAGGCAAACCTTGGAGCATTAATGGCATAGTGAAACCAATCTGTAGCCATTAGTTTCCAGGCGGTGAACATTATTTGTGTGTGTGTGTGTGTGTGTGTGTGTGTGTGTATGTATGTACACATATGGGAGACTGGAACTGTATTTTTTTCATTTATTTCTTAGCCCTTAACATATAACTGATAATTGGCTTTTAGGGAGGTAATTAACACACCAAAACCCAAAAAAGTGTTAGCTTCTTTCTGAGGTGTTGCTTAAATCATTTATTTCTTTTCTCTCTCTCTCTTTTTTTTTTTAATTTTATTGTTGTTGTATTACATCCATCCCCTCTTTGCTTTCAACTTTGCTTGGTATAGAAGTAACAGTATAAACTTTGGTGTCTAACATGTTGTTAATATATGAAAAAGTCATTGATAGCTTTAGGTCTTAGCTTTCTATTATGAAATTCATCTCATAAAGATTTTGTAAATATTAAATAAAATAGGAAGACATTAGTTTTAAGTACTCTAATACTAGAGTTCCCCTTCCCCCCTATTACTGAGCCATCTTCACTTTTTTCTTATTTTCTCTTCACTTTACTTTTCATGTAAGAAAAGTTCTCTCTTCTTTATTCCTTTCAAAAACAGTATCCCAAAAGGTGATCTAAAACAATCTGCAGCAGGACCACATCAGAATTCTTATTAAAATGCCACTTTCCAGGCTTTGCCTGAGATGTACGGTATCAGACACCCTGGATAGTGTCTGATTAAAGCTGTACTTCAACAAATTTGCTCTGAGATATGTTCTACACACCAAATTTGCACACAATTGCTCTAAACCATTATGCTTTCATAATGATTTTAATAATTCTGTATTCTTAGGTTCTAGCATGCCTTTTCCAAGAAAATCTTAATAACTGTCAGGCTGCCTTCTAAATTTAACAGAAGAAAATACAAAAATGGAAAATGGAATTAATTTCATTTAGCAACCCTGCCTGGGTGGAGGTGATGGTAGGAGTACTTTATGGAGAAAAGTACTCAACTAGAAACCTATGGTTAACTCTGCCTTTTGTGATTTTTTTGACCTGCATCCTGAGTTCTTTGTATTCCTTGTCATTAAGTACTAATATTACTTTTTCATTTTTTCTTTTAAATCCTAATTTAAAAAAAATTATATTATATTAATATCCCATAGAAACTATAAAGTAAGAACTCCATGGTTAAGACTATTTTGCCACTGTTCTCTGCAAACTTGAACATTTAAGTGACAAAGCAATTATATAGTGAAATAAATTTTTATATTAGTTTAAATTCAAACAAATATAAATGTTTCTCATTTATGTTTTTATAGATGAAAGAGAAAACTAACTATAGAATTAATATGAAGTACATTTAATGTAAAGGTGACAAATTTTAGACCGCAGGGTCAGTGAAGTAAAACACATACATATACCATGTCCAGTTCCATAAAATAAACTTTTTAAAGATTATATAATAATATTGTCTGGGTCTTCAGTTATGTAATTATTTTCTCTAGGTAGTAAACAAAATTTTGATTAAATGGATGTAAAGCATTTTGCTAAGCAGCATTTTAAGCCAGTTTTTTAAAGATAAATTCACCAAGACTGGCTGGAAGAAATAACATTACCTTTAATTTTCCAGTTTCCTATTCTCAGAAAATGTATATTTATCTTGATTTTTTTCTGATAAATAGAGAGTAACGTGACCCTTAAGAACTGAGCAACTAAATTATTATTTTTCCTTCACCATGTAGTTTTAGCAAGCAGTCGTTATTACATTAACTAGACTGTGCCTGAATTAAAGAGAAAGATCATAGGCAGTCCATAAAAGAAGTCTGACTTATTATTATTCTGGCAGTGTGTCCACCAAAATGCACTGGTTACCAGAGATGTACTCTGATTTGAAATGTTGTCTGTCAGCATCGATTTCCTAAACCTTAATCATTCTAAACTAAACAGGCAAGTATTGCCTTCCCCTTACATTGCATTCCTGCCTTATTCTCAGGTGATTTTGTTCCATACATAATTTTTCCAATGGACTCTTAAATATCTATTTCCTTTTCAAATAAGGTCTCTTTTATAAATAGGTAAAAGTACTTTCAGGTTTCTTTTCTGGTGTATTTATACTGTTCAAGACCAAAATTAAAGACACTGTTAATCTGTCAGAGACTATGAAACATAGGAAAACCTAAGGGTCTTAAAATAAATTTAAGTGTTTTTCATTACTTCACCTGTTTGATACAAAAACATATAGATGATATTTTTTAATAATGGTTTTGAATTTATCAACAGTATTCAAGAAAGTTTTATGTCTGTATTACTACTACTACTATTATTATTATTACTAACTACCAAAGAGACAGAGTAATCCTGTAAACCACCTTTATTACACAATTGTAAAGGTAAGCACATAGTTACATATACTGATAGTCAAATACGCAAGAAAAAAATTTCAACATGTTAAATAAATTGCTAAGATTTTAATGACTATTTCTTGGCCAAATCCAATAGTCTTTTCTTGATGTTGCTACTATTATTGTTATCATTATCATTTATGATGAATTAAAAGTTGTTTAGGAACTGTTATAACCCTCCTTTTGAGAAATGAGGCAGAGAGTAGTAGAATCACCTTGCCCAAGTTATGGAAGGAGTAAATGGCTGAGCTGAAATTTGAAGACAGGCCCCCTGGCAGGAGAAACTACTCTTGCCCCTCTACTTCTCAGTTTTTCCTTCCTTTTCTAAGCTCTATTGGTTTTAGTCTTTCTATTTTGAAAGTTGCTCATGGACTTGATCTCAAATACCACTCTCAAAACCATGAATTCCAAAGGCACATCTGCAGTTGTTTATACCAAAGCATCAGTTTCACGTGGCCAAGAGCATCCCACTACTACTAATTCTCAACACAGAAATGTTCTCATCCTCTCCTCACCACATGCACAATTGCCTTAATGTATATGACTAATTATTTCAAGGCAGAAATGATAAATTTCCATAAATAGAATCACTCTGTATGTATAATTTTTCTAATTACTGAGGTCCTGAAACTTCTGATTCACCTAGGTAACTTTTATAACTTTGTTCCATTCTTTCAAAACTCTCCTTAAAATGAGAATGGAGGTTTCCTAATTTTCTCTTGGTGAATAAATCATGCTAATGTCTTATAATCACAAATGATATCGTAAAACTTTTGGGAACCCTTTGTAACAAATTCATCCTAACTCTACTGACTCAATGTTCCATAAAAGAAAACCCACAGGTCATAAAGAATGTGCAATCATGGCCATTTTCCTGTTTGTTTTCTTCACTATTTTCCCAACTACGTTGGCTTTCCCTGGGACTCAAAGTGGTTGTCACCATCACGAATGTGTGACAACTCTCTAGGTGCTATAAATATTGTGACTTTTCCCTCCTGAGTGTGGCAAATCCATATGTTTAAAACATAAAGCATTCCTAAAGAAACTAAGAAACATTTACAGAAAAAAAAGCAAATAAAGAGAGCCCCACCTAGGAGTAAATGAAATTATAGACTATAGAATCCTGAGTTATTAACTATCACAGATTAGCAAGGCTATCACACATGGTCACAATCTTAGTTTCCTCCATTATCATTTAAGGGGGCCAAAATTTGACTCAGCCAGCTCTCTTTGGAGAGAATAAATGATGTTTTTTTCCATGCATAAGACAAAAGAAATCTTTCTGGAGAATCAGCGGTATTTGAGCAGAAGACAGGATGCTTCATCATTTACTCAGAAGGTTTTTGTTGTTGTTGTTGTTGTTATTTTTATGTATAGTAAGTAGATATAGCATCATGAAATTATGACTTCAAAATATGTTAGTAGTCATTTGTCCACTATCACCCATTATAAATGATAAACTGAAAGCCAGAAGCCTATGCTCCCATAAAATCTTATTAGATGGAAAATTCCCCTTATCTGCCTTCACGACAGAGCAAACCTCATACTCTGAGACCTAGCTCAAATTTTACGCCCCTAAAGGTGGATGACTTCACAGGCTCCTGTAGGCATTTATTATTATGCTAGACTGCCCCATAACATTTATTTTTTATCCTTGTAATAGGATCTATCATCTCTGTTACACTTCTCCCTGATCCTGAAGCCTTGAGCCAGCTTTTTGTCTTAATCTGTTTTACCAAAGCAAAACTCAGTCCCTCTTTCACAGGGATAATGTGAGGATTAAAGGAGATAATTATCAGATAATCAGGATAAAGGGTTTAGCACATTGCCTGGCACATTCTGCATGCTCAATAAGTGTTTGTGTTGTTGGGCTGATTTACATGTCCATATGTCTTTCCCATTGATCAGTGAGCTGCCCAGTACTTGGCCTCATGTTGTGCACATATCTTACTGCCAATAAGTCATTGTTGAACGCATTAAAGAATGAATATTGTCATGTACTTGGTCTCTGGTGAGATTCTTTCTCCATGTGCCCTTCAGAATAGGCACTGTGTTTTTTTTAATGCTTTGTGTATATATCCTTAACCAAAATAATTTCCAAAAGTTTGAAATAAAATAATGAACAAGTCACTGCTTTTGTTATGTGTGTCCTTAGCAAAATTAATTTTTTTTTTATTATTTGAGAAATTTCAAGTTGCTTTTTTTTAAGATTTTATTTATTATTTCCAGAAAGAGAGGAGGGGAGAGAGGCAGAGAGGGAGAGAAACATCAATGTATGGTTGCCTTTCACCTACCTTCAGCTACAGACTTGGTTGGAGACCTGGCTTGCAACCTGGTTGTGTGCCCTGGCTGGGGAATCAAAGCCGCAACCTTTGGGTTCACAGGCCAGCGACTTATCTATCCACTGTGCCACCAGCCAGAGTTCATACCAAGTTTTATAAATGTGTACTTTGGTTTCTCAAGAAGAAAATGAAGTCCATCCTAAATATATTGGATTTCATCCTCAACTATATTCAACCTTTTCCTTATGCTGTGTTTTGACCTGAAAATTTTGTAGTTATATCTCTGTTTCATGCATGGGTAAATGCTCCAACAATAATATTCAAAACAATTTTGCATGGTAAGCCTTTTATAAACATTTGATGTAACATGCTTGAAATTTACATTAGAAGAAAATATGACTTCCTCACTTAATATTTTTAAGAATAAAATCATGAATAAAATAAAAGTTTATGAATAATTTTAAGTAGATATTACTTTAATGATTGGGATAAATGATAAAAGCATATTTAAGTATAATAAAATATATGTATGTTTGAAAATGAATTATACATTTTGAAAACTACATCTATTAAGTAAAAAATAAAGGAATGTTCTCAATGATAAACATGCTTACTTCACTATGGCAAACAGACCAACTAAAATAATAATGGAGCAGTAATGCCATCTCTATACATATTTATATTACAGTAGAGCACAGATCCCATGAACATGGAAAGATAACCTTATTAATAAAAGACATGTAAGGACAAATATCATATGATCTCATTACAGGACAATAATGAACAAAACTAACAAGCAAAACAGAACCAAATATATGAATACAGTGGATAGGCCTTCAGTGGTCAGGGGAAAAGGGGTTGGGGGGAGGGGGGAGGCAGAGGCAAGGAAGGGGAGCAGCTTAGATAAGAACCTAGTATAAAGGAACCATGGACATGGACAACAGGTGAAATTGACTTTGGGGGGAATGGGTGGGTGGGGAGGGGGACAGAGGGGAGCAAAAAGGGGATGGATGTAATACAACAATAAAATTTAAAAAATAAAAAAATAAAAATAAATAAATAAAAGACATGTTAGAATTTCTTAGTATTAGAGATAAACCTCACACACAGAGCTTGCTGTTTGAATTTAGGTATAAGATGATTATAAACTATCACTTATAATAAAAGAGAAGTACACGTTAAGATCCTAAATTAATATCTTAACTCTTGGTTTCAAAGACTTACTAAAATAAAAGGCCCATTTAGCTAATATCTTCCACATAACACTTCTGAGGAAAGAATCTACCTAGCTAAATTTATTTCATAAATTTTATAGCTGGGATAAAAACTCATTTTACAAATCTGTATGTATTAAACTACATTGTTGTTTTTTTTGTTTTAATATTTTATTTATTATTTTTAGAAAGAGAGGAAGGGAGAGAGGCAGAGAAAGAGAGAGACATCAATGTATGGTTGCTTTTTACCTCCTCCAGCTATGGACCTGATGGAGACCTGGCTGGAGGCCTGGCTTGCAACCTGGTTATGTGCCCTGGCTGGAAACCTTTGGGTTTGTGGGCCAGCACCTTATCCACTGAGCCACACCAGCCAGAGCCAAACTGCATTGTTTTAAAGATATTATAAGTTAGAGCCAAAGGTAGTGAAAAAGTGAATCTCAATTATGCTGCTTCAGAATATTTAGAGGTTCTATCATCTCTTTCTATCCACCTCTCTCACAGACACACACTCCATTAATTCCCATAAATATAAATACCCAGTATAATAGAAATATCAACAGAATAATAATTATTCAATCTTTTAAAAGTTGCTATATATTTTGGAGTAAATAAATTTTCTTCAACTTCTTCAGGCTTCATATTATTCCCACCCTTCATATTATTCCATTTCCTCTCGCAAAGATACAGATTATTGCCCCTTACAGAGCACTTGACAACAGTGCTGGGGAACCAGCAGAATCTCCACGTCAAGTTTGTATTGATACTTTTATGCTCCCTCACAAGAAATAAGTAACATTAAGTTACTTATGGGCTAAATACTCATGATCTTACTTTAAGCAGATAATAGAAACTTATCAAATTAACTTAAAAGTATATCTACCTCTTTGAATGCAGCAAAATAAATAAAATATATTTTACTCAATTTTTTTCATAATGACTTCTTCTTAAAACCCACTAGACTGGAATAAGATGCAGTAGTTGAAATTAATGCACATTCTGGAGTGTTTTACATTGAAGAGAATATATTTTCAGTTTTATAATAATTATACATTGAAATAAACTCACTGGATATGTCATTATAATATGTAGCAGATTTTAAATAAACATACTTAGCCTACTTATTTGCATCTGAGATTAAAAATTCAATATATCTTACTGATAGATAAAATTCTGAGATAATTAAAGTTTTAATTTTCTGGCCTTTACCATATCATAATTCTGCTGCTGCCAGCATAAAATTATGGTTATCATGGGTAAAGAGAAGCTTTTTAAATGAGAAGCCATATGATTAAATGCCAAGGTTTTCCTTTATCTATTAATTATAGCTCGATGCTCTTTGCTGATTTCAAGATTATAGTTAGGGATATACCAGAGTAAATTCAGACCTGCCAGAGGTGAGACCCCATGATTGCCTCCCCTTCCCTTTAACGGTAATATTCAGATCTCTCCACTGTGCAATCGTAAAATACATTTCTGAGTCACAAGGTCATCTGAATTAAATGCAAAATATTCCTAATATCAAATTGTTGTGTAAAATGTGTCAGAATACAAGTCAGATTGTAGTATTGCTGGTGGGTGTGTAT
Organism: Noctilio leporinus; assembly: GCA_004026585.1. Classification (NCBI taxonomy): domain Eukaryota; kingdom Metazoa; phylum Chordata; class Mammalia; order Chiroptera; family Noctilionidae; genus Noctilio; species Noctilio leporinus. The sequence continues at coordinate 56,763 of PVIW01001320.1, read as the reverse complement.
TATGATATACTTAGGCTGTTCAATAAGTGAAACAAGGGAACTGGGACTGAATGCTGCAGAAACAATTGGATGACAGTCAGTCATCCTCTGTCACAAAAACCTGTAAGGAATGGCAGGTGAGGGTTGGCTTCCATGCTTTCCGCTCTGTCAAAGCAGTCAGATGTGAATGCACAGACATCTCTTTCAAGGCTAATCAAATGAGGGAAAATGTCTTTTTCATTTCTCCCCTATCAGAATCCATCAGGCTAAGAGATGTAATTTTCTTGAGCAGATAAAGGTGATGAAGAAATTTATAGAGATCTTTCAATTTCCACTTATTCTTGTAAACTTGTCCTCCCACATTGTTTCTACTTTTATTTATGTGCAACTGTAAAAGTTAATGTGAAAGTTAGAAATTCTAAGCTGATTGAAGTAATATTTTCCCATGTTTCCCAATTGTTTCTTTAAAGAAAACACATTCTGCTGCTCTTTCCATTTGTGTACTGTCCAGATTTCACTATAGATTTATTTTAAAATCCCAAAGATTGTTGGAATCTTTTGTATTAAATAAATAATCTCAGCATCATTCTGTAGAATGCTTAGGTCTCAATAATTACCATGTGCTTTATGGCATCAATTCATAGTTATGTCTATAAACATCAACCAGGACATTAGATTGAATAGCCTGGTTTGCCAAACCAGTGGCTAAGATGAATTCTTAGAATGGGCATTATTGAACTCTCATCCCCTACTCCTAATTGGTTTTTATCCGGGGTGAAGTTTGCATTCACATCTTGAGTGCAAAGAGGTAAGATAATACATCATTCAATCATCTCATATGGAGTTTACTGATTCTTTTACTAGAGCCTGCCTCCCAACTTTATTTTGATCATCTCGGTTGCAAATGGTCTTGCTGTACAATCAATTGCTCAAACCTAGCACTCATGTTTGTTGTCTCTTCCTCTTTCACCCTCTACAGCCCATCAATTATTAAGTTCTTTTGGTTCTGTCCTGAAATTAGATTGTAAATCCATCTCAGTGATCCCATCTTTTCCAGGCTGCCAGATCTCATTCATTCATTCATTCATTCTCTCTCATTCTCTCTCATTCTCTCTCATTCTCTCTCTCTCTCTCTCTCTCTCTCTCTCTCTTGGAATTTTGCAAATATCCTCTGCTAAATGATCTTCCCACTTATAGCATTACTTCCCATTAATTCATTCTCCACAAAACAAGTGTTTGGACTATTCTTCAAGACACCTTTCTGTGTTTCACCTTTGTTTTTCCTGCTTTATTATGCTGCAGACCCTACTATTTTAGTAAAAGTGAAAAATCACCAAAATTAAATTAAAAGTATATTTATCTCTTTTTATATATTTCATCACTGTGGCTACCATAAATGGACAATAAAAGGTCTAAAAGAAAAAATACAGCTCTGATACAAATCCAATAGTATTTAGTTGGCTATCGTACTCACTTTGATTAATATATGAGGTACTATGAAGTCAATGAAATGGCTTGGATTAAAGAAGCAGAGATTTGAAAAATAAACTTCTAAATTTGACATGTTCATATTGAAACTATTGAACTTGTCATTTGAAAATGATTATTTAATTCCATATTTTGTTACATATTTCAAATATTTCCACCATTATTGAGAAAGTTGAATGTATTTAAATCAAGATGATTACTTCAAGAGGAAAAGCACATGCAATTCAAAACCATGCATAATAAGACAATACAATCCATGGCAAACATATTCACATTTGCATAACTGACTCAGAATTTTAAGAAAGAAATAATACAAATTTTTATAATATCATTTCTATCTGGTAAAAAAACAGGTATGTGATGCATTGCTGTTGGTTTTTCATTGAAAATTATACATATACACACATACACACATAAATCACAAGGCAAATGAAGTCTTAATGAAGTGCATATGATAATATCATATAGTTAGTCCCATAGGCTGTATTTACCATGGCTGTTATGTTTATGCAATTTATTAAGTACAATATTTAAGAAGCAACTAAATGGCTTTTAATAATTTAAAATAATTCTATTGAATGCCTGAAGGTTAGCCTAATGTTCTGAGTTTTTAAATGAATCTGTAGAATATTCTGAAGATTTTGCACTTAGTTTTAATATATAATTAAAATAACTTATCATAATTTATTTATGACTAAAGTAAAATATTAATTTTTATATTGTTAAATACTTATTTCAAAATAATGGCCACTAACTGATTGTGGTGTGTGGCACTGGTAGTGGACAATGCATGAATACCAATGTTAACTTTATAAAATATTTTAAATTAGTAAATAAACATAAATATCAGTGGCTTCCTATTTATATGTTAACTTCACAATAAAAATTATAAAATATACACAGAGCAATAACTATTCTAATTAAACTCTGTACAGCTAACTATGTATATTGAATGAACAAACTTGCATAAAATAATACTTTTTAAGATTTTATTTATTGTTTTCAGTGCAGGGAGGAAGGAAGAAAGGGAGAGAAGCATCAATGTATGGTTGCTTTTCACATGCCTCCAGCTACAAACCTGGCTGGAGACCTGGTTATATGCCTTGACTGGGGAATTGAACCAGCTACCTTGGGTTCGCAGGCTGGCATCTATCCACCGAGCCACACCAGCCAGGGCATTTATTATTTTTAGAGAGGAAGGAAGGGAGGGAGGAAGAAAGAGAGAGAAACATCAATGGATGGTTGGATAGGTGCTATCCTGCAAACCCAAAGGTTACTGGTTTAATTCTCAACCAGGGAAACATAACCAGGTTACAAGCCAGGTCTCCAGTCAGCTCCATAGCTGGAGGCAGGTGAAAGGCAACCATACATTGATGTTTCTCTCCCTCTCTGTCTCCCTCCCTTCCCCTCTCTCTGAAAAATAATAAGTAAAATCTTTAAAAAATAATAAACTATACAAAATAAATATCTGGGTATGTACTGGTAAATGTTTAACAATTAGACTTCCAAAAGAATGTATAAAGCCCTGTTTTACATTGTTTGCCAATGTATGTAATATAAATATTTCTACCATAGCAGATTCTCAAATGCTCTTAAGAATCAGTTTCAGTCAGATCTGACTTATCACTGCACATATCCAAAGTAGGTTCAATTCCATATGTATATGTGTGTGTGTGTGTGTGTGTGTGTGTGTGTGTGTGTAATAAAAGGGTAGACAAATATAATGAAAAGAACAAATAATATATTAGAAAAGGTCAAAAGACATAGACATGTCTAAAAACAGAATATTTACCTGACAAATAATGATCATAATTATGACAAATAAACATAAAAACAAGTGTTTAATATCATTAGCCTGCAAGATTTTCAAATTAAAATATCCCAACACACAGATCAGAATGACTAAAATATAAGAATAAAAAAAGTTTAAGTTTTAGTGAGTCTATGTAGCAACTGAACTCTAACTTCTTTCTGTAAAAAATTGGCATAACTACTTTGATAAACTGTCAGTTTGTATTAAAGCAGAACATGTCCTATACACCCCAAAATGCATGCATGTGTTCCCTAAAAACATGTTCCAGATGTCCTTATAAGCATTATTCATAAAGCTAAAGTCTGGAAGCTACCCAGATGCTTATAATATTGGAAAGAATCATAATTTGATATATTTACATAGTTGAATACTATACAACAGTAAGGATAAATGGGTTACCACTATACATAATCTTGCAAATGTAATGTTGAACACAAGAAGCAAAACACTGCTTACTTTATGATTTCATTCATAGAATACAACAAAGGAGGCAAAGAATCTTTCCTTCTAAAAGTCAACATCATACTTATCCTCTGTGGTACAGTTCACTAGAACAGCAAAGGAGTGGGACTAAATATTCTCTCTTTTGGATTTTTAACGTAGGTGAGTACAAATCACATGGGAACATTAATTTTTTTAAATTTTTATTTTTTTTAGAGAGAGGGGCAGAGAGGGAGAGAGATGTCAATGTATGGTTGCCTTTCACCTGCCTCCAGTTATAGAGCTGGCTAGAGACCTGGCTTGCAACCTGGTTATGTGCCCTAGCTGAGAATTGAACCAGCAAGCTTTGGGTTCACAGGCCGGTGCCTTATCCACTGTGCTGGAATATTAATTTTGTGATAATTCACTGACACTGCATTTAGGAAATGAGCAATTTTAATCTATGTATATTATGTTTATATATGATGATAAAAAGGTTGAAGATGATAGCAAGTTCTCAAAAAATCATGTAATGTTATACAAGCTGCAATGAATTGTGAGATAAATTCATTTAGGTGTATTTTTGAAATATAAGCTAAAATTTAAAAAATACTTATTGGAGGTAAAATTACTATTTTATGCATATCCAGATAATGTATTTCTTAATTTTTTCCATTATTAGCAGTCTTCTTGGTAGAGCAGAGGAATTTCCCCTTGGTTCTAATGATGCTTGTTTTTAATAATTGTTTGTTGAGTGTTTCCAAACGTAACCAAAAAGTATACCTTAGAGTTCCCAGAGGTGTTAGTTGCCTACAGTCATCTAACTTCAAGATACATTTCAATAATTCTTTATAACCAAATCAACAGGAGTTTTGGTCAGTTGCCTTTGTATTTCCATGAGTCTTTTTTTCCTCAAATATAAAATTTTAAAATGCCCGTTTTCTGTAGTTTATGTCAATTACAATCTAAATCTTTATCATGTTTACTATTATGGAACACATAAACTCTGAAAATTGTCAGAGGAAACAACTTCATTAGTTTCACAATGCAAATACACTTATATTTACTTATAATCGGTAGTGTTCAATCATAACTGAAATCCAGATTTATATTTCTACAAATGTTGAATGTATTTAACCACAGAAATTAACAAATACAGAATGCCCAAAATATCATTTTAAAAGTCATTGGTTATTTTGTATCATTTCTATTTCCACTGTTACATACTTTACTTTCAACTCTCTCAAGCTCCAACATCGAACTTTCATAAAAGAACCCATTTTTGATAAATCTTGACAGGGGATAAAATAAATTTTGCTTTCAACAACTTGTCTCTGTTCATTGGCATCAAGTAGAACTCACTATAAAAATCTTAATGTATAATATTGTTATTTATGTATAAAAACTATTTTCCAGTGGTATAAATCTTTACCTTTCTGAATGATGCCTTCGAATTCATTTAATGATCAATCAAAAACTATATCACATGGCTATATTGCTATAATTTACCCAAGAATATAAATATTTTGATAAAAAATCATCATAGTTTCTTCAATATTGATGAAAACTTACGGTAACGTATCAGGCGAATCATGCAATTTTCTTTACTATTACAATTACTGAATACCATCAAGCTAACAAAGAAAAAAGTCTCTAAAATTTGGTATATGAATTATAATCTTACCATAAGCTCACAGGTTAGGAAGTCACAAAAAGTAATCACCACCCTGAGACCTAGAAAAGTACAACAAAAAACATTCCGTTAGTACTAGGATTGCATTTTAATTAAGCACCATAAAATGTTAAATAGTAATTCAATATTATGGAAAATTATAGTGTATGTATAATTAGTATGCATATAATTTAACAAACAATTTTGACTATACTATCTGTCAGAAATAGCATTACAGTTATTTCCCTCACATCAAACTATTGTGATTTAAGATAATTCTAATTTGGGATCATTGATGAAGGGATGACAAACAAGCCAAGAATTTTTATTGTCTCTTTTGCTTTGAGATTATAGTAATTGAATGGCATACTTGTAAGACAAATGTATTTTGCATACATAATCTTAGGAAGATTCTCAGTTACATTGAGTGTTAAATATACACACACCCATATACATATGCAAGTGTATACAACATATAAACATAAACTAATGTGAACATTACAGTAGTGATCCTATTTTTAACTTTGTCTAATATGTTTTAATTATTGATAATACAATAATCTTGATGAAGATATATATTCTGTCATAATTTTAAATATTGCATTGTACCACATAGTTTAGTTTACATCCTAAATTGCTTAAAATATTTAGATTAACCATACATTACATGACATTAGTTAATACTATTGTATTGAAATCAAGCAATTTGGTTATTATCACATGTGATCATATTTAGCAGTTAATATGTTTTTAAAAAATCATTTTAATGCAATTGTAACTTACTAATCAAAACATTTATTAAATCATTAATTTGCTTTTTTGTAGGCAGATACCATTCTATATAAATAAAAGAAGGCAACTAAAGATTTTAACTTTACCCCTAATGGAGAAATTAGTAGTATTTATAAACCCTTTAGAAAACTCACGAACGACTGGTATATAGGCAGGTGTTCTAAAATCCATTTGCAATTTAGATTAATAGATGAGAGAAACTATAGTATTTAGATTATATCTATTATGTCAATGCCTTAATAAATGACATCGTTTCTCCAAACAAGATGTTTAGTCATGTTTTTCTTGGGTATCTATGTATTAAATTGTTTCAACTCTTTTGTACTATAAATGAAGAAATCATTATATAATATAATTTATCTGACAAAGTAATGTATTTAACTCTTAGGAAAGATTATAATTTGTAAAAATGATTCTGACATTAAAAAGAACCACCTGATAAATGAAATAAATTTTTTCTAATATGATTCTGATGAAATGTTAAAGGAAAACAAAATTTCACTATTGCTCAGATTTAAATGTTCATATTAACATTTATTCTTCTTATTCTGTAAATAGAAATGCAGGGGTAGAGTGAAATCTTTAATAATGAATACTCAGGGTTTTGTTTTGTTTTGTTTTTCAGTCAGTGAGCTAATTGGTGGCAGAAACTTGGCTGTACTTTGAGTCTCTGATTCTCAATCTATTGTGTTTCCCTATAGTTATTGACCATTTCCTAGTCTCCTTGTTCTCAAGTTAGTATATACAGTTTACTACCATCAGTAGAGGTCTCTACTGCACAACATTTCACAACTTCATTCATCTATTACTTTCTGCTTTCATGTCTGGGCAGGAGAGCAAAGAAGAAGAAGATGACTTTAGAAGATCAACTTCCTACTAATATGCATTAAAGAGGAAGCCTTTTCCAAGAATCTAGTATGATTTGAGTACCTATATTTCAAAAACTCAGTCAAGGAATTATAGTGACCTGCCCCTCTACTCTCCTATTTCATCAAGTGGTGACTGAAGCTAAATTTGAGGCAGATGTAAATGGTTGAATGTTAGAATATACATGTGCCCCAAGTCAAGTAAGGATACTGAGTACTGGGATATATTCAAGAGGAAAAGCCAATTATAACATGATATTGCTATGATAAATGATTTTTAGGGGAGAGATTTGTGGTGTATTACTAAACTGTTAATAATATTATCACAGGGTTATGGTTTATTCTTAAGGTATGTCAGAAAATTTTATTTCATATGTGATTCTAGCTGAATAAACTTTATCAGATATACTTCTTTTATGTGTACAACTTATCTTTGGTTGAATAACCATTCAGAAACAACTTATGCTAAGCCGAGCAAACAAATATCAGAAAAATGGTAATTCTGGAATTCTAAACCCCTAAACCTACCATGTTGACTGTAATTTACTTGAAAACTTGTACTTGAATTAGTATTCTTATAAATTAGTTAATGCCATTAATGAATAGATTTATTGGATTGACTTGGCATTTGGAGAAATTCATGAAATTGGCATTTCAGATTATGATTTCTCTGACCACAAGCTTAATTTATTTTTACTAAATCTGCATGAATAGTAAATAAATTAAAACTCTTCTGGTCTTATAATGCCAATATATTATGATTAATTTTAAATAGTCACAGCTTCACAATGCCCAATTTATTAACTGCTTAATTGAAACTACATTATCAGTCATGTCACTTTTTAGAATTTTCTGCCAATAAATTAAAATATATAAAATATTGCACAATGTGTAAATTTGATGTTGTATGCATACTTTTCATATAGGTTATTAGTTTTAGGAATGCCAGATAACCTTTTGTCTATTTTGAAAAATAAAAACTATTTTTCATCTGAACTCTTCTTTCAAGACTGTCAAGCTTATCATCTCAGAATTAAAAGTCTTATAATTGCAGGCAACATATTTGGGGGAAAATGTAAACTGTTTCAGCAAAATCTGGCATATTGTAAACTCTCAATAAATAACTAATCAATACCTAAATGTTATAATAAAGCAATCATTTCTGGATAGGCCCTTAAGAAGAAAATTATCATGATAGATTTTACCTAAGCTCAGTAATACCCAAACTTTCTCAATGTCTTCTAATTCAATGGTGTTGGGGCCCCCTTGGCAAGGTGTCAGGACATGGAGCCCTGCACAGGCCGGGTCAAGCCTGTTAAGACCTGACAAAGCTGGGTGCATACAGGCCCCGATGTTGCAAGAGGGGCCCCAGGTATGGCCTTGGGAATATTCCATACATCCTTTGAAGTCTGCCAGCTGTCTCAACTTCCTTAACTTGTGTATTACACCCGCAGTAGATGTTAAACCTAAACCACATGTAATCTCACCCTCCCTAAAATTCTATGGGACACCTGGAGTTCTTGGAGTCACCTTGTCTAACAGATCATAGTCTGAAGCAGGTGATCTCACTCCTGCTACTGTTATCTAAACTTAACAGCTCCCTTTCTTTTGAATACCTTTCTGGGGTAATGGTTTATGGTGTGTATGTGCATCCCCAACCTTGTGTGATCGATGAAAACCTTTGTGGGTTGGGCCATTGAGGCCTCTGTCAATCAGACTTTGGTCAACCCTCTCTCCCCTAGCACGAGCTGCCTGGGAAGGTTCATTTCATCTGCAGCACCGGGGGGTCTCTGCAAGTCGGAGGTCCTCCACAAATGCCTAGATTGTTTCTTTCAAAGCAGGTCTTAAACCCTCAGAAAACTGGAGTGAAAGGCAGTGATGAGTTTTTAGACTACCAACTCATCCAATGATTAGGTAATCTATGTACATCTATAATGTAACTATAACATACTATATGTTAGGTTAGTCTTTCATTTATTCAACAAATATTTATTAAGCAACTATATGTTGTCAGGTCCACTCTTGTTGGGTGCAAGACCACCAAGTGATGATAGTGGGGAGGGCCCTTGTCTGGGGGTGAAAAAGAGCTTGCAAGGCATCTTTAGGAGGCTTTACATGCTTTATGCAGTGGCAGGCTAACAACCACATGACAGGAAGCTGAGGGTGTTGGAGTGATCATGCTTGGTTGTCCCACCCTGTATAGCAACAGCTAAGAGTGTCATGTGCTCATACTGTTATCCCACCCTTATCATAGCTGCAAGCTTAGGTTAACAACTCAGAGAATCCAGGTGTTTCTATACCCACTCTCCTGCTTCCATGAGACCGGGTGCTGGAGGGTGTCACCATTCCCACACAAGGTTTCTCTACTCTCCCACAACAGTAATGCATGCACTTACAGCAAAGGTAGTCTTATATACACGCTGGAACAAAGGAGTCAATATCCCAAAAAGTAACATAGGGTGACATCAGCCTGCTCAAAGTTGCCAAGTCGGTTACCTCGGGGGCCCAGTGTTCCAAAGGCCTGGGGGTAAGATTAACTCCAAGACTGACTCCTTAGTAGACCCTATAGGAATGTCCACCCATATACAGACAGGGAACTTCCTTCGCTTGACATATGTGAGCCATGACTATATTAGAATATGAGTTTAAAGTGAGAAACAAGATAAATATAGTCTGCTCTCATGATTTCATGTCCTGGTTACTGATATTTTATTTAATGTTTTTTATATTATATTGCCAGTATCAAAAGCTAGTAGACGCTCTGCCCTAATAGTCTATAATCTTTCCTTATAATTGCTCTTTAGGTATCCCAAACTCAATTTTAATAGGCTTTAAATAAGTTCAAGTGGGTTTAACACTATGGCAGAAAACTCTAGTTATCTCCCAATCTATCTATCCTTTTTTTTGCTTTTAGAAAGAGAATGCCTGATTTTTAGATAGGTACATGACCATTTGGAATAAAGCTATGATCCAAAATCTTGGTATCATGAGAATGACTTTTGGCAAAAACATGTTTGTAGAAGTGGAATGAGCAAATCTAGAAAGTGTCACTGAATGTAGAGAATATACTCATCTGTCCATTATCCCCATTAATTTCTGGCTAATGCAGAATTAATGCCTGGAGTTCCAGCAGTAATTTTGTAGGAAGCTGGGCATCCCTCCCCTCCTTGTTCCCTGAAACTCCCGTGTAGGGTAACAACATCAAAAGAGAATAGGAAGAGACTGAATCCTGAGCAATAGGGAGTGTCATCTAAGGTTTGGATGGATTAGTTCTTGACTAAGCAAAAAATAAAACTACAGAGATATGTAATTTTTAGTGACTGAGGGGAGGGAGCAATGGGAATGACTGATAATGAGTACAGGATTTCTTTTTGAATGATGAAAGCATTCTAATATTCAATATTTGTACAATGCTAGTTGTACAATAGTGAATATAGTGAATCCACTGACTTGTACACTTCAATAGGTTGTACAAAAGAAGGTGAATTTAATGGTATGTGAATCATATCCCAATAAAACTGCTATTTTTAAGAAGTATATTTTACATCATCCTATTAGTTTAATCAGTTAAATAATTTGGGTGCATTTTTACCATGCTAGAAAATTATGTAACATATTCTTTGGGCATACAAATTTGTCTGAATTTATTAATTTTCCACTGTTCATTAACACACTTTATATATTAGGGGAATATAAATAACAAAAACAACAATCACTGTTCATCATAATCTAAAATCTACTGAGAAAAGGGGTTATTAGTAAGTTAACACCAAGGACATTAACCTCCCAGGACTTTTGGGAGGGTTTCATTATATAATTGAAAATTATTTGAAAACTACTAAATAGCAAAATTCATATTTGGGAAAAAACATTATAGACTGAATTTTGTGTTTTAGCTATTTGGCAGTGGCACCTTTAAAATCTTTGAGCCCTGGCTGGTAACACAGTGGATAAGGCTCCCAGCCTGTGAACCCAAAGGTCACTGGTTCAATTCCCAGCCAGGGCACATAACCAGGTTGCAAGCCAGATCTCCAGCCAGGTTTGTAGCTGGAGGCAGGTGAAAGGCAACCATACATTGATGTTTCTCTCCCTCTCTGCCTCTCTCCCTTCCCCTCTCTCTAAAAATAATAAATCAAATCTTAAAAGAAAAAAAAAATCTTTTTAGCAGGGTATCTGTATGGAAATTGTGCTTACAAAACAGCAAAATGTTAAAATCCTAAATAGAGTTTTATCCTCAATAAAGAGGCATATAACGAAAGCAACTTTTATAACTGTTGATAGAGAAACAACATCAAACAATTCATTTGGGGGTTGGGGATTTACATCTTAATTGAAAATGTATGGCTCGGGGGAGGTGTCTAAGGGGATTAAAAGGCAATGGGACAAAATACAATAAAGATGTTTTTTAAATAAAATACAAAATGAAATGTATACATACTATGTTTGGTATTTTGATTCTTACACATCACTCTCCTGCAAAGTGCCTCTCCAAATTACTCAAACCATTGAAATTTTATAAAAATGTTTCCTACTGTGTTGATATGTTTGGCAACTATAACCCCAAACTATAAATGGATGCATTAAAAAGATCTTTCAAACTCCTTTTTTATAAGCGGCATTTTCATAATTTTCTTAAACTGACATTCAACTAATTGGTACAGCTTTTAAAAATAAAAAATGCTTATCATAAAAGTTGTTATGTTATAATTACCTACACATTTGAGAAAAAATTACAATTATAAATTATAACTTCCAACATTATATAATGATCCTTTAGTTGCCAGTGATGGTTATACTGGAAAAGATGTGAAAATATGTGCAAGTTCACAGAATTGCTTTAACCTTTATATAAATTAATTGGTTACTACAGCATCATTCATTTCCACGTCACTTCAACTATTTCAGGAGCTCAGATAAGCTTTGGAGCTTCAATTCTGTGACTACCATTTGACTATTAGATCCTTATCCCTCCCTTGTCTGAAAATATATAACATATTTTGGCCTACTTACTTTGCATGGTTGGCTACTTTAATAAATGCCTGGAAAGTATCCTATATTCTTATTCTTTTCCTTTCACCACTTTCTTGCTAATTACCAAGTCAGATGCAAAAGTATGATATACAGCAGCATCTCCCAAACTAAAGCTGCATACAAATCACCTGAGATTCTTAAGAAACTATAGATTCTCATTGATAGCTCTGGACATGTTAGGACCTCATGCCTTGTTTCAGAAATATGAATCAGAATCTTCATTTTAGCAATGTTGACAAGGTTTTTAAAGGTTTCTCAGGCACAGTTTCTTTATCCCTAGGATAAGATAGCCATAGATCACGATTATGGCTTCTCTGTCTCCACTTAATCTCTCTTCTGCTCTAATCCCCCCACGACCACCTCAATTAGATAAGGTTACATGAAACCTTCTCAAGTTGATAAGCTTTGGAAAAGAAAGCTGATATACTGACTGTTTTGCTCTCACATTTTTCTTTACTCTGCTGCTACACAGCTAGCCCTATGTGTTGCTCATGTCTCATCAGTATTTTTCCTACACAGTTACCTCCCCATTATCTTATATTAGCATGGAAGTCCCACCCCATCCTATGTCTGCCCCTCTCTTCTGTGTGGCATAATCTGCTCATACGCTTGTGTTTTAAACTTATTCATATTAACAACTTCAATTTTTCTATTATCCATGTTATTTTATTATTTTTATTTACTTATTTTTAAAATTTTTTATTATTTTTAGAGAGAGGGGAAGAGAGAGAGGGAGAGAGGGAGAGAGACATGAATGTGTGGTTGCCTTTCACCTGCCTCCAGCTACAGACCTGGCTGGAGACCTGCCTTGCAACCTGGTTATGTATCCTGGCTGGGAATCAAACCAGCGACCTTTGGGTTCGCAGGCTTATCCACTTATAAGTGCCTTATCCACTGTGGCACCAGCCAGGGCTATTCTCCATTTTTTTTTTTTTTTTAAAGATTTTATTTCATTATTTTTAGAAAGAGGGGAAGGGAGAGAGGCAGAGAGGGAAAGAGACACCAATGTATGGTTGCGTTTCACCTGCCCCCAGCCACAGACCTGACTGGAGACCTGGCTTGCAACCTGGTTATGTGCCCTGGCTGGGGAATCGAACCTGCGACCTTTGGGTTTGCAGGCCGGCACTCTATCCACTGTGCTACCAGCCAGGGCTCCTATTCTCCATTTTAAAATTGTATTTGTACCTTCATCCAAACTAGGAACAAATTCAGGCTGTATCAAACCTAGAATCATATTTTAGCTGTATTACAGCTGGTCAATTATTTTTAACTTTTCAAGGTTTCAATAATGATTATTGACCATAATAATAATGATGATGATCACAAACACATGTAAGAATTATAAGTGTTATAGGATTTTTAAATGCTGGTCAAAGTTAATCCTCCTAACAATCTTAAGTGGTAGGCACTTCCATTATATCTAGTTTATAGATAAATTAACTGAGAAAGAGCAATTAAATAACTTGCCCAAGGGCACAGATTTAGTCAAGAGAGGAATCTGCTAATGATAGTCTTATACACTATTAGAATTTAAATGAGGTACTGTTGTTGAAGGGTTCTCTATGGTGACTGATTCCTGTTAGCTGCCTAGCAAACATTAGTTTCCTTCCTTTCAACTGAGTATGAGTTATCACATTGCTTCTCAAACTCCAGAGTACAGAAGAATGGCTGGAGGGCATGAGTTCTTCCCCCATTGTTTTCAAATCAATAGAAGAATAAATTCCCCCAAATTGTATTTCTGACAAATTCTAGAGGATGTTGACAGAGCTGATCTGGACACCCCGCTTTGAGAACCACTGAGTCAGGACTCAATAGAATTACATGTATCCACTCTTGGACTCTCAAAGCTTAAAATCTAGTCAAGACTCTTGAGAACAAGTAAAGATTTACACAAACAAAATAAAAATAGGGCACATGGACTAGTTGGTAAATTAGACACATGACCATGTGAGCTATTTACATTTTTAATAATCAAATCTGGATAAAATGTATGAATTAAAAGCAAAATGAAAATAAAACTCAGTTGGTTAAATGTATAAGTCCTTACCATGGGGTATTTACAATGTTTGTACAGCATTACATATGAGAATCAATACTTCAAATACTTTTCTAAAATCTATTTTTTTCTGTGCAATATCTCACAATCATTTTATATATTCTCTTAGTATGTGAGTTTCTCAAGTGCATGGATTTTGGCTTCCTTTGCTAATATACAGCCAGTGCTTCGAACAGAATCTAACATGTATGTAGAGGGGGCTCCTAAATGTTTACATGTCTCTCACTATTTCTTTTTTTTTAAAGATTTTATTATTTACAGAGAGAGGAGAAGAAAGAGAGGGAGAGAGGGAGAGAAACATCAATGTATGGTTGCCTTTCACCTGCCTCCAGCTATGGACCTGGCTGGTCATGTGCCCTGGCTAGGAATCGAACCAGTGACCTTTGGGTTTGCAAGCTGGCACCTTATCCACTGTGCCAACACCTCACTACGTTTTTTGGTTAAGAGGAACTGCAGAATCAAAAGATATGAATGATCTTACAGTTTTGGATTATATTACCAAAATATCCTCCAGGAAGAATGTACCAACTTTTATTCCCACCAGCCAGTGTGCTTGTGCCTATTTCCCTCACTCCTAAAAACTACTTCATGATTCTTCCAATAGTAATGATTATTGCTACATGGGCTTACCATATGTTGTTTTTCAAATTTTAACATCTCTAAAGTCAAGATCCACACCCAAAGGAGTGATATGGCTCTACTGTTCCTTTGGTGGAGCTCTGTAAAATTATTTGTCTTACAATTCACTGCATTTGAATTCCAAACAAAGAAAAATCCAATGACATATAAACCCTAATACTATATTAGTTAATACTAGTTATAGCTACTTCAAAGCTAGCTAATGCTGTTAAAACATTTTGAAATATCACTGTAACACTATGTGCTCCATGTTGTTATGTATTGCTGATAAACTTTCTAAGTAATATACTATTTTCCATGGGCTGAGTGAGGGACTCAGAACTCACATGACCTGTTGTAATTGCTACAAATCAATATAATTTGTCCTATATTTAAGAGAGGTAGAGGAAAAGAGACATGTCACCAGATTTAAATGAATAAAAACCCTTTGAAAATAAAACATATATTAGAAAATCACGAAGAAAAGTTAACATAAATGTAACCAAAAATCTAATTTTTCTATGGAAGAAATGTATAAAATTTTAAAGAAAATTTTACTAAATTTATTAGTCTCATGTTATTTTGTTCTGTTTTTACTCTCAAGTATTAAAAAGTAATCATATGTCAGATAAAAGTTACTTGTATGCTGTTTTATTATTGTATACTTTTCAACATGTTATATCTTTAGAAGCAAATTTTTCTGATTCCTAGAACTAGGAAAGATTATATGGATTGTTTCAACTGACCAATAAGCATTAAAAAAATGGTCAACTTTATTAGTAATAAACACATAAAATAAAATATGGGTGAAATTTTGTCATAAAACTGAACATATCTTATTTGAATATAATGTTAAAATTATAGTATTGAAAATTTTCTGAGATTTTCATCAAAGGGCAACAGAAAGCATTCATACTGACCACAAGGACTAACTGATAAAATGCACGCAAAGCATGTAGAAACATCCTGGCACACAGTAAGTGTTAAACAAATATCAACAATGATGATGATGTTGATGATTAAACTATTTAGAAAGTAAACATATGCAACTACTGTAGGTTTTATTTGTTTTCACTTCATTTTCTATGTTAACAGTTGGAGAATACATAATAGTAGTGGTATAATTACCTGCCTTCGTATATATATATGTATTATATATATATATATATATATAAAATTTTCTCTGCTACAAAATGGTCAAAGAATACAAATATGTACACATATGTGCATATATATGTATATCTAATGATGTATCTATATTGTGCTCTGCAAAGTTATAAATATTGAGCAATCTTTTTCTCCTTGAGACAAGGCTACAGGTTTTATTATTGTTGCTTGACTTAAATAGTCCAATAAGGAGTTCTGTGAAAGAATATGAGAGAGTGGTTTGAGACAAGGGGGTTCCCACTGAAGGAAATGCTGAGAATATGGGAGGCAGTCATTTCATATTCCAAGAAGTTGGAGGACAAATGTCAAGTGACTGACCCCAGAGGCATTCTCAGAAAGTACCCTAAAAGCTAAAAGAGGTTATTTAAGAAGGGAGAGCACCCTCAATCCTGAAAATCAGACCTAACATAAAACCAAAGTGAAGGTAATAGAGGAAGCTTAGTCATAGTTCAGTAGTCTTTGTTCAAGTGGAAATCGCTTGCCATTTGGTTGTCAACTAGTGAAATATTTCTTTTCAAAGCACAGCATAGCACTCACCCACTGACTGTGTGGCAGGAGTGATACCCTCATGACTTAGTTTAGTACCTTTTCATTACCCAGGATAGCATGTGCTACTCAAAAACCTAGGAAACTTACAGCCTGAGTACAAAGGTGGAACCCTAGCTATCTATTGGCATAGTAGTATAGGACTGTAGTAGTATAGGATTGTCCCCGGACGAAACAATGGGCAGTAGTTAATGATGCAGTTATTACAATTCTATAGTATCCTGTTGAATAAAATGGTCATTTCAGTATGAACCACTTTAGAACACAAAGGTAAAATACTTGACAATATAGAATAAGAAAAAAACACAAAAATTCAAAAATAAATGAGTCAGGAAAACTTCCTTAGACATAAGTGTTAAGTATTTTGCCAGTTCTCAAGATGGGCTATATAATGAAGTTAATACAAGCATAATATCTGTTAGCATACATCACAAATGATTTTTTTAAGTTTTATCTCTTAGTCTATTTTAATATCATCTAGAGATATGTTTATTGATTTGAGAGAGAGAGGAAGTGAGAGAGATACCAGTGTGAGAGAGAAACATAATTTGTTACCTTCCATATATGCTCTGCCTGGGGATGGAACCCATAGCCTAAATACGTGGTCTGATTTGGAATTGAACCCACAACATTTTGTGTGTGGGATGATGCTCCTACCAACTGAGCCACCAAGCCAGGGCAGGTTTTTCTCTTTAATGTGTGTGATCCTATGAGCACACATGTCCTTGAGAACCGAGGTCCCTAACCTTTTTGGTACCAGGGACTGGTTTTCTACAGACGGAGGTGGGGTGAGGACAGACAGAAGGTGGAACTCAGGCAATATGAGTTAAATTTTGCTTATTTGGCCAGACAAGTACCTGTCTATGGCCTGGGGATTGGGGATCCCTGCTTTAGAAGATTCTGTGTTTAACTAAGAAACAATGCATTTTCTTAAAAATAACCAGTGTGTGTGTTCACGTGTATTTATGCATGTACAAAGGAACCTATTTATACATTATGTATTATGTATATACTTGCCTGTATGTGTGTGTGTGTGTGTGTGTATATAACATACATACAGTATATATGTATATATACATCTACAGGGTACGAGCAATCATTTGGCAATAATATTGCCTCTCCTTATTTTACATGCTTCTTATTAATTTTGACAAACTATGTTTCTAAGGTTATGATTTAACATCATTGTTTCAGATATGAAGTTTTAAATTCTGAGAGCAACCATCATGTTGAAGGAATACGATGTTAGAGCAACCATCATTTTTGGACTGCATGCAGGGCCAACTGCTAAGGAAATTGTGGACTTTAATAACATCCCTTTATGTAGACTTTACAACATGAAGAAGGTGTATGATGCTGATCCTGATGTCGCCACACCAACAAGGAAAATGCATAAGGCATGCAAGGATTGCACAAGTCCAGATACTGTACACAGAACCCAGGAGATCATCAATGAAGATCCAGGATATTTACCTTGACATTTTGTGAGAAGTAATTGTACTGTGGATGAAGCAAGTTGCAAATGGATGTCATTTTATCTTCCAACAAGATGGTGTACCAGCACATAACACCGAAAAGATGCAAGAATATCTCAGTGTCAATGTTTCTGAATTCTGGTCAAAGGAAATCTGGCTGCCTAGTTCACCAGATGCAAATCCTTTAGACTATTGTGTGTGTAGCATTTGTGAGAGAGAAGTTCATAAACAACCTCATTCCAATAAAGAGGCTATTAAAGCTAAGATTGAAAACATGAAAACATGATGATGTCTATGGATAAAGAAAAGTTAATGAAAGTGTGCTCAAGACTCTGAAGTCAAATGGAGTCTATTAATGCAGCAAATGGAGACTTTTTTGAACAATTTTAAAAATAATGACTATGTTTATGTATTTACATATAAGAATAAATTTATTTTAAAATATAACCCTTTTCCGGTATGTAGTTTGTTTTACTAAAATTTTGCCAATTGATTGCACACAACCTGTGTGTAATGTTTATTTTAATATTTGAGTCATGATACCAAGTTAATAAACAAGTAATATCAAAGGTCTTTAATGAATAATTTTTAAGCATATAGGTCACATAAAATAAATAGTATGCCAATACAATAATTACTGAAAAATAATCTTGTCTCAGGGTTATACATATTATACATGTATTACACTGAATACATAAACATCTTTATATATTCAGTCAAATAATCAGAGGTATCCTTTGTATTTCTTAATAGTTTTTAGAATGATAATATCATACTATATTTTTACCATTGTCAACTTTATTAAAAATATGTTATTTAGGGAGATTAATTATAATTAATACACAGATATTTTAAACAATTACTATCACCTAATATATCATTTGTGATGTTAGACTCAAGTATTCTAAAACAAGCAAAATGTATAAGAATTGATTGATTCCTAGCTTTCTTTTAGATGATACAATGACAAATAAAATGCAAAATAATGTAATTGAGGATGTGATTAAATATTAAAGGCTGTATTGTGTATACCAAGCTGTATTTTTCAAACTGGTATCTAAATTGCTTAATAGATTTATGTGCATGAATTGGACAATTAATTGAATTGTTATTACCTTAAATTTATTTTAAATATTTGGGTGTAAAAATATAAAACACATTCTGCCCTCAATATAAACTGTTTTCCCAAACATACAAAGTTATTCACAAACTACACAAGGCAGTATGTGGTTTGTTAATCATTAACAAAATTTGGTCTATTGTTTTGGCAAGACCATTCTGCTCTGAAGAAAACTGTTGGATGGGTTAGAGAAAGAGAATGCTTTGTTACTGAGAAGCAAGTTACACAATTAGCGGGAATGAAGATGAATTGACTTATATGACAAGTTCCCAGTGCTCTCTGAAAAACTAAAACTTGAGTTAGAGCTTTAGAGATTTCTAAAGCTATCTCATTTGGTTTTCTTAGAAATCAGATTTTATGACAGCTTATTTTGTTGGTCTATGATCCAGACTATGGAATCATCTGACTTTACCAGAGATGATTCCAGGATGTAAAGAAAGTGCACCTCTACCCAAAAGAAGGTCACACCACAGACAGGAACTCAAAAAAGCCCAATCTAAAAAGCAAAAGCAAACAAGAAGACTCACCTAAAATGGGAAAAAAAGAAACAGTCCATCACCAAAAGGAAAGGAGGAATCCCCAGAAAGACTGCTATATGAAATAGAGGCAAGCAAACTATCAAGTATGGAACTTAAAATAACAATGATAGAGAAGCTCAATGAACTCAGTAAGCTCAGAGAAAACTATAAACAATTCCAGAGAAACTACAAGGAACCTACTGAGAACTACATCAGCATTAAAAAGGACATAGAAACTATCAATAAGAGCCAAGAGGAAATAAAGAATACAATTTCCAAATTGACAAATACAGTAGAAGGAAATCAAAAGCAGACTAAAGGAAGCAGAGGATCAGATCAGTGAGCTGAAGGACAACATAGAAAAAAAATTCCCAGATGGTGGAACAAAATGCAGAGAGACTCAAAAAGAATGAAGAGATTTATTTTAATAATAAGGATTTTATTTATTATTTCCAGAGAGCGGAAAGGAGAAAGGCAGAGAGAGAGAGAAACAGAAACATCAATGTATGGTTGCCTTTCACCTGCCTCCAGCTATGGACCTGGTTGGAGACTTGGCTTGCAACCTGGTTATGTGCCCTGGCTGGGAATTGAATTAGCAACCTTTGGGTTCACAGCCAGTTCCTTATCCACTGTGCCACCAGTCAGGGTGAAGAATGAAGAGATTTTATGAGAACTGCAGGACAACATGAAGCCCTATAATATCCATATCATAGGGATACCAGGAGATAAAAGAAAAATAAGGGATAGAAAACCTGTTTGAAAAAGTAATGACAGCACCGGCCTGTGAACCCAAAGGTTGCTGGTTTGATACCCCAATCAGGGCACATAACCAGGTTGCAAGCCAGGTCTCCAGCCAGGTCCCTAGCTGGAGGCAGGTGAAAGGCAACCAAACACACATTGGTGTTTTTCTCCCTTTCTTCCTCCCTCCCTGCTCTTCTCTCTAAAAATAATAAATAATAAATCTTTAAAAAAAAAAAAAAAAAAAAAAGTAATGACAGAAAACTTCCCTAACTTGATGCGTGAAAATGTCACTTAAGTTGAGAAAGCAGGGAGGAACCCAATGAAGGTGAACTCAAACAGACTCAGTCCAAGATACATCATAATTAATATGGCAAATTTCAAAGACAAGAAGAGAATCCTAAAAGCATCAAGAAAGAAACAGCTAATGACATATAAGGGGGCTCCAAAGAGGTTATCAAATGATTTCTCAATAGAAATACTACAAGCTAGAAGGGAATGGCAAAAAATATTCCAAGTAATGAAAAAGAAAGGCTTGCAACCAAGAATACTCTATCCAGCAAAGTTCTCATTCAAGATGGAAGATGAAATAATGAACTTCCCAGACAAAAGAAGGCTAAAAAAAATACATCTCCACCAAACCAGTACTGCAAGCGATGCTAAAGGATCTGCTTTAAAAAGATGAAGAAACAGAGACAGAGAGGAACACAGGGGGAAAGGGGAACATCAATGAATAAGTATCTGTCAATTATAACCTTAGCTCTTCCACAGGAGGCCTACATGCCGATGCAGCCATGTCTCCAGTGATTCCGGAGAAGTTCCAGCACATTTTGTGAGTACTCAACACCAATATCGATGGGTGGCGGAAAATATCTTTTGCCATCACTGCAATTAAGGGTGTGGGGCGAAGATATGCTCATGTGGTATTGAGGAAAGCAGACATCGACCTCACCAAGAGGGCAGGAAAGCTCACAGAGGATGAGGTGGAATGGGTGATTACCATTTTGCAGAAACCATGCCAGTACAAGATTCCAGACTGGTTCTTGAACAGACAGAAGGATGTGAAGGATGGAAAATACAGCCAGGTTCTGGCCAATGGTCTGGACAACAAACTTCGTGAAGACCTGAAACGGCTGAAGAAAATTAGGGCGCATAGAGCGCTGCGCCACTTCAGGGGTCTTCGTGTTCAGGGCCAGCACACCAAGACCACAGGCTGCAGGGGTTGCACTGTGGGTGTGTCCAAGAAGAAGTAAATCTGTAGGCCTCTTCTGTTAATAGTTTATACATGTGAAAAATAATAATAATAATAATAACCTTAAATGCAATTTGATTAAATGCACCAATCAAAAAACATAAGGTAGCTGAATGGATAAGATAACATGACCTACATATATGCTGTTTATAAGAGACCCACCTCAAAACAAAAGATCAACACACACTGAAAGTGAAGGGAAGGAAAAATATATTTCAGGCAGTTCTGTCAGGAAGAATCAAGGAGGTGGTATTTGGATTGAATAAATTTGAGGAAAAATAGGAATAACTCCAGGTACAGAAAGGTGGTTTCCTAGGCAGAAGACTCAAATGTAAAAATGTACAACAATCTGAGGACGCAGCGTGCTTAGGGAAAAGCAGGAAATTAGGTGCATAGGTTTAGATGCATGTGAAGCCTGGCAGAAAAGTCTGAAAAGGTGACACACAAATCATGCATTTTTGAAAATGAGTGAGCATGAATGCTCAAGAGGTAAAATATTTAGATGGAGTGCCTGATTCCAGGAAATACATTGCCTCTAACCATACATATTTTCTACAGCATACATTTCTCTAAGAACACATTTCCAAAGACTCATTGATTTCTATTGGTAAAATTCCATAATGGAAAGTTTTGTTTTGTTTTGTTTTTTCATTCAAAGATAGCTAAATTCCTTTTTCATCATTTGGGAATTCTCATTTACTACAATTCTCAGAATATATATTATTTAATCTAACAGTTATACAACACATACTATGCACTAGCATATTTCTAAGTGTTTGGAAGGTATTAATTCATCCAATATTTATATAAGCACATGGGCTGAATACTGTTAGTATTTTTTGTTTTACAAATGGGAAACTGAGGCATAAATCAGTTAACTGATGTTGTCAAGATTACTTCGATAGTGAATGGAGGGGGCTTGGATTCCTATCTTGGCAATTTGGCCTCAGGGTTTGCCCCTTGCAATGGCATTTTGCTGTTTCTGGTACACTGAGATTTCAACAAAGGACCCCCTGTATCAATTTCACAGGTGAATTTCTCCATGAATTCTCCAACTTTTCCATCTTGAAATAACATGCTTTATACAGTTTCCCAAAATGTGTTCCAGAAAATATTCATCCTGTGAGATCATTTATGGAACATGGTCAAAGAACTTTGAGAAACCCAAACACCGGAACTTTCTCTTGGGGGATGAATGACAGATGTTAACATCTTTAAAGTTCTGAAAATTCCCCCCAAATCAAAGTCTATTAAATTCCTCTTTAAAACCAAATTATGACACCTTTACTGAGTCATTCTCAATTGTTTTCAGGTTGATTTGGAGCGTTATGCTTCTAATTGCTCTTAACATCTCACTGACCGCTCTTTGAGAATTGTTAATCAAGAATCAAACAATTGAATTTTTTACTCACTGTAAATTAGCTTAACCACTAAAACCACCACTGTACAAGGAAAAGCCTCCCCACTAAGGGTGCATCCTAGCTCTGAAAAATAATAAATCTTATATTTATTATGAAGATACTATAAATGACAGAATTCTTCACCAACAAGTAGAACTTTCTTACTTTTTTTTAAATAATGAAGACTACCTTATTTCTCCACTTTCTTCTTATTCCTAGGCCCTAGAATCAATTTTATCCCATGATTACTTCTGAACCTTCTCTCTTAAGGCTCCTTCTAAGCACTGCTCTTTACTTAGTCACATTTCAAAATGCTTTTGATGTTCTGACACAGGGAAGCAAAGGCAGAAAGTCAAGCCACAGAATCTTGTGATGAAATTAAAATTAAATGAAAATGAACCTAGGTATCTTTTAGTCTAACCTTTAACCAGGTTAAAAAATGAAATCACTCAGACTTCAAGAGGTTAACCAATGTGCCCAAGGTCATGGATTTAATAAGGCTAGAACTTGTTTCGAAGCAGTCATTTTCTGATTGCTGATTCAATACCTGAGTAGTATGTGGTATAAGTAATAGGAAAGAGGAAGGGAGATAACACGGAGTTCTGCCACATGTGCAGGACTTGAGCTGTCACTTGGCTGTTAGGACTTGTACTTCCATTGTCCCCATCACTCCCTCAATACCAAGAGCCACACAACTAAGGCCCCTGACTCCACCATGATACAGACATACAAAAATACAAGGAGAGTGATTGCCAATTAAAAAATGATTCTCTTTTCTCCAGGTGGACATGACCCCACCTTAGTGCTGGGAACTCTTTTTCATCCTCCCAGACAGGATTCCTGCATTATTGTATGTAGTACTACAATGGAGTACCCAACATGAATACCCTGAAATTATGGGGGAACAATCCTGTAGGCAGGACTGGAGGAAGGGAAGAGAGGAAGGTGTAGCATTCAGGCACATTACATTATGAAGACAAGATTAATAGCCTTGTCTTCCTGAAAGGAAGACCTCGGAAACTGCAGAATTGTGTATGTGACTCTGAGAACATGCAGTGACTCACGACATAGTCAGGGACTGGTGGTCAGGGGTAAGGGAATCAGGAGGTCAGAGGCAGTTGCAGGGTGGGGAGAGAGGGGAGCAAGCCACAGGATCTGCAACAAGAGAAGGCTGCCTGAAGAAGACAATGGCAGAGCTGAATGTGCATAGCCACCCAGACTCATGGGAGATGCTTGGAGCTGAACTGTGACAAGGAATGCTGAGTTCCAGACTTCTGCTTCTCTGAATGATGTACAGAGAAGTCACTCTCTTGGGACATGCACCTTCCTGGCCTCCACCATGATCCTATAAAACATGGGGCACATGTTTTCCTGAACCACTACATGGAAGTTATGGATGTGGAGAACAGCACACCTCAAATCCTGAGAGAGAGAGAATTGCTGGGACAGGATGATGACTCTGAAACTCACAAGTGCACATTCCAGGAAGGATGCCAATCTGTTGTGTGTCCAGATGATTGACAGACAAAGAATAGGGAACTTCTGGGCAAGTTTTTTGCTTATAGCTTGGTGGGGAGCAAGGGAAGTACTGGGTCTCATGAGAGAGGAGGTCTCTGAGCACAATGCTCTCAGCTCCTCCAAGGCTGGAACCCTGTTAATAAAAACCAATTTCTTTGGATTGAATTTGTGGGGGAGAGGGTGGGTGGGGAAGGGGACAGAGGGGAGTAAAAAGGGGATGGATGTAATACAACAATTAAATTAAATTTAAAAAAAAAGATGAAAATGAAGGTTTTACACACCACTGAGCTGCCTTCCTATCTAGAGGGAAAACCCAACAATAATAAAACAGAAGACCTTCAACAACAACAATAACAACAAAATTTCTTTCAACACTAATTGTTGATATACAGGTAGAGGCATCAGGTGGCTGGGCCCCAGTTTGCTTGGTAACCATAGGAGAAGAAAATGTGGGGTGAAAAGAATATGAAAGGAAATAGAGGAAAGAAGAGAGAGAAAAGCCTATCATTTTCTTACATTTTCTATCCTGAATTTATTATAATTAGAAACTACTGCCTTCCTTCAAAATTCCAACTCTAAGTGTGGTTTAGCCCTTCTAAATCATAAGTACCATACTTTATTTTAAAAAGTAATTTTTAATGAAATTATTTAAAATAAAATTTTTATGGTATAAAAATATTGAAAGTTATATAGAATAATTTTAGAGGCAATTAATATAGATATTGTCCTTCCGAAACTTCTATTTTATTTCATTTTATTTAAAGATTTTATTTATTATTTCCAGAGAGAGAGGAAGGGAGAGCAGCATAGAGGAAGAGAGACATCAATGTATGGTTGCCTTTAACCTGCCTCCAGCTATATACCTGGCTGGAGACCTGGCTTGCAACCTGGTTATGCGCCCTGGCTAGGAATCAAACCAGCAACGTTTGGGTTCTCAGGCTAGTGCCTTATCCACCGTGCCACCAGCCAGGGCCAAACTTCTATTTTTTTAAAAGCTTTTTTATAAGCTACATACATTTATATCCTAATTTTTTCATAGTGTATACATATAGTTTTAAACATTATTAGTAAACATACTTTTTAAACAATTCCCCATCACTTATTCTGCATTCCAAGGACTCAGTCCCTCTTGCAGCACTTATGAAAAGAAATTTGTACAGAAGTGAACATAGGTTTTAATCTTGGCTTCATCCTACTCTGCTGTGTTATCTTGGCAAACAACTTTTCTGAACTTCAATATTTTATGATCCAAAGGACCCCTACCTGATATTT
This sequence comes from Noctilio leporinus, assembly GCA_004026585.1. Classification (NCBI taxonomy): domain Eukaryota; kingdom Metazoa; phylum Chordata; class Mammalia; order Chiroptera; family Noctilionidae; genus Noctilio; species Noctilio leporinus. The sequence goes on along the minus strand of PVIW01001320.1, from coordinate 31,022 downwards.
AGCTCCTTATAGTTTTTGATCCTTTGAACAGATAAATAAGAATAACAGTTCTACTACCAAGAGAGCACTGCTAGCTATGCATAATAACCGCTGCTCCCACCCAGATAACACTGTATATAATCAAATGGTGGTGAAATTTTTGAGTATTATTTAGTACTTACACCTCCACACAATGAAAAAAAAAAAAAATATATATATATATATATATATATATATATTAATATAATTAGCACTACATTTCTAGAATCATATAATGGATAACATTCCTGAGTGGTTATGTGCCAGGCACAATGCTGAACACCCTCCTTGTATTAACCTGTTGTGTCTCATGACAATGTAATAAATTAGGAATTCATATGATGCCCCTTTAGATGACAGGCAGGCTGATTCTCAGACAGAACACATTTTATACAAGGCCACTCACTGTCTTAGTAAATGTCTGAGCAGGAACTGCAACTGATTCCAATCCAAACCTGAAGACCATGCCCTCACTTGATGCTTCAATGCACTCTTGGGCTTCTCTGGGGTCCACCACAAGAGCCCTAGCTTGTCTGGGCCAGATTTAGATATAGCCCTTTTTCCAGGATCGATATTCTTCCTTCTGGAGCTTTTTAGCATAGACTGGGTCTCCCCATTTTATTCTAAAGGTACCTCAATTTCTTCTTCTTTGCAATTTATCAGTTATTTCCTTAAATTTATCTTCTAATTTACCACTTGTCTCTTCAGATTTCACTCTCTATGCTTTAATCCGTATTTTTAGAATTTTAGTCATTATAATCAGCATTTCTAGATCTTCTGTAAACTTTAAAACATCTGTATTCTCTACACTAGAAATAACCAGTTGGAAAACACAATAGGATATATATCACCATTCACAATAGAAAAATTGCTGTAAAATACATAGCTATTAATTGAATCCAGAATATTGACAGACTTTCTGAAGGTAATTATAAAACTCTATAAAATGATATTAAATACCTGAAGAGATGGAGATACATATTCTATTAATGAACAGAATCCTTTGGCATTGTTAATTGCTCCTAAATTCCTTTTGCTCTCTGAGCTTGCATCTTTGATAATATGTAAAATGCATTCTAAGTCCAAGGAGGTGAACTCCAGGTATGTTTTTGGAAAACTGCAGCTTGTCAGTTGAGAACTGCTTTCATGCTATGTTCATATGTGTGTGGGATACACAGGCTAATGAAGTGAAAAATACAATGGTATCACAGAGGTTTGACAAAGCACAGGAACAAGACTTTTTAGTTTTGTTTTTTTAAATAACACAAATTATGTGAGAAGACAACAATAAACTTTTAGGTTGAGACTGAATAATGACAACAGGGTACAACCGACAAGTTTAGGTAGAAAACATACCTTAGTATGTTTCTTCTTGAACTATAGAAAGACACCAACAAAATACACTCTCATCCTCTGAGGATATCACTTATAAATCACCGTTCATTAATTCATTCTTTTATTGTCTGCCCCTCAGCCCCTATTTTAAGATTAGGCATATCATGAAGAATAAATGTTCTAGTGTGGCGTACTGGCATGTGAAGAGTCAGTTGTTTCAATGAGAAAAGCATATAACTGGATCTATATCCTGTAAAGGATGTAACACCTGCCTGCTTCCTCCTGACAACTAAGGCCCTTTCTGAAAAGAGCAGCAACTTCTGGACGAGTTCCCTTGAACTGTTCTTTCTCTCCTGCTCAGAATCTCACAAGGCATGGCTAGTAGTCTGTGACAATTACAGCAAAACTGCGCATCTTGTTTATTTTATTCGCTGGCTGAGAACTTAACTATGTATAAAAAAATCCCCTTTGTACTAAAATGTAATGAATAGTCCCTTAGTGTAAAAACATTTTTTTCCCTTCCTCACAAAATTTGACCTATCTTTTCACATTTTATCAGTTTATCTTCCAAATAGTAGCTGTGATAACGATATATCATCTAGTGATGTTGCAATCTATATTTTCCCCTTCATGATACATTTGGTTCTTAGGGTGGCTTTTTTTTTTTTTTTCTTTTTCATGGCATATCTAAAGCCATCTAACCACTTGTAATAAAACCTAGATGTTTTGAGGAATGGCTCAAAAATATGAAAAGGGCACAATAATGGAAAACAAAATAAAATAAACAATAAGAAGTTATCAGAGCAAAGACAAAACATAAGTATTACACAAGATAAATATAATGATGAAAAAATGCAACTTCATGTCTATAAATGATCCAGGATTTGATAATTTACTTGCTATAGTATTTGAGTTACAATTACTTTTGAAAAAAAATTGTTTTCATTAAGAGATTTAAAAAAATCAATTTGCACTTAAAGAAACTTTCAGTCCAAGCTAATACTTAAAATTTATTGCTAGTTATTCTCCAGGGAATGATGATCTTGACCTCTATACTCTATAGCTAACTATAATCTAGAAACTGGGGAGTCACATAAATAATAGTATATGGTTATTGTAATATCACAGGTTCACTATTTCATCCTAAAATTAATTATGCACAATCTATTACTTATGAAAGATTGAAGTGAGGGATATTTAGACAGGCAATTGAATGTCAGGCTTTTAGTTCAAAATTCAGATCTTTATTATTGATACAAGATTTCCAGTCATCATAAATCTATTTATCACCTCAGAAAATAGCAAGGACTGGTTTGTGGCAGAAACTGTTTAGACATTCTATTGAACAGAACAGACAGGGATCACTGTCCTGGTGGATGCTATCACACAACAGACACAACAGACAATAAATGCTAACTATAATACACGAGTAGATTATGCAGTATATTGGACGGCAAAAGGTGCTAGGAAAAACAAATAGGAGAAGTTTAAAGAGATTTGGAATCCTTGACATATAAAACTTATAGAGAATTAATAATTATAGAAGTTCTGGTCATTATTAATCTGTGGATTCTACAGAGTAGGGCAAAAGTAGGTTTTATGCTGTGAATACATGAAACAAAGTTTATTCTTATATTATTCTTTATTATGTTATTTTTCATGTAAACAATTGTAAACCTCTTCCCTATCCTGTATATCTCATACCACTGCATGCATAAATGTGGCTTTAATTTGTTGAGGATTGGAGAATTAGCAGATATGCACATGTAAATCTTCTGGGGAGATAATCTGTAACTTTCATAAGACCTTTAAACAGATTATGTTCCAAAATATTAAAAAAACTGACATTTTCAATATTTTGTTTTTCAAAAACTGCATAACATTGCTCATATCTTTCCTATAACTTATGTTTTTAATACAACAATTGTGGGAGTTAGGCTTTTTGAAAAGACTATATTATTACATGTGTTAAGAGCTCAATCTGAGAAAATTAATTAATTAAATATAAATAATACTGGTTTCTTTTTAAATTCCAGTCTTTTTAAACATAAAGATAAAAGGGACTTAGAAATATTGAATATGATCACAATTACTGACCTAACCAATATATTAAATTTCTACATTTAAATCAATTATCATTATAAATAACATCTAGAAAATGTGAATTATATGATGAAAATGTCGCCAACAATGCACTCTAAACAACTGTAATTTTATCCTTTGTAAGACCACAGTGCTCCACTTTTTAATATCTAAAGAGTAAACATTGCAACTGATACCAAGTAAGATATATGATTGATTATACATTTTCTATAAACTATTTAAACTGAGAAATTTATACCATTAGTTTGGTTTATATAACCGCATAAATTTCTAAAATTCATTTTTTTATACTAGGAAATATAAAAGTATGTTATTTAAGGTTTGGTCCCAGCTTTTCAATTATTAGTACTCAAGTGAAAAAAACTATACTACTTGATGGTAAATTACACATCACCATCTCAGCGAAAGTCCCAAATTGTAACTATAAGGCCCTGATGAAACAATCTAAATACCTCCAGTGAATTCAACACTATTTCAGTGACAACATGTACCACATAAATACAAAATTAATCCATTAACCAAGTTAAATGCATTCCTTTTAATTTATTAAAGTATAATAGGAACAACCTTGAAAATCAAATTTCATTTATCAAAGTCAGTTAAAACTCAATTTGAGCAAAGGTATATTTAGATTTTGTGAAGGGGATGTTTGTCTTTTGTAATCTAAGTGATTTATGTATAGAATAAGATCAAAGGAATTTTAGTTCTGACTATAACATATAAATGCATTTATGTGTTTTCGAATGAATGTTTTCTGTTAAAGGAAGATGTTTCAGCTTAGTAGAAGAATTCATTTCTAACTTTTAAAAAAATATATAAAACATCATTATGTTCTATAAAGTATTCTTTGAACTGGAAATTTTGCACTGGTCCTGCCTATAATCACATTACTAACATAATTTTATCCGTACTTATCTTTTTTTCTTTTTTTTAGAGCTTATTCTACTTAGAAATTTAAATCGTGCTTATATGTCTGAGTGACAAATTTTCAAGAGCACATATTTGACAAGATTAAATGGCCCTTTTCATAGAAAAAATATTTCTCTTTCTGATCTTTTCTAAAAGGTCTTATTTGTTTACTTTCAGAGAAAAGTGAAGAGAGGGAGAAAATCTCTGATGTGCGAGGGATCAGTTGCTTCTCACAAGCCACCAGCTGGGAACCCAGGCATGTGCCCTGACTGGGAATCGAACCAGTGACCTTTTGGTTTGCAGGCTGGTGCTCAACTCTCTGAACCACACTAGCCAGCTTTACACACTTCTGGTGTTTAGTTAGTTGTCCTACAGTCCTTCAGTGTACTACCAAATGAAAACAGCCTAGGAGAACATCTGGTGACCAATAATACTCATAATTTGTGAAAAAATCTAGATTCCAAAAGAAACTAAAAAACACAAACAAAAATTGGTAATGAGAGATAGATTGTAACTACTTTCTTATAAACTTTACAATCTTATTTCAACAAGAGTTTGTCCCTGGATATTATTTAGGTAAAAATCTAGCAGACCAGAACTTATTTTTCAATTGTAAAATGTACACTCAAATTCAGATTGTTGTTTTTTTACTTTTAAATCTATTCAAATGGAACCTGCACACATTCTGTTTTCATAAAACAAAACATTTCCTTTTCTTTTGCCCAGTATTTTTACATAGTTTATACACTGGAACCTTACCATAATATCTTTCAGAGACTGCAACAATTTTGCATTAGACAATGTGTTATAATACAATTCTTTTTTTACTGAAATAAAGTTGAATTCAGAATATGATTGTTGAGCACTTATTCTGTAGAAGCCAGTGTGGTAGAATTGAAGAAAATACTTATAAAAATGTGCCATATAAAAGAAAAAGTCCTAGATCGCTTCAGTCCCTAAACTACATTGGCTATTGCCATTGGAAGCCATGAAATCTTTACATTAATAATAATAAGCTAGGGGAAATGCCTAGCAAAGATTTGCAGCATCTTCTCCTCCCTACATTCTCCCTTTTGACATAAAATGCTAGTTTGTGTGTTTGTGTGCATCTTATAAGAAATCAGGTTCCCCAAACCAATGTTTTCCACCCTGTATGTTTAGCTAACGATTGAGACTTCACCATACAGGCAATAAAGGTCCACTGCAGATGTATAATTATGCAAATTAAATGATAAAATTTGTGGTTTTGACTATCAATATATAGAATAAACTGGAAGGAGTTGAGACTGGAGCAAAAAATAACAATAGGAAGTTAGGGCAATAATAGGAGGTGAAGAACTATATGGAAAATACTTTTGTTAATGTCAAAATCCTTACATATGTTATTATTATTAGTGAGATTAATGCTTCTGGTAATTAAACGTCCTTGGATTAGGTGCAAGAATAAGCTTCATTAAAAAGATTCCCTACCATAATGGGACTTGTCATTATGTGATTTTTTTTCTGTTCTAAGTAAAGACCAAAGCGCAAAACCAAGCTACTTCCTGGTTGTTTTGCACTACAATGGCCCAGCTGTCTATTTAATTAACTGATATGCTAAAAAGGAATCTGCTATTATATCAATCCCTCTTGGTACTATAGAAAACCATAAAAAACAAGTCCATAAGTCTCTTTTAAAAGAGGGCTTTCTATGTCAACTGGAGTAAATTTTCCTCGATGTAACCTAATGCAAATAGCATATAGATCTCCAATTCACTATTTGCTACATAGAAAATCATAAGAAAATGTAAGTGTCATTACACTTGGTCAAATTTACTATTAAATGACTAGCTAACAGACTTGGAAAATTGTACATCCTTTATCAATGGAGATGTCCTTCAAAACAGACCCTAAAGCTATTTCCTGAATTTCATTCTAAAATCAAAGCACATTACCATTATCTGGTTCCATCTCATTATAATTAGTTTGTCTCAATACAACAGCAATTTCTTGAAAGCTTATTGCATGTTAAAATAAAATCTAGAGACTTTGGTTTTTTTAACTCCAAATAGCTTTCAGGTGTTTGCTCCCTTCATCTCTGGTCACCCCTGCACTCTCAGTTGCTGAAGAGCTGTATCACACAGCCAGCATGGAGAGCTCCCAGGATTTGAGAAGTTATGCTTCAATAATGGCTGTTAATTTTAGAAAAAGAGTTACGACCTATAGGTTAGGCAAAAGAATCCTTCATCATAAATGTTATTTTAGCCTGCAGAAAGGCTTATATATTTATAACATCTACCACCTGGGGTAACAGAAGTCTCTAAAATAAAGGCTGCCTGACATCAGAAAAACAACCAAAGTCCTTACTAAAACAATAGATTGAGACAGACAAAATTTTTCCTCTTAAGGCCAAGCATCTATAATTGTGTCTGAGAGTTCTCTAAGAACAAACCTCCAGGCTATACTTTTGAGAAAAGTATTCTTCCATGGTTAAAGCAGATTAAACTACTGGAAAAGCTCATTTTGGTGGAGAAATCTGATTCTATAAAAATTATGTGTTTCTGCCACATACAGAAGCATAATTCAGATGAATTTACCCTCAAATGAGAACTCTCCAATGCAAAGCACATGACTGATAATGCTTATACAGACTGAATGGAATGGGTTGTTTATGTATGCACATTAAAGTTCTGTGAAGGTGAAAGTTGGAAGAGTGGCTTTTTAGTAATTTAGATCAGAAACTGAACAAATCATAAGTAATTCAATCACACTAGAATCTATGTTGATTGCTGGGCATTTCTGTTTTTACTTAGGGGTCTTTAATCTGAATAATAAACTCTTTGTAGATGTGGATGAAAACAACCTCATAGGCTACACCTGACAAGCTCACAGGGGGCCTGCATGGTGGCCATTATGGAGACCTAACCACAGAGGATGAAATGGAAACTTGTTAACTAAAAGCAAGTCATGGCAGATAGTCATGTCCAAGGCTAGTATCTTTCTCAACAAAGGTCAATCTTTACCTTAATAGAATCTATTTCTTTTTTCTTGCATCTAAGAAAGCAACCCTTTGGAATATTAAAGTAATTCCTTTAATTCAGACCCTTCTAGGCACAATCTTCCGCCAGAGGATGAGACCACCGAATACCCTGCTATCTTGGTGCACAAGCAAACACCATCTCTATGTACTATGTACTATGATGAACTATTCCATACCTACCAATGTAAAAGAAGTGTGTGTCTCTCCGTTTCATTCTTTATCCAGTCTCAGAGATTTCCACTTTGCTTTCTCCCACCTCCCTAACCAATGGATTTCATGTAATTTCCATTGCCCCACCTTAAATGTGTTCCTGGGACTATCGTATATAAAATAAATGTTTGGATGTTCTTATATTAACATAGAGAAAATAATTTAAAAACATATTTAAAGCCTCGGGTGGTGGCTCAGTGGATAGGTGCCAGCCTGCAAACCCAAAGGTCTCTGGTTTGATTCCCAGCCAGGGCACATAACCAGGTTGCAAGCCAGGTCTCCAGCCAGGTCTCCAGCCAGGTCCACAGCTGGAGGCAGGTGAAAGACAACCATACATTGATGTTTCTTTCCCTTTCTTCCTCCCTCCCTGCCCTTCTCTCTAAAAAAATAATGAATAAAAAATCTTAAAAAAAAAACAAAACAAAAACGTTTAAATGTTTTAGTTTATACTATGCACTGAATACTATACTACAGCAATTAACCTAAATTTATACTCAAAACAAATTTCAGAAGGATAAACTATTAATACTTGTTAGAGAGAAAGCCCCAGGCCTAAAATGACATCATTCCTGCTACATGCCCATGATATCAACCCTAGATTTAATACCTGATCTAATTTCAGTTTTAACCTCCCCCACAAACATTTTAGCCAACTAGTCTGGAATTTTCTGGTTGAGCACCTATAAAATAATCTGTCGCCTGGACCCTCTTCCCCTTCTATAGAAAGGAGCAACCTGCACGATAAAAATCCCTTCCCATTCTTTTCCCCCAGAGGATGTCCCACACCCCAAACAACCCTTTCTTTTCTTTTGTTAATAGGCCCTGGTCCCACCCTTTTTTCCTTTAAAAACCTTCCATTTGTACAAACTCCTGGGAGTGCCCTTCTAGTTGATAGGTGGGATGCTGCCTCAGTCAGGATTTAGTAAAGCCAATTAGCCCTTGAAAGTCAAAATTAAACCCAATGAATTTCAATACCCTCAATTCTACAAATGAGGAAACCAGCTCAAGGTCACACAGCTGTAGTGAGCCGGGGTTTAATAATTTTAATTCTGACCACTGTGTCAAATGTCCCTTAAGAAGCAAAAGAACAATAGTTTCTGTGTTTTTCTGTCTAGCTGTTTTTCTGCTGCTTTCCTGGGCCTGGGGCTGAAACACAACTGAGGCCTAGACGTATTGGATGCAGGTCAGAACCTCCTTGTCCTGGGGGCTTAAATTTTAAAGGCTATTCTCTGGACTTCCTTGTTTGTACCCCAGCTAAGGGGCCTAAGGCAGGACTAGCAACATACCAGGGAAGGAAAGGTCAGGGCAAGTACTGGACCCCAGGACCAGTGAGTGATATGCTAGGGGCAGAGATGTTACCCTGGGAGCAAGATCTTTGTTTTCCCCACCTTTGCTCACTGTTAGCCATCCAGAGCTTTCTGCCCTGGTGACCTTCAGGACCTGGCCTATTGTCGTTGTGTTACTCTTGTCTGCCACCACAGCTCTAAATCTCTGGCAGCTGTCCTCAATGGAGAAAACAAAGACTTAAATCTTATATCTGCATAACCACCCTTGTTTATTGTTAAAAGGGAGGCATACTTCAAAGTATGCCTCTTTGGAATACTGATTCCAAAAGAATCGAATAAGAGATGTTTTATTCTCTTATTTGCTTTCTTTTCTTTTCTTTTTTCTTTCTTTTTTTTTTTTTTTTTTTTTTTTTAATATAGAAGACCTGTTCTGGAAAGGAGCCATTACCATAGATAACTAGTTTAATATAAATTAGTCATGATAGACAGGAAGGAATTAAGCAAGGCCTGTTTGATCAAAGTTCTCCGTAGGTCTCATTGTCTCTAGATGTCCCAGCAAACATTTATTTATTAGACATCCACTCTTTCCATCTCCTTGTGAATTGCATCACTTCTTCTGAAGTTATTGGACAGGGGCCTGGCTCTGAGTGGGTCTGCCTGGGGCCAGCTGTAGTGTGTGGGTTCTTGACACTGTGTAGGAAAAATTCCACAACATGAATCCAGGTGACTGTGAGGATCCATTTATTGAAGTTGGGGACAGTAAAACAAGGAGGGCTTAGCATAGAAGCAACAACAGGGAGCCTAGGCTGGGCTGCCCTAGCTCACTGGGAAGTCAGAGAAAAGGGGGCCTCTGGGACAGGTTTAGGGGATCAGCCTGGGACAAGCTGCCAGCTGCCCATGGCCTGAGAGTTTAGGAGGCACCTGCCTATGAAGAAAGAAGTGGGGAAAGAAGAAGGGAAAGGAAATGTCACAGGTTTCTCCCCAGAGGGACAGTGTGCATGCTGGGTCCTTGGTTTTGAGGATTCTATCTCTTTCTAGTAGTCAGGAATCTTAGGGGAGGACTCAGAGAAGGGTTTCAGTAGAATATTCATCAGTTCTTCAGGTGTGCCCTTTCAGGGTTATGGTCTCCACTGATTGATCAGTAGCAGGGCAGTGCTTATTTAAGCATAACAGTCGGTTCTCATGTTGCCTACCTTGTTTTTTGCTTCTTTTCTGGAACTGAAGCTGAAATACAGCTGAGGCCTGGATGTTACCTCTGGGGAGGTGAGCTTTTGTATCTGACTATAAATTGCTCGGTCATTATGTTCAACTATCTGTCTCAGTTTCCCTATTCCATTTGCAAGGAGATATTCCTACCTTCATACTATCTTGTTCCAGCTCCATAGCTCCTCCTTAGTCCAAATGACATGTATACCTCATTTTGCTTTATTGTCTTTGGGATTCTTCATGTGTATGTGACTTTCCTGTGCATATATATTAAATGTGATTTTCTCCTACTAAACTGCCTTATGTCATTTTATTTAAACAGGCATAAGAACCATGAGGGGAAGGGGAGATTCCCCCTCCCCCATACTATACTTAGTTAACCTTCCATAACTGGCTCTTGACACCTCCACATCATTTGTCTTTAGCTGGAAATGATGCTTAAGGTGAAGGCTTGGTCCATTTTGAGGTGTTTCTCAGTTTTCCTGAGTGTCTGTTTTTCTTCCATTAATCTGTCTTTTATTACAGGGGGAACTCAGCCAAGAACCAGAACAGTAGAGGAAATTGTATTTTTCCTTCCTTATAGTGGCAGATGGGTAGCCATTGAGAAAACAAGAGAACAAACAATGCTGGAAAGGTCCACCAGTCAATGTTGCTCTAAGAAACACCAAAAGACAGTGTTAAGAGCCTTTTCCTGCAATGGGAATATTTCCTGCAGATTGTGCTCCAGATTGTGATTAAAACAGGGTAAATATGTGCTCCTAGTATAAATATACACTTCCAGACTTAAAGGGGAAGGATTTTCTGGGTTTTTTAGTTATCAGTTGCATCCTGCAGACCCCTCATTTGTATACAAGGCATCTTGGCAGAGGAAAGTTTGTATTCTGCAGAGTGATAAATGTGGATTAAATATGGATTAGAATCAGAGTCTACAGCCTACCAGCAAAACTTCTAGCCATTATGAGCCTCAGAATCAGATTGATCAGGTACCACCTAATTTGTATTTCCTTATCTGAAAAAATAGATGTCAAAATAGTAGCTACCTCATAGACTGACATTAGCATTAATCAACTCATGAGATAAACAGTATGTTTACTAAATGATGATACAAAAAGTTAGTTACTATTGTTTTATTGTTATTGCATGAAAATAAACAATTCTTTGTAAATACAAATTTGGATAAACTAGGTAATAGATGCAATTTGAACGCATCTGGAGCATGGTATTTAATCTCAGTTATACTTCCTTTTCATTAAATTTTTATCTAAATATTATAGTAAAGTTTTTGAATCAAAGCTGCCCCACAAGGGACACTTTTCTATTCTTAAAGCTGGGTATGTCCTCAAATCAAGCATTATCTCTCACAGTACCTCCTTTGCCAGGGGCATGCCTGGCAAAAGACTAATAAAGATACTGCTTTAACCCACATGGGTACTCAATGAATAGAACATAGACGTGTATAAAAGCAAAATGTCATCCTTGAGGCTACTAAGATAAGTAAACTCAGCTTCACACTGTTAATGACATGGAATTCTTTCCTCTTCTGTGTTTTTGCCTTGCACACTTGGAATTTTAGCCCTGCCCTCTGGTGACAGCTGTGGCACACAACCTGACAATATTTAACTGGCTCTACAGTTCCTTGCCCAAAGCTTTATTAAGAGTTTTAAATGTATTAGAAAAAATAGTTTGCTTGATGCCTTGGCAGGTTATTTTAAACATTACTCTCTAAGAATTACCTTCTTCCATGGCTTGCTGCTTTGAGTTTATAGTCACTAAGACTTTGTTGTTGTTGTTTATTGCTGTTGTTTATTCTTATTTTTTTCTGGTTCTTTATTTTCCCTATCTACTTTTGAGATGCTAGGGCATTTTGATTATACCTAGTATTCCAAATTTAAGATCTACTATTTATTGCATTTTCTTTAAAAAATTAGTCTGTATATCTAAGTGTATGCATTGCTTAAGAAGCAAGGAAATGAAATGGGTGATTTGTGCACATGCACTTAATTTTCCTTTACTGTTTTAATAACTATCCACGACATTTGTGAACCTACATTAATTTATTATCAAATACATTTTAAAAGTTCAGCCCTGGCTGGTGGCTCAGTGGAATGGGGCCAGCTTAAGAACTCAAAGGTTGCTCGTTTGATTCCCCAGTCAGGGCACATAACCAGGTTGCAAGTCAGGTCCCCAGACAGGTTCTTAGCTAGAGGTGAAAAGCAACCATTTATGCTTCTCTCCCTTTCTTCCTCCCTCCCTGCTTTTCTCTCTGAAAATAATGAATAAAAATCTTAAAAAAAAAATAAGTTTGATAATTTAAAAAGCAGGCACATATTTAAACTTAATATAGAATCATCTGATTGAACATCAATAAACTAGACTGAGAGGGTTTCTATACACACAGGGAGAGATTTTAATCTTTCTTTAAAAATTTCCTTAAACAAAAGAGCCTATATCCAGAAGGGTGTAACAGGTGACAAAGTGCAAGCTTCATGAGCTTGAACTTCCCTGTGGAAAACCAAACCCAGTTGGCTGGTGAGTTATGTTTGGTCAATTCCACATTTTTGTAATTGGAAAATTTTATATTTAAAAAGTAGATTTTTAATTTAATAAAAAGTCAGGGAAATTAAACTATTACTTCTGATTGGCAAAAGTAATAGATGAAACTTAATACTAACTGTCCCTTGCAATAATAGCACATGTTCTCCAAATACTTCTTGGCCTCCTCCTTCCAAGCCTTCACCCCTCATTTATGTTAGTAGTATAGTTTCATTATGCATTTGTGTTTGGAACCACTGACTTAGAGGTGCCAAGGGTAGATGTGCTCAAAACTGACAATCGGCAGTATGTAACCTACTAGGTAAGGCACCTTCAAGAAGTTTAACCATATAGGTTCTTCAATAAAGTAACAGCTATGATGCAAGTGAGAATAATTACCCACTTAGTATTTGAACAACTACAGATTATGTAGTCATTAAATATGATTTCAAAATATGACATGCAAATAGGAAAATGATTTGGTTAAATGAAAAAATCATAGGTAGATCCTACAGTTGCAGATAAATAAATTATATTACAAAAAAAATTCAAACTAGATTTGCACTATCAATGAATGGACAATCACTTAGAATTTTAGTGCTAAATTGGGCCAGGAAAATCAATATCAAGACCTAAGATTCATTTTTGCATTTTAATTGCAACTAATTATATTTTTGCCTTAAAAAAAAAAACAAACAAACAAACAAAAAAAGAAATTAGTAAGGCCAGTGTGCTCCTTTGGAATAGAGAGAGAAAAATAAAAGATTTTTGTGTGTTGTCTGAAGTTTAAGGCTCAGAAATAATTGGCTCAACACTTGAAAAGGAATAAAGCTCATGTTGATTTCTAAGGTTTATAAGCAAAGTACTACTTAAGCAACATTTTAAATAGCATAATTATTATTTTCTGATATATTTTTGCATTTTTAAGTGTCGGTACTTTGGTTACCATAAAAATACTTTTCAATATAGGCAGTTGGAAAATAAAGGTACAAATAAGAAAATTCAAATTATTTATATTCTCATTATCAGGATTTTATTATAAAAAATTTTGAAACTTTTGTATATGGTCCTGTTCCTGCTAAAACATAAGCTATGTGAGAAACAGGGCTTCTGTTTTGCTAATACATTCAAACATCTAAACAGTATATGCTAAAACAAACAGGCAGGCACTCCAAAGACAATGATTGAACATGTGATTTCAAAACTGGGATTTTATTACATTATAAATTTTGTTGGTTTTTAAAAACAATTAGCATATTTTGAGCATTTTTTTTTAATGTTCTAGCAAAGCACCTTTTAAAATGGCTACGTGATATTCCATAATTTCTATTGTTGAATATTTAGGCTGCCTCCAAATTATCACCAACTTCAGACGGCTTCAGTAAACATCTTTGCACATAAAGATGGTTATATCAAACTGTTTATGACACATAAATGACAAGAGGAGAAAAAGTAGATCAAAACACAAACTATTTAATGTGTTTGCTCTTTCTGCCACACATATACCTTCACTAGGGATTAACTGAGTATTTATGTTGACCCCTTAACTTCTGCAAATTTTGTAGAAAAATAAATCATATTTATTTATTTTGATGTGTCATTATTTGATTACTAATAATTCTGAATATGCAAAAACATTATCTTTAATTAGAGATACTACTCTAAAAAGTTAAAAGAATATCCAACATATAAAGTAGTCTACTCTAATTTGTATATATCTATAGAAACATAGGCACCTTCAGAGTTTTGCTATGTAATTGCATTATTCATAGTACATGAGATCACCATGGTTTCAGAACATGTGCATACACATGCACATTGTTGTATAACAATTGTATATTCATTAACCAATAAATATATATGCATCTGATACATACATATCCAATCGACTATAATTATTTAATAACAACATTAATGTTATTATAGTCATTTGAAGTAGTATGGAGTATTTACTCTTGTTCTTATACTTCAAAATATATTTATGCCTTGTTTAGGTATCTTTTATACATACAAACTTTGAATTGACTAAATTATAGGGTTGACCAAAAAGTCCACTTGGTTTTATTCTGTGTAATAAAAGATACATTTTTCATTTTCACCAAATCCTTGGGCCCCCTTGAGATGAGTCTGTGAGGTATAAACTCTCCCAGTCCATAAAACAAATGGACACTGAGGCCAGGAGTACAGTGAAAGCAAGACATTTATTCACAATCTTGCAAGATCAGATGTCCAATGGGTAGGCACATCAAACTGGAAAAAATGAGCAAGTTTAACCTAATGCGAACAGTCCCTCCCCACAATCTGGCACAATCACGTCTAAAGAAATGATTGGGTAGTTTAAACTCTAGTGTGGGCAATTTCTGGTATGAATGTGCCAGAATATGCCTTTCTTTTGTTCTCAGAGGTATCCGTGACTGACTGCAGAAGTCTCTAGCCCTTTGTGCCAACTGTCACATCCTCACTTTTTTATTTCAATCCTTTCTTTGTTTCCCTATTTCTCAGAAACTCCCAGATTCATTTGCAGTTTGGCCTAGCTGTTAACATTATCCACTGTGGCTTAGCCTAGTTTGACAGTCGCTTGCTACCTAGTTTTTCACAGCTCCAACCTCAGCCAACAGCTTAACTAACCTCATAAGAGACCTTGAACCAGAACCACCTATCTAGTTCCCTCCTGAATATGAGATAATAAATATTTGTTTGAAACTGCTGCGGTTTGCATTAATTTGCTATGCGGCAATAGGTAACTAATACATCTTCCTTCAGGACTCATCTTCGTGAACTTTTCCTGAAGCCATTTTTATTTTTTTCACTTAAGCTTCCTATAAAAATTGAGTTTTCCCCTGGTACGCAATGGTCTTCTCAAGGACGAGAATTATGTCTCACTGCCCCCTAAATATTTTATACATCAACAAGTCCTTTTAGCACTTACATGTCCAGTATTATACTAAAAAGAATCAGTAGTAACATGATTTGATTAGAGGAAAATATATTGGCTTGGCCAAAAAGTCTGTATGGTTTTTCTTTAAAATAAAAGATATTTTTAACTTTCACTAATAACTTTATTTACTTGAATGTTTTGGTTATGTCAGCTATCTTCCATGTGGTATAACGTTGACTGTTCTCAATTATTAATGTCTTGATTTTATCACCATCAATTTCAACTGGTTTACCTGACTATGGAGCAAGAATCTCTAGCACAAAACTTTGCAAACTATTTTTGACATGTTTCATCAGTCACAGCCCCTTCTCCATATATTACACAAATCTTTTTCTGCATTTCAGTTGCATTTATACCTTTCTTGAAATAATAAAGCATAATATACCAAAAATATGTATTTCTTTCACTATAATATTAAACACAAAATTCACAAATGTTGATAAATTTTTAAAAAATGAATGCTGATATGACAGCTGTTACAATACAATCTAACACAATTGTTTCAAGTGTCATTAAAGACATCATTTTACAAGAAGAAAAACCAGAACAAACTTTTTGGCCAACCTAATAACATCTGGCCAGGTATTTTCATATTTGTAAGACTTGACAAACACTAAATACCTTCACACAAACCTAAATATATCAAGTATTTTCAACAGCAAATTTGAAAAAAAGTTGTATTTTAAACTTTACATTTTGGGGGAATAATTTGTTATTTTGGTAAGTTTTCTAAATATAACTTAAATACATATGTAAATAAATATATAACAATATATAATATATTTGAATGTATTTAAGATTTTGTTTCCTTTTTCTTTCTTTCTTTCTTTTTTTTAACTTGGAGAAGGTTTAATTATACCTAACTGCAGGGGATGGGGTGGGTAGGAAAACTGTATTTAAATGTTTGAAATGTAAAGGTAGGCTTGATTGAGTGCTCACATTGAAATAGCACAGTCACAGCCTGGAAGTATCCCCACTGTTCAAAGAAGCGCTCCACCTTGCCACCCCAGGACACAAATCTGATGGCTGCTGGCCCTCTTTTAGGTTGAGACTCATGTAACCAGCGGCAGATGTGTGCCTGCAACTGTGATCTAACCCATCTGCAGTTTGCACCTGTTGTTTTGCAGAGACCAGAGTGGAGGTGTGAATGGAAAAATTCAAAGGGCAAGTCAACAGCAAAATTAAGCAAATAGTTTCTCCTTGCTCAACAGTAATCTCTGTTTCTGTGTTTCTTCCTTTCTCTTCACCCCAAGGGTCAAGATGCTGAGGAAATAACCCATGATCTGCTTCAGCCAATTATCCTAAAACAGTAATTATAATTTTTCACAAGACTACCTAAAAAATAGAAAGATGAGAAAAACAAATTTGAAAGCCTAAGGAAAAAGAGAATGCATTATTTTCTAAGGGCATCCTCTGCCTGGATTACATTGACTCATGTTGATAGAAGCAACACTGCTATCACAGAAACACTGCTACTGTGTGAGTACTTCGTGTTTTTTTACAAAACATTTGCTTTAAATATACTTAACGAATACAGAGAGATTTTTCTTGGTTCTTTCAATGGCCGATGATAGTTTAAAAATCAGACCTTCTATGAAGCAGTAATTCTCACACTTGGCTCTACATATGTAAGTGTTTGTTACTATCGATATAATGCAGATCCTGATCCCATATGTTTGCATTGAGGCCTGAGATTTACCTTTCTCACATGCTCTCAGAGCCCCTGTTGCTGGTCCATGCACTACACTTTGAATAGCAAGGCTGCAGATTATATGTATTTTAGTTTGTAACATTGAACAATTTTGTAAATTAATTATTCTAATATAAACAATTTAGTTTTAACATGTTTATAAGTAGATTTACATAGGTAATAAATGTAACTAATTTTTTAGTGATAACTAAAATTTAACATAAGCTATTTT
Organism: Noctilio leporinus; assembly: GCA_004026585.1. Taxonomy (NCBI): domain Eukaryota; kingdom Metazoa; phylum Chordata; class Mammalia; order Chiroptera; family Noctilionidae; genus Noctilio; species Noctilio leporinus. The sequence goes on along the minus strand of PVIW01001320.1, from coordinate 13,544 downwards.
TTAGTTATTAAATCATCATGTTAGTATTTTAACCATTTTCTATTCTGAGAAAATATCGGCTTGAGTTCTGATCATTGTTTCCATGATCATTTTTCCTGGATATGATAGATGGATAAAAATCCTTTCTTTTGTTATCAATTTTTCCATTTGATTTTTAAAGACTGTGTTGTTATAGATCAACCTTAGGTTTAGAGAAAAATTTAGATGAAAGCACAAAAATTCTTCGCATAACACTTGCCCTACATATCCATAGCCTCCCCTAGCATCAACCTCACTCTCCAGAATGTTACATTTTCTATCAAGGATGAAATCTACATTAACATATTATAATCACCCAAAGTACATTATGGTTGCCTTTTGGCGTTTACAGTCTGTGGGTTTGGAAAAACATACAGCATACAGTATATTCATCGTTATATTATCATGCAGGGTATTTTCACAGTCCTGAAAAATCCCTACTCATCTTCCCCTCATAGCTCCTGCAACCATTCATCTTTTTATTATCTCCATAGTTTTATCCTTTCCAGATTGTCATATAATTGCATGGTCTGATAGCTCATTTTTTTGTAGCACTAAATACTATTATTTTCTCTGCATGTTTCAGTTTAATTATTCATTCACCCACGGAAATACATCTTGGTTGCTTCCAAGTTTTGGCAAGCATAAATAAAGCTGCTATAAACATTAGAGTTCAGTTTTTTGTATGGACATGAGTTTTCAACTCCTTTGGGTAAAAACCAAGGTGTGTGGTTGTTGGATTATATGGTAAGAATGTGCTTAATTTTGTAAGAATCCGCCAAATTACCTTCCAAAGTAGCTGTGCCCACCAGCTATTTATGAGTTCCTGTTGATCCACAACCTAGCCACCATTTAGTGTTGTCAGGGCTCAGTTACTGGCCATCATAACAGGTGTGTAATGAAATCTCATTTTTATCTTAATTTTCTTTATCCGATGATGATATGGAACAGTTTTTCATGTTTATTTGACATCTATATGACTTCTTTGGTGAGATATCTTATAAGGACTTTGGTCTACTTTTAGATTGTTTTCTTGTTGTGTTTTAAATGTTATTTTTATAATTTAAATAATTGTCCTTTATCAGATGTGTCTTTTGCTAACTTTCTCCCCATCTGCAGCTACTTTTCATTCAATAGACAAATTTTCTTTGACAAAATAGAAGTGTTTAAATTTTGCCCTGGCTGGTAGCACAGTGGATAAGGTGCCAGCCTGTGAACCCAAAGGTTGCTGCTTTGATTCTTCAGCCAGGGCACATAAGTTATACAGTTACACTATATCGCTCCATATAAAAACTATGTTTACACTATCCTGTAGCCTATTAAATGTGCAATGGCATTATGCCTAAAACTGTATTTACCTTAATTAAAAAATACTTTTTTAAAAAGATTTTATTCATTATTTACAGAGAGAGAGGAAGAGAGAGAGGCAGGGAGGAAAAGACACGTTAATGTATGGTTGCCTTTCTTTCACCTGCCTCCAGCTAAGAACCTAACTAAAGACCTGGCTTGCAACTTGGTTATGTGCCCTGACCCGGGAACAAAAAGTACTTTATTACTTTAAAATATTAACAATCATCTGAGCCTTCAGTAGTCAATCTTTTTTTTTTTTTTTTTCCGGCAAAGGGTCTTGCCCTAGTAGCATCAAAGATAACCATAACTGCTATAATAATGAAAACATTTTAAATATTGTGACAATTGCCAACATGTGAGACAGAGACAGGAAGTGAGAAAATGCTGTTGGAAAAATGGTGTGGACAGACTTGCTTTCTGTAGCATTGCCACAAATCTTTAATTTGTAGAAAGCACAATGTCTGTAAAGTACAATAGATAAATCACAGTAAAATGCAGTCTGCCAATATTTCACTCATTGGAGTTTTTTAGTTTTTTTTTTTTTATAGATCTTGTACATATTTTGTTAGATTTATACCTAAAAATTCCATTTTGGTAGTGCTAATATAAATGGTAATATGCTTTGAATTTAAAATTTTCAATTGTTCATTATTGGTATATAGTGATTGATTTTGCATCCCACAACTTTGCTATAATGCTACAATAAATTAGTTCTAAGGGAATTTTTGGTCAACTCTTCCTGATTTTCTGCATAAAATATTTCATCATCTGAAGACAAAGATAATTTTATGTCTTACTTCCCACTCTATATACCTTTTATTCTTTTTTCTTGCCATATTGAACTGGTAAAGATTTTCAGTATTATGAAAACAGTGTTGAGTGAAGTCATTTTTATTTTTTAACTGATCCTAATGAGAAAGTTTCAAATTTCTTATCATGTACTATGTTAGTTGTAGGGTTTTTTGTTTTTTGTTTTTAAGATTCTATTTATTATTTTTAGAGAGAAGGGAAGGGAGAGAGGAAGAGAGTGAGAGAGATATCAATGTATGGTTGCCTTTCACCTGCCTCCAGCTACAGAGCTCGCTGGAGACCTGGCTTGCAACCTGGTTGTGTGACCCACCTGGGGAATTGATAGTTGTAGGGTTTTGCAAATAGGCTTGGCCAAGTTGAGAAAAGTTTCCTTTATTTCTAGTTTACCAAGAGTTTTGATCATAAATGGGTGCTGGATTTTACCTAATGTTTTCATGGCATTGACTGATAAAATCATGTAATTTTTCTATTTAAGTTTGTTGATGTGATTAATTACATTCATTGATTTTCAAATGCTAAACCAGCCTTGAATATATGGAATAAATCCCACTTGGCAGTGGAGTATATAATTCTTTGGGTTCAACTCACTTATTTTTAGAGGATTATTACACCTATATTCATGAAAAACATTGGCCTGTGTTTTTGCTTTATAATATTTCCTCTGTCTGATTTTGGCATTAGAATAATGCTAGACCCTTGGAATGAACTAAGACCATCTATTTTTGATCCATTCTTGCCTTTGTCATAAGTTACTGCATAATGTTTATAGCAGGATCTTCCTAATTCTCCTTTTGAAGCCCAGAAACCATAAATCATCTCTTTCATAACCTCTAATTTTTCTATTAAGTTAGCTGCAGAGTTGATAATCATAGTTATTTGATCTCACTAATTTTTTGGTTTACCCCAGCCACATTGTTCCCTTACACTGTTTCATGCTAAGTATACTTCATGGACTGGTGCATGGGCACCAAATGAGAGCTTGTTGGAATCTCAGTCCCAGTCAAATCTACTGAGTTGACTGATTTGATATCAATCAATATGTGTACACATGTAAGTTGGAGGAACATTACTGTCAATTCTAACACCTCTGACTCTGAAGTATAAATCTCTACTTTGAAGTAAGAAATATGCTTAAAATTAGTAGGAGCTCTGGGGCCTGACAAGTAACTAATTCAAATCTTAGCCCTTCTGTTTCTGAGGTGGTTTTCTTAAATAGGTAACTCAACAATGATCACTTTTTCATATATAAAAATGACAATAGCAATACTTTGTTGCTATAATAAAAAAAAGTATAATGAAAATTTAAAGTACTCAGTGCAGAGTGACATGTTGTAAAGGATCCATTGTTCATAAAATCATTATTATTAGGCAAGAACAAATTAGAGGAATGAGAAACTGTGCTTGCCTGAGATTCAAAGTGATTGATTGTAGATCATTGTGGTCTACAATCAAAGCTGACCTGATAACCAGGGTGAGTCACTATAATACCATGTGACTTTGTCATAATGGAGCAATTCTCAGCAGTTCAACTAATTTTACACTGTTGGGGATTCTTAGTTTTCCCCCAGCATCATGCTCAGCATAGTAATTTTTCATTTATTACTTTTTTCTGAGAAACATTTTTAGCTAACGGGGAAAAACTAAGCTCCCTCATAACAGGGCAAAGTAATATAATAAACTGTTTTAAAAAGGGGTTCCCAGGTTGAGGATCAATAAATACTAGGCCGTGGGCTGTTAGGATCCACATGGCACAGCAGGAGGTGAGTGGGGGGATGAGCCTTGGAAGTTTCCTGCTCCAACCCCTGTCCCCTGCTGGTTTAAAATATGTATATATCTTACCAGCATATATTAAATGGGTCATCACAAGATTTTAAAGTCTTGATGATGAAACTTATTAGTAATGTCAACTTTTATCGTATAGTAATTTAGTACAAGAATTATTAGTTGTTTTTTTTTTTTAAAGATTTTATTTAATTATTTTTAGAAAGAGGGGAAGAGAGAGAGGCAGAGAGGGAGAAAGACATCAAATTTTAAACTGACATTGGATAGGCAATTTTCAAAAACTGGATTTTTGATTCAATAGATCATAGAATCTCTTGATGTGCTATTTTGTAATTCATTGAATTATTTTCCAGCATATGCATAGTTACCATGATGCCAATGTATATTCATGTTTAAATTATCAACTGAAGTTACCTTACAGCTGTATGTCAATTATTCACATAAAAAATACACTTAGAACTGAAGGCGCTATAGAAAGATATATGCACCTATTTTTCCAGTGTTGTGATTTTTAGATTATCTCTGTATTTGTTAGGGATGTCTGCTGCTTCAGTTAATCAATTTATTGCCTCTAGCTCTGAATGCACCCTTCGATGTGATAAGAATTTGTTTAAGCATTTCTCATTTCAAGTGAAAATGGTGTTAAGCTTTCTCATCAGCAGTTGTGGAGGAGCCTGTGTAGGAGGAGGCTTCCTACACATCATAGCAAAATCCAATAGTCAGTGGTGTGGGGTTGAGGGCATCTAGTAAGGAGCTATTGAGGGACCACTAGCCCAGGATGTGATCCTTCAACCTAGTTAATCATTCTTTGTGTTGAACTCCCTCTCTTTAACTTATTGTATGATATCTAGCTTCTGATTGGATCCAGACTGCTAACTTAGTTTCCTATAATTAGAAGTAAAAATTCTTCTAGAGATTATATGCATAATCCATAGACACAGACAACTGTGTATGGATGGACAAAGGGAAGGGGACAGGGTCTGGGTGGAGGTGAGCTAAAGGTGGGGAGAGAATGTGGGCATTTGTAATAGTGTCAATAATATAGAGTTTAAAGAAAAGGACTATTACTGAATATTTATGTGAACTATATGCCAGGCTCTTTACAAATATTATCTCATTTAATCCTCACAAAAATAGGAAATGTGTGCTTTATTTAAAAAATTAAGAAACTACGGGTTACACGTAAAGCGGTTTATTCCAGGTCATAACTGACTTAAGATTCAAAACCAGTCTTCTCTTAATAATATAGTTGTGTCTATAACTACTATCTTATCTTGTACACATTCCTAAACTCAGCTAAATATCTAAGAATATTTCCCTTTTTTGAAAAATTGATAAACATAATATTTTACATAGGTTTATTGTCCAGACAGAAGTTAAACTGTTTCTAGACTATATTACACATTTTAAGTTTACAGACCATGAACTTTGCCTTCTGACTTTTCATAGTTTCTCCATATTGATAGAGTACTGTCCTGTCTTAATAAAAAAAAAAAGGAAAAAAAAAAATTGCTGACCTCAGAGGACTATCAGATAGTATACAGGATGCACAATTAAATTTAAATATTAGGAAAATAATTATTTTTAAATGAAAACATATCCCAAATTGCATGGACACACACATATACAAACACACAAAATTACTTAAAATTCAAATTTAACTGTGTGACCTGTGTTTTTACTTAGTAAGTCTGGTAGAGAGGCTCCCTTTACTTGTTTTTTTGTGTGTGTGTCTAGAAATTTCTATGATCTATTTAGTTCAAAATGAGCTACAAACCAGACAGTTTGTCTATAATTTTACCCCATTTTCTTTTTTTTTTAAATTTTATTGTTGTTGTATTATATCTGTCCCCTTTTTGCTCCCCTCTGTCCCCCTCCTCACCCACCCATTCCCCCCAAAGTCAATTCCACCTGTTGTCCATGTCCATGGTTCCTTTATACTAAGTTCTTGTCTAAACTGCTCCCCTTCCTTGCCTCTGCCTCCCCCCTCCCCCCAACCTTCTTCCCCCTGACCACTGAAGGCCTATTCACTGTATTCATATATTTGGTTCTGTTTTGCTTGTTGTTAATTTTGTTCATTATTGTCCTGTAATGGGTGAGCTCATTTGGTATTTGTCCTTCACTGACTGGCTTATTTCACTAAGCATAATACTCTCCAGTTCCATCCATGTTGTTGCAAAGGGTAGGAGTTCCTTCATTCTTTCTGCTGTGTAGTATTCCATTGTGTAAATGTACCAAAGTTTTTTGATCCAATCATCCACTGATGGGCACTTGGGATGTTTCCAGCACTTGGCTATTGTAAATAGTGCTGCTATGAACATAGGTGTACATAGGTTCTTATGAATTGGTGTTTCAGGATTCTTTGTTACCCCATATTCTGAATAGAAAAATGTTATGTACTTTGTTTTTAAGATTCTTAGTAGATTCTAAGATCCAGTAAGACACTTTTAGTCATCATGTCACAACTTCTAATCTCATCCATCAGAACTGGTTAAGTTTTAAGAGATGCCAAAACTTGTTGGACTTACATGAGGGGAGGCACCCAAAACTGGGAATTATCTTCTGGAGGGCAGGTCCTTTTTAGTACAGCCCCTGCCCCGACTGTGAGAGTTCTCCGAACTCACCTATGTCAGTGTACCAGTCATCTGTGTTAGTGTACCAGCTGGCAATGTTGCAAGAGGCTGCATTCAGCCTCAGTGAATTTTTTTTGGAGACTATTTCAATGTGTTTGCCCATTCTCCAACCCCCCCCCCCCCATTCACCTGATCTTGCCCAAGTGACTTTCTTTTTGTTTCCTTAGATGAAAAAAGGTCCTCAAAGGAAAATGTTTTACTGGTGTGGAAGAGATGAAACAAAAAATGGCAGAGGCACTAAAAGGCAACAAAATCTGTTTTGAGAGTAGAAAAAAAATGCCTCAATAGCTGTATTGCATCAAATTGAGAGTGCTTTCAGAGGGCAGATGGGGTATAAATTTTGGGATTCCCCCTCATATGCTGATATATAATTATGTAAGTATTCCTCATCAAGAAACCAGGTAGGAAATTTAAGATGGCTATTGTTATTCATAGCCACCTACTAATTTTGTTATGGCCACAAATACCCTTCCTGACAAGTGGCAGAGGTGTTGAGAAAGATGCTTAATTTCATGCAACATCACTGACTCTCCAATACAAAACAATACAACATGGCCACTCAGCAGTCACCTCATCTCCCTGGGTTCCTGTTCACACCAGCCTATAGTAGAGCTCCTGGCCTCAAACTTATCAACAGATAAATAAATAAATAAATAAATAAATAAATAAAGGTGTGTTAACAGTATCTTCCTAATCTTCAGCAATATGAACTTCATTTTTATCATGTCACATATTACCACCCAGCTGGCAGACTCATTCCCAAGCCTTTCTTAAAACTATGTATGATCATAAAAATAGTATCACTCACAAAATGCACATGAAAGTGCCCTAAAATGGAAGGAGGCAACTCTTCTTTGTCCTTTGTTCCTACTGAGTGGTATGAGGATGTAATGATTAGATCTTGAGTAGTCCTTTCAGATCATGAAGCACCACGTGAAGCATGGTGACAAAGTAAAGAGAAGGAAACTGGACTGATTTTATTGAGCATCTTTTATGTAAGAAATAAATTTGTTTTGCTTGAGTCATGTTAACCTTTTTTTAGTTTTTATATGAAGCTGAGCTTTATCTTAAAAGATACAGAACTTTATTTGGAAGTTTTGTCATTTTTATTTTCTAACTTGCTTAGCTAGAAATGGTAAAGTTCCTGACTTTATATACAGTGAAAGAAGAACCAGAGTAGATAAACTCTTCAATGGAAAGGCAAATATGGCACCTCATAGCCAGTGTGAAAATTAATTCAGCTTACCTTAATTGAAAGTGTATTATTGAAAGTACAGTTATAAGAATATAGTGTATGGACTGAAGAGTTTATATACAGGTATATACAGGGTGTTATGGTAATAAATAGGAGATCCTGGGCATAAGCTAACAGAACAGTAGGGAAAGGTTCATAAAAGTGTACAAATTAAATCCTGAAGACTAATTAAATATTTTGTTGAATGAAGGAAAGAGTTCTGGTAATCTGTGAATCTTGCATAAAGATAAGTGGAAACAAACAAAAAATGACACTTCAGAGATACATTAAGTATTTCTGTAAAAGCAAAGCACAACATTTGAGGGGTGGGGTGGGTTACAGCTATACTAAGAAATGTAGATGGAGATAACATCTTCTCGGTTTTGGTAGAATCCTTACATATTTAAAGTATGTTATAAAAGAATTCCACAATCTTAACTGTTTTAGAAATACAACTTTGTATTAAGGTTGGAGAATAGATTGGAAACAGGTAATACTGGAAGCAGAGCAAAAATGTCTTAATAAAAAGACAAGCTATTACCCTATACCTTTGTTGTGGTAGGAACTGTTCTAAGATTTGAGTGTTATCTCTCTTTTCACCACCCCAAGCTCACCTTGAGATTAAGTAAAATTAGGGGATTACTCAAGCTATTAGAAACTGGACTTTAACCCAGGTTTATTTTGACTCTATAAATATAGTCAGAAAACTCATGCAATAGCATGGTGTTTTATTAGCCACATCAGGAAATAAGTTTGCCAATTACTATAGGTGAGGATATGACTAAGTAGTGGCAGTGACTGCAGAAGACAATCAGATGAAAGAGATATTACTTAGAAAGTTAGAATGAAGGAGACCCGAGATGGTGGAAGAGTAAGTAGAAGCTATATAAACTCCTCCCAGGACCAAACTGGAATTATAACTAAATTTTAAAAAATCATCCCTAGTAATAAAAAAACAATAAAATTAAATATAAAAAAACAAAAATAAATAAAATATCATCCCTAATAACCAAATGAACATTAGCTGAAGAGAAGCCTCATAGACAAAGATATGTAGAAGAAACCACTTCACTACAACAAGACTATTAGGGAGTCTGGAGTCATGAGAGGGCTGACTGGGCTCCTACTGGCAGCAGCTGTAGTTCCAAAAGGAATATTTCAACAGTGGGGGTTGGGGGGATGGGTGCATCCTGTGGAGCGTGGAATCTAAATCTCAAATGACTCCCCAGCCTAGAGCACAAGAACCTAGAAAGTAACCCTAATAACATGCAGATGTGAAAAGCAACAATGTTTCTGTCTTTCAGAAAGAGATGGCTAGAGATGCAGACAGCCTCTTAAAGGGCCAACATATGAAATTTTATTTGTAGCCACTTACCCTGGGCTCCAGCAGAAGGAGGGTAGCACAGGCAAGAAACACTTGAGGAAAATCTGGGGTTGATGGCTCTGAAAAGATATCTGAATTATTAACTGCCAGGATCCCTGTGCTGAGTCACTCCTCCTACTGAAGAGGCCATCTTTCTCAGGAGGAGACACATCTTCAAGTGGCATCAGCCTGAGGAGAAGAAATATCCCCACCCTATAAAGCTTCAGCCAGGCTGCTGAGTACAGCTGGAGGCTATATCAGCAATTAAACCTAAGAGCAATGACTGGTTTCTAGGAGCTCTGAGACTTTATTGGACCCTCCCCAGGCCAAGTGCTAGTAAAAGCCACCCTTGGTGCAAAGCTTGGTTCTTTCTGTACACACCCAGGCCCAGGAGAGGGAACAAAGAGCTATGGATCACTGATAGGTCTGAACAAATTAGCCAGGGCTAGTCATAGGCAGCATCAAAGATAGGATTGCACCAGAGTCTTTACAGATCTACATAATATGTAGAAATAAATGCAAAGAAGCAGCCAAAATAGGAAGACAAAGAGACAGGACCCTTACTAAAGAACAAGCTAATTCTCCAGAAGAAGACTAAATGAAATGGAAGCAAACAATTTATTAATACAGTGTTTAGAGTAATGATTAGAAATATATGCAATAGCATGAAAAATACAATAGAACCATAAAGAAAGGGCACGTAAGAAGCAAAGAATGCAATATCTGAAATAAATAATATACTGTAAGGAATAAACAGTAGGTTAGTTGAAGCAGAGCATTGAATCAGCAATTTGGAGGACAGGTAGAAAAAAATACCCAAGCAGAGAGGCAAAAAGTAAAAAGAATTTTAAAAAGTGAAAAAAACTTAAAACTTTGAGACAACATGAAGCATAACAATATTCACATCATGGGAATACCAGAAGGAGAAGAGAGTGAGCAAGGATTGAGAACCTATCTAAAGAAATAATGTACAAACTCTTCCCTAATCTGATGAGGAAAAATAAACAACGGTCAGGAAGCACAGAGTCCCAAACAAGATGGACTCAAAGAAGCCTAGACATATCAAAGACACATGATAATTAAAATAGCAAAGTTTAAAGACAATGAGAGAATCCTAAAAGCTGCAAGAGAAAATTAGATATTACCTACAAGGGAGCTCTCATTTGATGATCATCTGATTTCTTAACAGAAACATTTCAGGCCAGAAGGGACTGGAATGAAATATTTAAGATGATAAAATCAAGGACTTACAACCAAGGCTATCATTTAAAATTGAAGGAGAAATTAAGAGCTTCCCAGATAAGAAAAAGGTAAAAAAAATGTTAAAAGGTTATTAATACCAAACCAACACTGCAACAAACGTTAAAGGGTTTGCTTTAAGAAGTAGAAGAAGAAACAAGAAAAAAAAAGGGGAAATAGCTAAAAAATAAAATGGAAATAATATCTATCAATAATCAACTTGTAAATGGCTTAAATGTTTAAACAAAAGTCATATGGCATCTGAATGGGTAGGAAAATTAGCCCCATATAAATGCTGCCTCCAAGAAACTCACCTCAGATCAAAAGACACACACACACTGAAAGTAAAGGGATGGAAACACATATTTTATGCAAATGGAAAGGAAAGACAAGCTGAAGCAGCAATATTTATATCAGACAAAATTTTAAAAGAAGGCTATAAGACACAAAGAAGGACACTACATAATGATAAAGGGAACAATCCAACAAAAGTAACTCTAGTAAACATTTACACCCAAGATAGGAGCACCTAAGTATGTAAAACAAATCTTGATGGACATAAAGGGAGAGGTTGACAAAAATACAGTCATAGTAGGGAATTTTAACAAACCATTGCTTTCTATGGATAGATCTTCCATACACTAAGTCAACAAGGAGGCAGAGGCCTTAAATGATATACTGTAGCAAATGGATTTAATTGGTAGCTTTAAAGCATTTCACCCCAATGCAGCAGAATATATATACTTTTCAAGTGCATATGGAACATTTTGTTTTCTAATTTAGACCAGTCCCCATAAATTTAAGAAGACTGAAATCATATTAAGCATATTCTCTGACTGTAATGCTATGAAACTGGAAATCAATCACAAGAAGAAAACTGAAGAATATAGAAAAGAAGTTAAATAACACGTTATTAAACAGTGAATGGGTCAAAAGGAGATTAAGGAAGAAGACAAAAGATACTTTAAAACAAATGAAAATGAGAACACAACAACCTAAAATTTGTGTGACAAAGAGAAAGCAATCCTAAAAGGAAAATTCCTAAAATTAAAGACCTATATCAAGAAACTCAAATAAATAATCTAACTTTACATGTAAGGAACTTGAAAAGAACAGCAAACAAAGCCCAAAGTGAGCAGAAGTAAGGCAATAATAAAGATAAGAGCAAAAATAAATAAAATAGAGTCTAAAAGAAGATACAAAAGATCAATGAAGCCAAGATCTGGTTCTTTGAAAAGATAAACATGATTGGCAAACCTTTAAGTAGACTCGTCAATAAAAAATGAAAGGGCCCTGGCTGGTGGCACAGTGGATAAGGCACTGGCTTTCAAACCCAAAGGTCTCTGGTTCAATTCCCCAGGCAGGGTCCATTAACAAGATTGCAAGCCAGCTCTCCAGCCAAGTCTGTAACTGGAGGCAAGTGAAAGGCTCCAGAGAGACACATTGCTGTCTCTTTCCCTCTCTGCCTCTCTCCCTTTCCCTCTATCTAAAAATAATAAATAAAACCTTAAAAAAAAAAAAAAAGACATGGACAACAGGTGGGATTGACTTTGGGGGGAATGGGGGGGGGGGAGGGGGACAGAGGGGAGCAAAAAGGGGATGGATGTAATACAACAACAATAAAATTAAAAAAAAAAAAAGGGACCAAATAAATAAACTCAAAGGTGAAAAAGGATAAATAACAACTGACACCAGAGAAATACAGATGATTCTACAAAAATATAAATAGCTATATGCTAAGAAATGGACAACTTGTATGAAATGGATAAATTTCTAGAAACATGCAATTTTCCAAAACTAAATCAGAAAGAATTAGAGAACCTAAACAGACAGATTAGTAAAATTGAAGCAGTTAATTAAAAAACAAAAACCAAAAAACTCCCAGCAACAACAAAAATGCCCTAGATGGGAGGACTTTACAGGTGAATTTTGCCAGAGAGCCAAGAAGAACTAATACTTCAACTTCTTAAAATATTTCAAAAACTTGAATAGAAGACCCCATTCTCTTGGGGCAAGTATTATCCTAATTCCAAAACCAGATTTAAAAAAAAGAAAGAAAGAAAGAAAGAAAGAAAGAAAGAAAGAAAGAAAGAAAAATTTAGAACAATTTTCCTGATGAAAAAAATATATCAAAACCCTTAACAAAATATTAGCAAACCAAATATAGCAATATGATGAAAGAGAACACATACCATGATCTAGTGGGATCTATTCTATGAATACATGGTTGATTCAACATTCATAACTAATAAATGTGATACACCACATAAACAAAGTGAAGATTAAAACCACATGATTATATCATAGATGCAAAAGAAGCATATGATAAAATCCAGCACCCACTTATGATAACAACTCTCAGCAAAGTAGGAGTACAGAGAACATACCAAACCATAATAAAGGACATATATCACAAATCCAATGGCAACATCAGGCTCAATGGACAAAAGCTACATGTCTTCCCCTTAAGATTGGGAACAAGAAAAAATGTCCCCTTTCATCTCCCTTATTCAATAAATAAAGTTCTAGTAATAGCAATCACAAGAAGAAATAAAAGGTACCCAAATTGGAAAGGAAGAACTAAAATTGTCTTTATTTGCAAATGACATGATACTGTCCATGGAGTACACTAAATATTCCAAGAAACCACATGAAATCTGCAAATAGCATGATACAAAACTAATGTCCAGAAATCAGTTGCATTTTTATATACCAATAATGAACAATCAGAAGGGAAAATTAAATCAGTAATTACATTCACGATTGCTTCAAAGAAAATAAACATCTATGAATAAATCTAATGAAGGATGTAAAAGATATGTACTCAGAAAGTTATAAGAGCTGAAAGATAAATTGAAGAAGGTCCAAATAAGTGGAAGTGCATACCATATTCATGAATAGGAAGAATTAACATCATTTAAATGTCCATGCTATCCCAAGCAATATGAAGATTCAATGTGATTATCTTTCAAGCTTCAATGATATATTTCACAGAACTAGAATAAATATTTCAAAAATATATGTGGAAACATAAAAGGCCCTGCATAAGAATAGCAATAATGAGAAAAAGTACAAAGTTGGAGGAATCACGCTACCTAATGTCAAAATATACTGT